>BMAU01006735.1:0-607007 GCA_019973935.1 Trichonephila clavipes
CAGCTCTAATGTCACCCTCGTGACGTGAACAAGGTTCAAAATTATGAGGTCTGTTGCTAATAACCTTCGTTTTGTTTTGTACTGTGACGTTAATAGAACTCTCGTTCATTTTTATCAAAACTCTGTTTAGTTCCAGATTTTATTCAATTCCTACTATTAGCTCACACTCTCTATTTATTTATTTATTTATGTTGGTGGAGTTTTCAATCGTTAATAAAATACATTTTAAAGCGCTCGATTGAGCTGAAATTTTATATACTTGTTTATTTTGGATGACAGTACAGTAATTTAACTGTAATTAATAAAAATTAATTGATTAAACTAATTATTCAAAGAATTACAAATACTGCCATGGTGGCATCATTTTTGGCGACTTGTGTCAAAACTGGAAAAGGTTGTTTTCTCACGTTTGAAAGCATTCAGTTGAACTGAAATTTTATATACACGATTGTTTTGGATGACAATACGATACTTTAATGATATTAATAAAAATTAATTGCCACTTAATGTTGTGATTCCGTCATACGTATATACATATTTATATTAATTTTAACTATTTAATAAGAAGTAGCTAAAATAAAATTTTCTTTGTTGATCTAAGTAGGAATTTACTTAAATTATTTTTTTATATTACTTTTTTTTTTTTGTTTTTCTTGAACTCTCAATGCACGACATTTTTTTAATAATAAATAGCTACTTTAAATAACTCTCTATTTCTTTCGTTTTTCCTGATAATCATATGTACTCTACCATTATGTACCGTGAAAGGTCTTTTGACCGCTGAGGAATTGATGGAAATTTATAAAGTTTTCTGCATTGAAGTCCAAGTTCTAAACTTCAAACTTCCAAGATCAATCGACGAGAATCAGAGTTAGGAATTCCATCGTCAATAACCGTAAAGCAGCTTAAAACTGTGATGTTAATAAAAAAGTCAAATTCAAAACTTAAAATCAGCGTTCATTGTCTGTATTTTAATTTTATGTAGTTAAATTTAAGGGAACACAGTACGATTCATTTGACAAAAATCGGTCACAAAATCCAATCTAATTTTTTTAGCATACATTTCTTGAAACTTACAAAATCTGAAAGCTCTAACTTTAAATCGACTTACTCCGGAAACATAAAATATAACTAGTTTGTCTTTATTTAAAATGCTAAGGTTTTTTTTTTCTATTGGGCTTAATAATTAGAAATCTTTTTTCACTTGTTGCTAATAGTACATGGAACAAAAGTTGGTATGCATTTTTCAATCGAAGCAATACTTATTTTTTTAAAAATAATTGAACTAAGAATTTATACCTTTTTTAAGGAATTTTCAATAAGCATTCATAAAAAGAAGTATTGTACAAATACCAATCATGCCATCGCAAAACCCATACCAATTTTTGTTTTAATGGGTGTTTTTTTAGAGGTATAGAACTTTAAATTGCAATAAAACAACAAATATTATTCGATTGACATGAATTTTTTTTATTCGAAAGATAATCTTGGGGCATTACATTTTAAATATGATTTCTGGCATAGGACTGCCACGGCTGGCTCGGATGTAGTCCAATCTGGACGTCCAATTTTCGATGACTTTTTCCAACATTTGTGGCCGTATATCGGCAATAACACGGCGAATGTTGTCTTCCAAATGGTCAAGCGTTTGTGGCTTATCTGCATAGACCAATGACTTTACATAGCTCCACAGAAAATAGTCTAGCGGTGTTAAATCACAAGATCTTGGAGGCCAATTCACAGGTCCAAAACGTGAAATTAGGCGGTCACCAAACGCGTCTTTCAATAAATCGATTGTGGCACGAGCTGTGTGACATGTTGCGCCGTCTTGTTGGAACCACAGCTCCTGGACATCATGATTGTTCAATTCAGGAATGAAAAGTTAATAATCATGGCTGTATACCGATCACCATTCACTGTAACGTTGTGGCCTTCATCGTTTTTGAAGGATTCCACCTGCCCATAAAGCGCACCAAACAGTCAGTTTTTCTGGATGCAACGGTGTTTCGACATACCCTTGTGGATTAGCTTCACTCCAAATGCGGCAGTTTTGTTTGTTGACGTAGCCATTCAACCAGAAGTGCGCTTCATCGCTAAACAAAATTCGCTTATGAAAATCGGGAACAACGGCAATCTCGTTTTGGGCCCATTCGACGAATCTACGCCTTGCTTGATGATTGTTTTGATGAATTGCCAAACCAAACTGAGAATAAATCACTTGACAGCTGTTAAATCGGTCACCATCTTGGAAAGTAATGCCAACTTAAACTTCTATAACTGGAAAAAACACTCTTTTACATAGTTTGACGTACTTATTAATTGAATTTCATATATGAACGTCAATTTTCGTAGGAGGAGAGAGAGAAAGTAGAATTTTAAAATCACTTCATAAGTTTCAAGTTTTTCCCTTAAAAAATTAAATGGTTAGCTTTTTATGAAATGTTGAGCAGAAAATCTGTTTTACATCGTACATACGCATAGGAGGCAACCAAAAAAATTATGAAAATCATTAAGTTAAAATTTTTTGTGCAAATCGTACCAAGTCTCCTTAAAAACATATTTTTAAAATCAGAAAAATCAATAAAAATACTTAAAAATGAATCTCTATAAAGTTCAACCCTAGCATATAAATTCTAAAAACCAAAGGGACCTTATGCTTTAATGCCCTCCAAAATGAAGAGTTATTTCTCCAATAATGCGAAACGAGGATTTTCGCGTTAAAATATGCAGTGCAATTTTAGAGAACTGATTTATTCGATTATTGGTAAATGCAATGCATTTTTGGACGATATCGATTATGAATATCGTAATGCAGTTTTATCGAACTGAAATTTTTTTATCATAGTTTCAAATCAGATTTTTTATCAGGCCAAAATCTAAATTGGCGATGCTTTAGTCTAAAACTGGAAGATTTAAAAAAAAAAACAAAAATGAACAAACGTTATTTTTTTTTCCGGATAATTTTGTTTTATCATTTCGCTTGATTTAAACCCGAGGGGAGCAGAGAGATTTAAGGTCGTACATAAACACAAAATATGTCATGTTCATTTTGTCACTTTTTCTTAACGAAGCATCAGCTGTATTTTTGCTCTTTGTTTTAATTTAGTGAATTCTTGGTATTAGTAAGGGTCCTGTGACGTCTGCTCGATAGCAGAACTCTCGCCTTCAGTATGTGTCAAGATTGGCATAGGGAGGTTCAAGTTGTCCAGATAGGACAATGTGTCTTGGAAAAAGACACCGGCTGTTCTTTTTTTACGCCTGGGGCATAGACTGTTTTGGAGAATATCTTTGATATCGCCACACCTTTTTCTCTTTCGCCGATCTGCAGACGATTGTTAAAATACTCAAAAGGAAGGAAGCTGCGAGAAATAGCCCCTTTGTGTTGGGTTTCCCTCGCACATATGGGGCGCAGACAACGTGAATGGGGATTCAGGCCGGCAAGGCTAGACAAGGACGAACGCTCAGTGAAAAAGTGACGAGATAAGTTATAGCCTCCAGATGGTGGGCACGATGCCGTTTCGTAGTGGGGATCAAATGTGTAAAATTGTTCTCACGTACGAATGGAGTGGGACTACATGAGGTGAGTCGGGTGCAAATGTGTTACACCCACCAATGACAGGTTACTGGGGGATTGAAAGTGACCCAACCCTGTAGTTTAAAAGGGTCGGCTCGGAAGTGGAGAGGCGACTTTTCGATCTCCATCAGTTAACTGAATTTTTCGTTCTTCAAATTTTGAGTTGGGGGGCGACCACCCCTCAAGGACCAAGGAATATGCTTTCACTTCGTTTTTTTTTTACCAAAGAATTGCACTGTGATTTTTTTTCCTGTTTTGAGATTTTCAAAGACTCTTGGTTGAGTTTGCGGACGCAGCCACGCTCAAGGACTTACTGATGAATTCGTTTACTGAAGATATTCGGCAAATGGTGAAATACAGATTGTCGGAGTCAGCGACGCAACGACTGGCATGCAGGAACTGCAATTGCAATAGAGCTTTTCTTTCGTGAGACCTGTGAAGTGTGGCATTTTAATATTGAATTTATCGTTTATTTATCCTAGAAATAAAATATCTTTTGGAAATTAGCTGTGTGACCTTTGACTTTACCCTGTCACGATGTTACGATAATTATAGCAATCTTATTCAGTATTTATAACATATTTCAAGAAATTCTTTTCGGTCATGTTCATTATCAATAGTCATCATCACAATTCCAAATAATCATTTTAATTATCCCTGGCGATATGTATGGGAAATTCAATAAATATGCTTCGAACATTTCCCCTATTCACGAATCGTCTACAAACCTCACAAAGCTGGTATATGTTTTGTTTTAAGATTTATCTTAATGATGTGTGCAAAAGAGCCCTTTTATCATTAAATTCAGGGTATAAAATGATAGTAAAAAGTAAATAGTTTTCATTAAGACCCTTATACATAAGATATGTTCAAGAAAGAAAGAAAATAAGATCATTTTCATTTAAAGTGATCGGATTAAAATTTGAACAATAGGATAAATAATAGCATTACGTATTTAAAATTTAATCCTTTGGCAATGGGTTCGAAACTTCCTTTGATGATGCATATTTCGTTTAATTATAACACTTGCGCACTTTCAGTATACTAGTCTCGGCCGACGTGACATGAGTTTGAACCTCCAGAGCTACTCAGTGGCGTTTACAAGGGCGGTGGGGGTCCACGACTCCAGCTCTCCTATAGCTCTTGATTTTTTTTTCGATTGATGATAATCCTATGTATATAGTACGTAAATATTTAATTATTTATTATAATAATTTATTTTTGTTAATTAATGCTGAATATTTATTTAAGGTATCCGACTACGTTCGGAACCGTGATTTTGCAAAAGTGTATAAATTAACAATATTTATATTTGGTGTCACTTAGATTAGAAAATGCACATAAAATTGTTTTAAGAATAGTATTACATATAAAAAATTATTTAAGTACACTATTTTGACAAAAAGTGAACATAGAATGACCCATTTTCAAAATATTCTCCATTTGTGAACAAAACTTCTATTATATTAATATTTTGCCTGTATATAGCTCAGACCTCTGTACAGGGGCGTAACTAGAATTTTTGAAATATATAACTTAGAAGTGGGATTATATCCATGTTTTACGACAACAGAGGGGAGAAATTTTTAGAAAAAAACGCCGATAATTATTTCAATGGGTGTAACTCTAAAAATAATGTGAATTTTTCAAAAAATATCGTAGAGCCTCTGTACAGAGGTCTGAGCTATTTACAGGCAAAATATTATTGTGATAGAAGCATTTTTCATAAAAGAACATTTTGAAAAAAGGTTGTTCTAAGCTAATTTTTGGCTGAAATATTGCATTTAAATAATTTTTTTTGTCAAAATGTCCTTAAAACATTTTCATGTATGTATTCTAATCTAAGTGACACTAAATATCCTGAAAATTATCCATTTATGCGCTTTTTAAAATCAAGGTTCCGAACGTAGTCGGATACCTTAATAACTTATCTTTCCCTATTTTTTTTTGTTTTCGACAATCGATAAAATCAAAAGAATATGTTGGGGAATGATACGAAAAGGGTGCACAGACGGCATTCTCGTCACTTGACCATGGTTCAAAATTGAGTTTCGTTGCCAATACCTTTCCGTGTTGCTTTTTAGAGCAACGTTAATAAACACTCATTCACATTTTTATTTCTCAGCACCGTCGCTGCTTCTCTCATGTCGTGATAGCAATCAATGTCTTTTTCAATATTATAAAATATTTACAATTTTATGTGTGTATTGTGTGTGTAAAAGTTTGAAGAACAAATGAGAAATATATTAGGATTATATATATTGGAATGAATCGAAGCAAAAAATTTAATAGGTGGGAGAATTTGAATGAATGGTAATAATAAAAGATCGTTTACAAGAGTTTATTGTTCTAATAATTTCGAATATTTAGTGGTAATAAACGATAAGACACAGCGTTCAAAATTATTACAGCAAAGATTGTACAATTTTTTAGGGGGAGAGAGGATCCCAAATGGTTATTCTGCAGCACAGTAAATTCACAAGACTAAATCAAAACACACCTTCTCAATAGATTGTACAAAATTCTATTTCTTACTCTTTATAATACGGTTAAACTCCAAAAGCGTGTGATTAACGCTGTCACAAATCGGTTTCTCTCTTCTAATCCGCTCACAGCCGTTCTTGGTCAATGACCTCGCATTTCCTGTGTAGGTGGGGGAACTGTTTATTGAAACCCCTCTTTGGGATGGGGGAAACGTTTGAAAAGAAAATGTACACATCTATTTCTTATGAAGTTTGTTGATGAAAATTGAAGTGTTACATAGTCCAAAGAAGTGTAATTTTTATAGTCAAATTTTCACGGATTGTAAATAAGAAAAGGCATATTTTCAAGTTATTATATGCATTAACAAGTAATTTAAAAATTTCTACAGGGATTCAAAATGCCCCTTTCGTATTTTATTGCATTTTTTCATTGAAATATTCACATGCATAATCTGTTTTATTTTTTCTTTAAACAAATTTGTGAACGAATTGATAATTACTAAGGTATGATAAAACAATCGATTTTTATGCCTGATCTTGAAGTTTTTTTAAAGTATACCTTGCATTGCAGTAGAGATTTTGAATTATTTTTGAAGATAAATTGTTTCTAAATTATTTTTCTTCTCACACTTTTTCGTATTATTTCTTCAGAAATTTGGTTTAATTTAAAAATATTGATCCCGAGTTGCAGCATTGTTAACTTAAATATGAATATTTCAAAGCCCACTGCTTATAGTTACGTATTGATGAATATATATTATTAATATTTAAAATAAACAAAATGCGATATTAATTATGTGTAACCGTGAGCAATTAATAATTTTTAAACTAATATTTTACAATTAAAATGTATTGTTTAAAAGTAATTCTTATGTTTCTCTATTTTTTTACTTGCTATTCATTCTTTTTAATAAGTTGTTGCTATTTTCCTATGTTTATGTTTATTAAAAAAAAACTACCCATTAAAATTATGCATACGTAAAGATATACATTATGTAGTTGTGTATAAAAATATAATTCCATTATAGTATTCGTAAAGTTGAAAAATATCTTAACCGATAAATATTACTTTTGTATACAAACTGTACTATTATGTTTCCGTTTTTACCATATTCATAATTTTTTCATCATCATTAAACATATTCAAAAAGTAATAGGATAATGGACTCTGTTATCCAATTGAAACAAATATGCTGGAATTTATGCATTAAAAGTAATAGTTATACATTAATATTTGGCTTGATTTTAAATGGTATTTGTAAAGTTGAGAAAAATATTACTTTTTTGAATACAAACTGTGCAATTATGTTTCCATTTCTGCCTTATTCCTAATTTTATTCATTATCATTAAACATGCTCAAAAAGTAATATGATAAAATGGACTCTGTTATCCCATTGAAACTAATATGCTGGAATTTATGACTTAAAAGTAATAGATATACAGTGGTGGCAAAAAGTCCTGAACACACTAATTTTTTAGCGTAATTTTTGTGTTTGACTTCATTTTTCGTTGTAAAATTATCGCACTATCTTAAATATTGTTATTGATTTTAATGTATTTTTTTATGTTGATTTCAAATCTACTACTAGTTTCTTAATGACTAAAATATTTTTTGTAGTAAAGCTGTGCCTGAACACAATAATGTGAAATATGTGCAGAATAAAACAATATAGAATAACATAATATGCAAAGAAAAGTAACACGAAAATTGACAAATACGGTATATTTAATAAGCCTTTTGAAAAAATTACAATGTTGTCACATGTTAGAAAATCAATATTTTATGGGCCAGCCGTTTGCTTTACTTACGGCTCTACATCTTTTTGGCATGGAATGCACCAATTTCAAAAGAAGATCTCTTTCGTGACAATATAGTTGAAGGAAAATATTAAAGCTTCAATTAATTCACGTTTGTTTGAAGGTTTTTTCTTTGAAATTTCATAATCAATTTTAAACCATAAGTTATCTATCGGATTAAGGTCGGGAGACTGTCCTAGCCAGTTCATTATATTCACATTATGATCTTTCAACCATTTCTGGACTACATTTGCGTGATGACAAGGGGCGTTATCGTTCTTAAAAATCTATGACTGATTCCCAAAAAGATCTCTCACAGTTGGTAGCAATTTATTTTGTAGTATTTCAATGTAATCCATGGCTTTCACTATTCCTCTAACGATGTGAAGTCTTCCAACACCATAAGAAGACATGCAACCCCATACCATCACTTTTGTCGGGTACTTTACTGTGGGCTTCAGACACTGAGGGCTGAATTCCTCATGAGTTTGTCGTCTTACATAGGCACTACTTTGGTTGCCAGAAATACAAAACTGACTCTCCTCACTAAATATTACCTTTTCCCAATCTTTAATAGTCCATAATGAATGTTCCCTTGCCCACGTCAATCGCCTTTTGCGTTGAAATTCAGTTAGTAATGGTTTTGGACGCGCTTTACAGCCTCGTAACCCTATTTCCAGCAGTCTTCCTCAAACAGTTCTTGGGGACACACTCACATTTGATGTCAAAGTCCATTTTTTCAAAATTTGTGAGGAATTAAGCTTTCTGTTTGAAAGTGAAATTCTGTGCAATGACCTGTCTTCACGTAAAGATGTTTTTTCTTGGTCGTCCTGATCGCCCCCTGTCCGCAATAAAATTTATTTCAGAAAATCTTTTCAAAGTCCTCACAACAGTAGAAAGGTCACATGGTACTTTAGCAGCAATTTGGCGCACAGAAAAACCTTCTTCCTTCAAATGTATTATTTTGTACCTTTTATTCTCAGGCAGATATGAAAATTTAGCCATAATTCCAATATTTTCCACAAACGCACTTCAAATTGCTTTCAATACACTATTTTCCACAAGCACACAACTGCATTCAATAGAATAAACCACGTTTCACCTTTTTCTTTCAATCCTTTATCGATACTGCTCTATCTGATTGGTTGAAATAACGGAGCGTTTCATTGGTGGAAAACACACTCACTCATTCTTACAGTGACCTTGTGCTATCTTGTCAAGGTTTTTTCAACATATATCAATGAAACTATTTACTTTAGATGAAATCTACAAACAGATTTGAAATCAGCATGAAAAAATACATTAAAATCAATAACAATATTTAAGATAGTGCGATATATATAATTTCATAACCAAAAATGCAGTCAAACACAAAAATTACGCAAAAAAATGAGTGTGTTCAGGACTTTTTGCCACCACTGTACATTAATATTTGGTTTGATTGTAAATGGTATTTGTAAAGTGGAAAAATATTTTAACTGAAAATATTACTTTTGAATACAAACTGTGCTTTTATGTTTCCGCTTTTGCCATATTTCTAATGTTTGCATCATCATTAAACATATTCAAAAAGTAATAGCATAATACACTCTGTTATCCAATTGGGAGAAATATCGTCGATCTAGTTATGAGAATGTGTAACTCCATCAGGGTGCTAATTTGATGAAGGGGTGCCACGCGCGAAGTTCTTTATGTTCTCCAAGATGAACGATAACATTACGATATGGTTACCTTGATATTTTTATCATGTGGTTGCCATGGGGATAACATATATTAATTTTTATTGTTTTTTTCCGTTTTAACCCTATTAATTTCAGACGATTTTAATTCGATTTCTTTAAAAATTAAACCGTTTGTTCTTCAAGCTACTATTTCAGACTTCTGACGGATATTTCTAATCTGTGGATACCAGGTGATGCGTATCAGGTATTTTTTGGTGAAAAAAAATGGAAGTTGCGCTTTTAATTATTACTATAAATAGCACATTTCCCCTTTATTTTACTTTTTAATAATACTTTTTTGTACGTTCCTTGTTCGATGAAATTCACTGAAGGAACTCGTATTTTTTGGAATATTGCAAGTTATCAGCACTTGTTAATTGATATATTCATTATTAATTTTAATACATATTACGTAATTATATATTTATAATGCAATATAATAATTATTAAATATAATAATTGTTTTTGGAGTTTACTCTTTAAGAATCGATTTTCATATAAAACCCCTGGTATGGAAATATTATGAGGATTGAAATTTGTACCAGTGTTATCACATACACGCACAAAAATGCGTTACGCTGTGTTCTGGGCATGCGCCAAATCGCTGTTGGAAGAAAGCAGGTACTCGAGAACTTAGCGGTAACTTAATAAGCCAATAACAGCCTCCAAGGAGTGATACATTTGTGTAGTGGTTATGTTTCTAGGTCTCGGTTACAGAGATCACGGGTTCTATACTCCAAAGAGGCACCACCGCTTTCTGTTCAAAATGCATATATTTTAAGGAAAACGTGATTGGTTTAAAAGAATAATTATTCTTTTTTTTATTTTAAAATTTAGCCTTATATTTACTCTAAAAAATCCATTAATAGTTGTCTTTTTTAGGACATTCGATCTTTTCTTTATTTAGACACTTTTAATGAACTAGATTTTCTTAGTGCCATTTTTTAAGCAAACGGTTGTCTCGAGAAATTAGAAAATGATTATTAATGTATTCAAATTTAAAATTTCAACTCCCAACAAAGAAATTATTTTTATAAAATAATAAATATGTTGGTTTCTTATAATACATTTTACATCAGATACTTTTCCATCTTTCCATAAAAACTTCTTCCATTTTTGTCAACCATTCTCTTAATTTACGAAGTACTCAAAGAAACAACTGAAAGAACAAATTGTTGAAACGTTTCTATCCTTTTGAATGTTTTTCTCATATAATGAAAGTGCATAATGAGAGGATTTGAAATCTATTTTATAATTTTAAATTCTGAGTGTGTGTAAATATATATATATATATATATATATATATATATATATATATATATATATATATATATATATATATATATAGTATAATAAAAGTGAAAAAGTTCTAGAACCTACAATGCTAAAGAAGGAAGAAATTGGAGTTCACAAGACACAACAGATGTAGATACAAAAAAGTCTTTGGTCTAAACTGGAGACCTATTACGATTTCTAAAGCTGTCGCTGAATTTGGCCAGCTATTTAGGGTTAGAAATGTTTTATGGATCCAACCTTCCCCGTACAGCAGACATTTTCGACATAATAGAAAAAAGGAAAAATAGATCCATGTTGAAAAGTTAAGCCTATTTCTATGCCTTTTTCATGGATGGCAAACCTGACAATATAGTAAAATGAAATTAAGAAAAGAGAACAATAAAATGAATCTCTGAAGGAGAGGAATAATGAAATTTTTTTTTTCTATAGAAAAAATTAGGATAAAAACTTACATGTAAAATGAAAACTTTGGAAACCAAAAAAGCAATCTTCTACGTTAAGATCCCACGCGAAATGACGTAAAGGATTGGAACATCATCCCAAGAAGGAAAAAACCGTGGCGCCTATAT
The DNA here is from genome assembly GCA_019973935.1 of Trichonephila clavipes. Classification (NCBI taxonomy): domain Eukaryota; kingdom Metazoa; phylum Arthropoda; class Arachnida; order Araneae; family Nephilidae; genus Trichonephila; species Trichonephila clavipes. The sequence goes on from BMAU01006735.1 coordinate 11,442, forward strand.
ATATAATGATGAATGTGAGCTTTAGCATGTACCAAAGGGGATTCTAAACTACCGAAGAAACAATATCATGTACATCCATTCATACTTGGTGGCGATTTCAATATCGATTTCGTTAAAGATGAAATATTGAGATAAGTACAATTTTTAAAATAAGAGCTTAATTTGGATTTGGTTTCTGGTAGAGTACTAGGGATGACTAAGTAAGGTACAACCATTGATGCGACGTTTTCACGATTCGTAAATCATATATCTACCGACGTATCATACTTAACATCACGTATACTTAAATTGCCACAAGCCTCTTGTCACAGTAATTAATAATGGCGAGAGTATAATACTCAGCGGGAAATTAATAGTGAAGTTAATGAACCTTCTTCACAATGTACTCATATACAAAGAGTAAAGTATATTTATCTAACATAATTGTTGTATGAAGCTCAGTAACTGAGTTGTTAGTGCATTTCACTTTTACACCACCGGTTCGAGGTTCAAAGGCCGGGCTGGGCAAGGTTGAGTCAGTCTTGCTTGGGAAATTAACACTGGAGGTTTAGTGTCAGACTGACCAACTGATAGGAACATAGGATCATGCACCTCAGGACCCAAGGTCACTTTTTCTGAGTTGGGCAAAGTAGGCTTTGGCTCTCATGGGCAGTTGCGCCACTGAGTTTATTGATGTATATTATATATAATTTTTAACGAATTAATATGAAAAATGTAAATAGGATAAAGAGTAATAATTCATATATTCTCTTATAATGTTTTCAGTATTATATAAGATCCATTTATTTACCCTATCTGCCTACTATATAATCAAAGACAACCGTACTTAAGGTTCCCCTCCCCCCCGACTGGTTTAAAATCACCATTTTCATTAAAAAAAAATCTAAATTTCTTTTATAGTGTATTTTTGTAGCCTGTTTAAAAAGCTTTCTAAAACTATCGTACTTTTAATTTTGAGTCAGAAAAGAAATTATAGCTGTTTTTGTTTGAGGTAGTAAGCCCAAATCGAAACCGAAAGTGTGAGTTTTAGGTTGATTTTCACCGGCAAAATGAGTTTTTATTCATTTAAAATATTTTAACGAATTTTTTTATTTAGTAAACTTTATTTCACTTTTTAAATGTTTTAATAAATATAATTTGCTTTAAAATAGACAACTGTTAACTGATTGCAATGTTGGTTTGGATTTAAACGAGTTGCTATCTTTTTATCATTAGTGTTCAAAACTAGATCTCTTTATAACTTCTTTATTAGTATTTTATATATAGTTATAGTTATTTTTAATTAAATTAAAGTTATCATGCCAAAAATAAGATCAATGAGGCCAAAAAATAAGAGATTTCCAGAGAGCAGTATGCGTTGGAGAAACGTCGATAGAAATATCAACGGATTTTCCAAATTCAGTCATTAATTCTATTAAAAATACTTATAAGGAACTTTGCGATCAAAATGTCTTCACGGGAGAGATCAGAACTACAATGAAAGTCTTAACAATGTTGTGTGGAGTATAATCCCGAAAGACAACTTTATTGAGCAATAAACACTTCATTTAAGGAATTATATCGCAATAATACTTTTTAATTCTGAGTTTGCTGGTCTATTACCTCTACTTCAAAAGTTAGGAATGAAATTATGTTCTGAAATGAAAGAATATTTTTGGTGCCTCGACAAAACGAGAATTGTTGATTCTACGAGGCATTCTAAACCAGATAAGAAACTGTCTCGTAAAAAAAAGAAACGCCCTTCAAAACTGTAAAAGTTTGAAGTATGAGGTTCAGGAAGGGGCACAACATACAAATCTGGAGAGTTTTAAAACCTTCCTAAATCATTAAAAAGTTTTATTGCAAATATAAACCTTATTTTGTATTTTGTGAAGAATGTTATTTTTGAACATAATGGTTAACGGTAAGAGTGATATTTCTTAAAGTAAATGAAATATTCTTATGAAATTTTTTGAGTTTGTTCTTTGTATTATATTGAATGCTTTCTGCTAAAAGCTAATGGTAATTTTTCAATTAAGGTATTTTTTTATGTAATTTTATATGAAAAAAAGTTTTTTAAGAAAATTCTGGTTTTTTTTTCATCTCGAACAACTGTATTTTATAATTTTACAGTAGAATTTGAGCTTTTTTAGTATAAAGCATAGTTAACGTTAAAGAATTGTATTTCTGCAAACATTTTATTTATTTTTCTGATATACATTTTTTTAGAGTTGTTTGCAAAAGAGCAATTTTTTGTAATATTTTGGTAGAAATTTCTCAATATTTTGAAAAATACGCTTTCAAATATAACTTCTTGCTGTATTTTCATAGTTTTGCAACGTACTTAATTAAAAAATAACAACTAAATGATTATTTAAGTTATATTTTAGAAAATTGTCTCCGAACCCAGTCGGATACCTTAAGGAATAAACTCCAGTCGTTCATCGGAGTTGACACACATAGTTTTTTATATGCTTTACTATTATCATATTATATGAGCATTATTATATATAATAATTATACAAATATTATTATACATAATTATATAAAAATACTATTACATATAATAATTATATAAATATTAATATATATAATAAGTATTTTTTATTATATATAAAAATTATTTGAATATTATCATATATAATTACTATTAAATTATATTATATGATAATATTACAGGTATATTATGTAACATTATTATATATAATTTTTATATTATATTGATATTCATTATTGTTTGATATTGGTTATTTGTATTCTATTCCTATATTCTTCGTTTGAAATACATTTCAAAACAGTTCTTTACAGTTATTTTCCTGACGATTTGTTACCGCTGAGCCGCCATCCTGCATTCCTCGTAACTCGACAACAACCGCTGCTTGGCGTGATTAAGGAATCGCGCCAATCAAGTTATTTCCTTCGTGAAGTTACGCATTCTGAGAATTAGGCCGACGATACGCTGAAATTTATTATTTAAAAGTAATAGTTATACACATTAATATTTGGATTGATTGCAAATGGAAAAATGAGTTACAAACAACTTTTTTTATTATTTAATATAAACAATACAATTTTTCATTACAGTAAGTTTGTAGCTACAATTTGGAAAAGCAAAATGTAAATGAAAGGAGATACACCACACAGACATTCATTCTATCTAAGAGCAACTAAAATTTTGCATATTAAAAAATTAAAGAATTAACAATTTCAATCATAATATTTTTTTAGAGCTTTTGTTAGAAATAATATCTTTGGGAGAAGACCCAAGAATATATTTAAAAGATTTTCCTTAATAAGAATAGAACGGATTTTTTTTTTGCAAAACTTCCACTATAGTTTTCTTGATCAAGCGAATGCAATATGTCCTAATTATTCTACATTCGTTTTTAAATTCGATAGGCAAAGAACTACGTGATTTTTGTATTTAGAATAGATTTTTAGAATATTCATATAGAAACTGATAACAGCATATTCAAGTAGTTCAATCTAATAAATTTAATAACAGAAAAAAACATCTCATTTTTTTATGAGATAATTTACTTTGATCAACTTTTTGTTGAAAAATTAAAAATTACTGGAATATTGGATACATAGTATAGCAGGAGTACATCATGAACGGCATACACAAATAAGTATATAATGGGATGTAGGTTTTGTGATATTCACAATGCATATATATATACATAAACATTGAAAAGTTTATAGTTAAGGTTTATGTATGTGCTGTAACAGATACACTGTTCAGAAAAAAGTCAATGAATATACTTGGTGAGGACACATAAATATAACATCACTTTCTTGTTCAAAGTCCTCATGGTACTCATATTCGAAGGACAATAGAGCATTAAATGAAATATTTTAATCTTCATTATATTCATTGCAATATCATTCATTTCGGGATATTGGCTGTGCATTGGCATGCTTGTACATAACGATTTTCTTTTTCAGTTTTTTTAGATACGCAAATTGTATCAGTTTACGATAAATGCATGCTGGTTCACACATTTTGTTTTATTAAGCACAGTGAAAAAAAATCATAAAACGCTAAACAGGGAGAAAAATGTCAAAAATTTAGGGGTACCAAACCTACCAATTTAACATTTAATTTAAAATAAGAAAGCCAATTTTCTGTGTGTGTGTGCCACTTATATCAGGTATAGATAGCACTATTTATCGAAGAACTTCACGTTTTAAGTTCGATCCATATGGTTACTCTCAAATATATGATATTGTTTTTATAATATTTTGAATTGTGTCATCTTCAACATTTAACTGTTCGCGAAGACATAACACTGAAAGTAAACAAAAGAAGAGGGATTAAACAAACAATGATGATATGCTTTGGTTGGAGGAGAATGGTTGTTTTTTTTCAGTTGTGGTGTGAGCAGCTGTTTCCAGTGCTGTTGGTGAAGCCATCTGTGTTGCAGTGGTCGCCGACTTGTCTATTGGTGTTGACGCGTCTCCTCACACTGGGTTGTCTTTCAACGCTCACTGAACGTTGACGAAGGCTTGAACGACTGAAAATCACAAACAAAAAAATATTAAATTAAAATTATATTTTTCGAAGTGTTTTACATAAGTACATTATACTTGTTTTCCCTTTTGGGTTCATATCCATTTTTAAGGTCATAAAAGCAGTAAAAATCAGAATACAAAAAGTTTTTGCATTTTAAGGGGAACAAAATATGTTACTGGGCTATACTGGGTTATTATTGTAACAATATTAAAAGAGAAATATTTGCAGGTTATTCAACTCTTTGCCATATGAAAGGTCGACGTAAACACACGAGTGAGTTCTGATTCGACTAACACTTCATGTGCTGAATTTGTCCAAAGTCAGATGAATATTTTTTAGAACTTATTTACAGGTACATAAAATACAAAATCTCAATTTATGTACATATCCGAGGGTCGTTCCGGAAGTAAGAATCTACATTTATTTTAAAAGATAAGATAGTAACCCGGTGAAACAAACAATAATTAAAAGAAATTACATTCGATGTTGGTTAAACGACTGAAACAGCGTCATCGGCGGAAGAATGACGCATGCGTAGAGCGTCGATGAAGAGAGAGTAGCAGTAGACAGACGTGCGCGAGGTAATTCGAGTATAAATCACGATGGCAGACGGATGAGTGGTGACAATGTGTTTGCCAATGGAAATGCGTGCTGTTATTCGGTTTGAATGAACATATGGGGCTAGTTTGTCCACCAGGTCTCATCAAACTGTTGATTCTTGGTATTACATATTGAATGAAGGAGGGCAAAATATGGAGGATGAAGGTAAAATGAGAGTCCCTCTGGAACCACAACTGAAAACAATAATGAATACTTACGTATTGTCGCTGCAATCGCACAACTCTATTAATAACTCGCCAAGTTATCAACTCCCATTTCCAATGTATAGCATGCGCTGATTTGGCAACCAGGTGTTTCGTCGCCAATAGGTTGTAAAGTCGCCAATAGGTTGCGATAACACGTAAGAATCCAATAATGCTAGCGTACAGGGCGTGGTGTACTTCAATAACGTAAAAGCATCCAAGCTCATCAGAAAAGAAAAAATCCCTACATTAAGTACTGAGAGGGAGAAGGCTGTAAAACAATTCCTTGCATCGCAGGGTACCAAGTTTTACCAAAGAAATTTCATCAAACTGTTTGCACACTACGATAAATGGCTCTGAATGCCGGTGGTGACTATATCGAAACATTGTGCAGGGAATATAATCCATGATGTCATGTTGCAATTTTTTCTAGTAATAAAGTTTCTGAGTGTAAAAAATTGACGAAACTTTGTGAAGATCCCCTTGGATCTCACTTTGAGAACGAGAATGATTTTGAGTCAAAGAAGAACCAGCAGCCATTTTAATGAATAATTTTCTTTATCTTTCCCAAATAGAATCAAAGACTTTTAATAACAAATAATTTAAAATAGTTATATGAGGTTTAAAAGGGGCTTTCCTTTATATTAACTTAAATATTTAATGATCCAATTAATTAACAATTAGAATATCGATCACGCAGAGATTACCGTAATAAGAGATCCCAGAATTATATTCAATAATATTCCTATTGAACATTTAACTTTAATCTCACTCCTAATATAAAGCTTTAATGAGACTTTAATTATAAATCAATATTTACCACACTGAATCTCAACTCTTCCTGAAATTAATTTATCCACCTAGAAATCTTCAATAATGAATCTCTAACTTCACTATTATATCTTCCTGCTTCAATCTCTCTCTCCTACTGCTTCTCACTTTACTATTCCGTTTGACTTAAATACTTTATCTAATCTGCATAATAAGGAATCCCTGTCCTCTTTTTGGAGCTGATTGGAAATAGGCAGGGGAATTAAATTTCCCTAAAAAAGACGTCTCAGAAGGTTAGTGATAAAGTTCCGTATAGATTTGTCACAACTTACTTTTGGAACATCCCTCGAATTATTGCACATAGTACATAATCTGTTAATACAATAGGCTACAGATTATGTATTTTTGATTTATTTGTATAAGTACTTCAATCTTGGTATTTTTTCTTACATTGCCAATGAATTACCTTAATTTACTTTATGTACTTGTAGGTAAAAAAGAAGACAAATATTACTATCCTATCATATTTAATTTAATTATTTGTTCCCCCTACATTATAATTATTGAATCCAAACAATGTGCATTTCTAGACAGAACTCTCACAATTTAATTTTACTTTAACTTTCTTGTCTTGTCTTTTTTACAGACAAGAAAGTCAAAGTAAAATTAAATTGTGAGTTCTGTATATATATATATATATATATATATATATATATATATATATATATATATATATATATATATATATATATATATATATATATATATTTGATAAATAATATATGTGGTTTTTATTGGGAAGTTCTAATTTAAATTAGGTTTATATTAGTTTTAAAATAAATGAATCTGAGAGAAAATTTAGCTTAAATATGGGGGGGGATTTAGGGTATTCTCTTTTAAATTAACTCCATATCACCCCTGTTAAATTAGGGATGTGGGAACATTACTTTAACACTTTACAATAAGAATTTTCAAAGGCAAACGTTTCTCTGACCGAAAAAATATTCATTAGCACTATATTTTAATTAATCGAAGTTTATAATTGCCTTCGTGTTTCTTAGAGTTTTATCAAGATATAAGATATACCAAGTCTCCTTCTATATACTTAGGAAGTTTTTGATTTGGGTGAAGAGAGGGGTTATCGGTATGTATAACTCCATTATTTTAAGGTTTGAAACACGAAAATGACTCTTTTTTGTGATAATATCCAAAGAAAAATACAAATGTAACGCATGCTATACTTCCAAGACTAAAATGTAGATGCCACCACGTTTTGGATATATTTGTGACGGAAGCACGAAATTGCATTGCAGTACTTTTTCCGTCAGAGAGTTTTTGGATTCCAATGAGTGAGCATCTTCCACCTTACCGTTCAATCCTGAATAATTTTTAAGTGAATTTGTTTTAATTTTTTCCGATAAATGTTTGCTTTTAATTGTTTTGCACCGTCTAAGTATCCATTTTTGTAACTGTGATTTTTTGTGTAGTTAAATGTATTAATTTACCCCGAGATTTTTTGTTGATAACTTTTGGTTTTAACCCAGTCATGATATAATGAACGGATACACATATATAAAAATAAATCTGAACACACAAGTTTTCATGTTAAATATTCTTCAATATGACACCCGAAAACGGATTAATTATTAGGATTCATACAGTAATAACATAAAAATTGTTCAAAATTAATATCAGTATTTAAATATAATTAATAATAGTTTAATCAATAGAGATCAATTCTCAGCAAAAATTCTCAGAAATCTCCCCCAAAAAAAAAAATGCATTATGGACAGTGGATGAATAATTTAAAAAAAAAATCAATTTACATTTTACTTTTAAATTCATGATTCCAAAAACATTTTCGAAAACTGCCCAATATTAAAAAAAATCATGTAAAAGTTTAAAAAATATACTTAAACGCGTCACAAAATTCCAAATCTTCTTGATGTCTTTACTAACACTATAAAACATCATTTGTTCGCTTAGATTCATTCATTCTCGTCCTGGAGGTAACGAGACACAGTTTATGATGGACCTTGAAATTTACCATAATAATTCAAGTAATGAGTTGGTGCCTCATTACGTCATATGACGATTATGAGACACATTAGAATTTAATGAGAGGAAATCCCCACATAATAGTATACAATGAAGATGAACTTCAAATCTGCAAGCAACCAGTTGCGAATATGTTATTCTATTAACCAGCTTCAACTGTCATTTGTAAGACACATAAAAAGCACATTGCCTTATTTATGAAAACCTTGAATCAAAAACAATATTTAAAGTATTATTAGAAGCTTAGTAAAGCTGGTTAACGATTAAATAAGGTCGACAATGGTTTTCGTACAGCTGAAGGTAATGATCGTGTATTATAATTTAAAAAATATGAGCGTCCAAAAAGAATGGACTTTCAAATATTTACAAATAAACAAAGGAATTCACTTATGTTTCAGAAAGAAAACACCAGTTTTTTACTATTTTTTTTTCTGTACGATTTCTATGAGCCATTAGTTGCGCCCCGCACATCGAATCTATACTACTTTTTTTAGTCCATTTCTGTGAAGCATTGAAAGATCAACAATCTAAATAGCCGCTGTAATTCGAATTTTCATTTCATCAGTGCCAAGAATTTGATATTTGTAAACAAGGTTTTGCACGTACCCTTATTCGAAGAAGTTCATAAGTGTTATGTCTGGAGATCTAGGTGGTCATAAATCATTCATTCAAATTAGAATTTGTGGATCTTGAAGGAAAATTTTGTTTATAAATAGTCCGGAATTTAAGCTGTACATACGTCGCAGATTGAAATTCGATAAACCATGCTACAGATTTCGCTTGCTTTTGTGGTGAAGCCATTTTGAAACAAGAATGTTGCAAGATGTGGATGCAGCTCCATCTGTTGGCATTTCATTAAACGGAACCTTTAAGCCTTTTTTCGTGGAACGTAAAAAAACCATATTTGTTTATTTATTTTTGAAAGAGAAGCCACGTTTTTCGAACACCCTATATTTTAAACGGAATTAATAAGATATCAAAATTTCAAATATTATTTCTAATTTAGTAATACATTTTGCTTTTTTTTCTCGTAATCTTTTAATTAAAACTGCCACTTTGGCTTAGAACAATTCCACAGTAGCTTAGCGAATTCAAAACATTTTTTGAGTACTTAAAAAAAATCATGGTAATCAGTTTACATTAATGCCATAATAAATATCCGGGTTTAAGGAAACAAAACATTTTGAAATGGAAAAATAATAATAAAAGGAAGAAAAATTGCGACTTACAGAAAAAGCGAATGATGGGAAACCAACAGGCCTCATTATTTACGTTCTGGGGAGCTGCACAATGAAGGAAGGGATACATGCGAGGAGATGAGGGTGAACAACACAGAGCAAATAAATAAATAATATTAGCATACAGGCAATACTTACACAATTCATAAACATATATCTGCAATACGTGCAACATAAGGAAAGTTTACATACTTAAGTAAAATGCACGAAACTATATTAATGGAAATATTTCTCTGTTTTTTGAATTGAAGGATTCGAGTAAAGTAATTCAATTGACAAAATAACAAAATTCTCAAAATAAAATTATTTTTATACAGATGGCGAAGGAAGCCCAGTGGCACACTGGGCTGTAGTGTATCGCGCTTCCACGCCACAGGTTCGGGGTTCCAATCCCGGGCTGGGCAAGGTTGACTCAGCCTTCCATCCCTTAAATGGGGCGATAAATGAGTACCAAGCATGCTTGAGAACTGAACACTGGGGGTTTTGCGTGAGACTGACCACTTGACCGATACTTTGCCTGCGCATAAGGTCACGTAAACTGAGATAAGCACAGCAGGCCTTGACCCTCATGGCTGTTGTGCCACTGAGTTAAGTTCAGTTCAGAAATGGTAAAGAAAAGAGACAGTAAAAACTGCTAAAAGTGTATTAGGAGAACAATAATATAAACGGTTAAAGAGCATCTCCAGCTCTTAAAAGTTACATTGGAATGCATTATTATTAAAATAGTTGGGGTCTTTTTCTTTTATTATTATTTTTTTTTGGTTTTAGGTAATTTAAGTAGCATTATGGTAAACTTTTCCGGCTTTGTACTTTTACAATTTCATTTTGGGAAGCTCGAATTATTCGGTTCCGTATTACAAGGGACAAAAAAATTGAAATAAAACATTAAGTACAACAAATTTGATATAGTATAAAAATTAAATTAATATTTCGCGTTAAGTTTTTTGATTATCATACAGGAAGGGTAATTTAACTTATTATCGAAGTTTAAGTAGAACGCGAAGTTAAACAAATATCAATTTTTAGATAGGATGAAGGAAAAATCTAATCATAATTTTTTTTACCAGCAAAACACTGATTTTTTTTTCACTTTACACTTCCTTTATGTATATAGTATCTAATTAGTTTATAGAAATATTGGTACTTACGTATTACACTGTTGAACTATTTCACCAAAACCAAAGACGTCTCCAAATTCTATCCATCTTATTATTGTTATGTTCTAACACGCAAAGGAATGATTTTTACTATTGGTTGCAAATCGCGACGTCTTCTAATATGACGAAAGGGGTCGACGATATAATACATAAGTACCCAAATATTAGTACCATTTGTGAAAAAAAATTTACTAGAAAATAATTTCGAGAATTTGTGTACTGAGATTCTCTCCAGTTCAGCGAGGCACGCAAAGCTGGAACTACTATAATTAACAAGAAATCTGCTAGGAGATAATATTTAAACCGAACACACAATCAACGTTTTCAATATGAACAAATTATTGATATTTTAGTTAGAAATGTAGTTCCATTAAGGTATCCGACTACGTTCGGAACCGTGATTTTGCAAAAGCATATAAATGGGTAATATTTATGATATTTAGTGTTACTTAGATTAGAAAATGTATATAAAATTGTTTTAAGAATAGTATTGCAATAAAAAGTTATTTAAGTACAATATTTCGACAAAAAATGAATATAGAATGACCCATTTTTAAAATATTCTCCTTTTGTGAAAAATGCTTCTATTATAATAATATTTTGCCTGTATATAGCTCAGACCTCTATACAGAGAGACTCAACTAGAAATTTCGAAATAGATAATTTAGAAGTGGGTTTACCAATGTTTTACGACAACTGAGGGGAGAAATTTTAAGAAAAAAAAATTATGTCAATCAGTTGTAACTCTGAAAATAATGTGAATTTTTCAAAAATCGTAATTGAGCCTCTGTACAGAGGTCTGAGCTATATAGAGGCAAGTATTATTACAACAGATGCATTTTTTACAAAAGGAGAACATTTGGAAAAAGGTTATTCTAAGTTAATTTTTTGCCGAAATATTGTATTTAAATAATTTTTTTGTCCAAATGTCCTTAAAACAATTTTATACATGTATTCTAATCTAAGTGACACTAAATATCATGAAGATTATCTATTTATGCGCTTTTTTAAAATCACGGTTCCAAACGTAGTCGGATACCTTAATGCAGCAGATTTTATAAGCATATTTCTACAGCAGCTAACAAAAGGTAAAAGAAATAGATAAAAACTGTCATGCAATGAAAATGTAGTACGAATATTATTTGATTTATAAAATATTAGTTACATAATTTTGCATGGGGGATAAGAAATGGAATAGATCACAAATGATAGCAGTAGTTAAATAGTTTCGCTATCTAAATAAAACACAATCATTCCTAACATGAAAAATTTTTTTATTGTGTACATAGAAGGCATACTAGATTCTCTTCAAATAATTTAATATTAAATTGTTTGATGAGGATTCAAGAATCCATTTTATGAAACATGCGTTCACAAATAAATAATAATTTTTGAAGATATAAAGCTGATATTATTCATCAATTTATTATATAATATTTTTCTACAATTTTAAAGGCAGAAGCCATAATGTGATTTTATGAAATAAAAATCATACTAACCACATAAGGTACACGGTAACTGCGACGAAGATGACGAAAGCGGTGCCGATGGAAATCATAGCGTACATCCAAAAGCTTACTTGACTGTCGTCTGCCAAATTAAAAAGAATACATTGAACTAATGTAATATAATTCTTAAAAAAAATTAGTGGATATTATAGTTTGTTATTGTTATTAATGATACAGACAGAAAGATTGATTTATCATGATTCACAGCAACATTAACTTCCCAAAATTATTTCCCCTAATTTAAGAAAATAATAATAAATAATGTACTTACAATTTTTACAATAAAGAATTATTTAAAAGTAACATTTAGGTGAAAAATGAAAATAGAATTACCTATTTTTTCAAGACATTCTCCTTTTATGAAAAATGCTTCTATAACAATAATATTTTGCCTATACATAGCGCAGACCTCTCTGTACAGAGTCTGAACTGGAATTTTTTAGTTATATTACTTAGAAGTGGATTTATCCCTATTTTAGTATGTTAGAGTGGAGAAACTTTAATAAAAAACACCGGTTATTATTTCAATTGGTAATAACTCTGAAAGAAGTGTGAAGTTTTTAAAAGTTTTAGTCCAGGCTCTCTGGAGAAGTTTTAGCTATATATATGCAAAATATTATAATTGTAGAAGCATTTTTCATAAAAGGAGAATGTTTTGAAAATAGGTAATTCTATGTTCATTTTTCACCTGTTATTTTTAAATAATTATTATTGTAAAAATAGTTTTAATACAATTTTATACGCGTATTCTAATCTAAGTGGCACTAAATATTAAAAGAAATATTCGTTTGCACGCTTTCGCAAAATCAGGGTTTCGAACGTAGTCGGATACCTTAACTAATAATGACAGACAAAAAATGAAATAAATAAATAAAGTAGAAAATTAAAACATTTCGCAAACTGATAATAATAGTAAATATCTCGTAGAATATGAAATGATGGATATGGAAAGATTTAGGTATGAATAAGTATAATTCACGGGCGCTAAGTTACAAAACATATACAGTTGGGGGGAAATAATGCCTAAAAAACTGTTCAATATATGCCGGATAAACAAATTAACAATATATTTGTGATCTAATAGCAAAATATATGTGTAGATATAAAAATTACTATTATAATAAAACTAAGGCTTGGTACTAAGTGAGTGGAAAGTAAAGTGAAGAAATACGGCCACAAATACAAAACTTTGAAAGGATTATAATTCTTCTCAGAGCATATTTTTTTGTATCAATAGTAGGGTTGCCTAACTACTTATGTGTCAAAAAGATAAAGCTTTGATGCTTTTTTTTAATACGTTGCCGAAATTTTACAAATTTGCTTCGTCAGGAGCACGTATGTAAGAATTGCTGCAAGAATTATACGAATTCAATTTCCTATAAATAGTTAAAAAGTGTAATTCACATCAACTGTTTTGATTCAAAATGCAAATGATTTTTTACATTAGTGTTTCTTCAATGTAAGATATTTACTTTTTACAACTTGATTTCAGAACTTAACTCTAAAGAGAAAAGTTTCAGACTCTAACAGTAAAGTTTTTAGAGAATATTCTAATTCTCAAACCTTCAGAGGCTACATATTATACAAAGAGAGTTGTATTTTGGTCAACCTTGAGGTAATATTACCCCAGCTATGTAAACTTTGAAAAAGAAAATTCATTTTATAGTAACAAATTTCGTCTAAAGTAAAAGACTGTATGACAAAGCCTCTCATAAATGAGAATGCAAGTATACTTACAGGAAATTAGAATATTTTTGAATGTCTAACAGCTATTTTATAAGCATAGAATTACAGTAAAAGTTTAATTAGCCTTCATACCTGGATAATACATAAGACGAATTTCCGGCGTGGGTGCAGAGTGATTCGCTGGAGGGCGGGGTCCATTTCCCTTCAGGGAACAGGGAGATGAGGAGGGACTGGTCAGAATCCGCGGGAAATGAGGCACCCCATTAGCTGGACAGTAACACAGACCCGTGGACGCATTGCACGAGCCCCCCAGCTTCCCACACCAGTACTCGCAAGGGGGAGATTCGGAAATGCAGCCACCTTCTTCGAGAAAAATAACAATTATAATTTAAAAACATTTTTAAAAAGCAGTTTGGTTAATTAAATACTCGTCAAAGATATCTACACATATTAATCTAATTATGTAATGTCCAAGAGAAATAGCAATTTTTTAGAAAAGTCAGCATAGAAAACTGTGAGCCCATGTCTTAAAATCTTGCATATTTATACTTTTAGAGAAGTTTGTGAGAATCCCCCTGGAGTTCACCCTGAACACCAAGAATGATTTGAGGCAAAGAACGACCAGACGACATTTTTATAACAAATTATATTTATTCACTTGAATCAATTATCAACCTTCTAATCGCAAAGATTAATCAATATGTCTACGTCGATGCGATTGACCCTTACTATTAAATTAAATCACGAAATATGATACTAATTAACTATTGAACTCAATATCTAACGGGATTACTGGAATAAGAGGATCGAGAGATAAACACTTCAATTACTAATATTCATTAAATTACCACTAAATTATTAAAAATTTACTCTTATGATCCGATAATCGAGATTTAAATCTCACCTTCCTTTTACTACCTCATTTTCCATGCGTATCAAAACTTTCCAATTGTAGATCACTGTCTAATGATCCGCGAGAAGCTAATCGCACAATCAACTTGAATCTTTTTAGAACACCTTCAACCACCTATCTTTTGGCGTAATAGCCTACTGTTAACTTACAACACTCTCCTTAAATACTTTCACTAATTTGCATATCCCGGTTTCTTCTTTAAGAGCTGGTTGGAAATATACGCGAATTTGCATTCCCCAAAGACGCCTAAGAGTATTAGTGATAAAGTGCCGTACAGATTCGTCACAAGTTTACTGAAACTGCTTAAATTAATGTGCATGATTCAAGAATGTATTTTCAATTGCACTGATAACTAATTAAATTCAGAAAAGCTGCCTTTGTCAGTGCAATTTGCTCGGTTTTGCAATAGATTTCAATCCATTATAGAATTAAAATAATAATAATAAATGAGCTTTAAAGTTCAAAAAGTGCTTTAATATGTTCGTAGTAGGTTGGATCGTAATTCTTTCCTTCAAAATTTTAAAACCCACCTAGTTGGAAAAGATGTTCTATAATATATGGACGGAAGGGGAAATCAAATAAAAAAATTGATTACGTTAAGTTTTGCCATAAGGGGAAGGAAGTTTAGACATTTGAACTTTATATAAAATATATATTTTTTTAAAAATGAAATGTGAAAAGTGTTAGAAGGTATTTTAACTCTTATTGCGATGATAGGACGAAGTAGTTGTTAATAAAAAACCCATCAAGTACATTTAACTACTTCTTTATTATTAAATTAAAAAAAGAAACTTGTTCTTTTTAAAGTAAATTGTACGATAAAGCCGAAGACAGAAGCAATTTTATATTTATATTCTAATTCAAGTGACACTATATATATGTCCAACATTCATTTATACGTTTTTGCAAAATCACTATCCCGAATGTAATTAGTACCCAAAAAGAAGAAATAATTTTGCTTCACAAGTATAGGTATAGGCCAGAGGTGGAGAACCTGCAGCCTTTAGACCGCATGTGATCACGTAGAATTTCTTGTGCGGCCTTCATAAAAGCTAGCACTTACATTATTATTTAATTATAGCAACAGTTTGTAAATCATTGGAATTAAATGAGGAATGGCATGAATGTATATATATAAGTTTTAATGACTTCTCGTGGTACATTTCAATTGTTAGAACGCTACCTATAGTGCAACATGGCAACACTACCACACATGCTCACTTAAAGCAGTGCTCCGCAACCTTTTTATAGCTGCGGATTGGTCAACGTTTGATAATTTGACCGCGGCCTGCTGAGAGTGGGACACGTTGATTGTTTATATTTTAGATTGTTTTGATTTAACAATTTTAATTTAGTTACATTTAAATATGCCTACAGAATAAAATATAGTTACACAAAAAAATGAATAAAAGTGATTTAAAGTGAAATATAAAGTGATTTCCGTGGAAAGTTGCGCAAATCCGAGAGAAAAATGCACCACTTTATATAAAATGGCAATAGTTTAATGTTCTTTAGGCGGCCCGGCACCATTTGATTCGGGGTTGTGGATCACTGATTTAAAGGGTCAATTAAGGCTTCACATTAGGAAGCTTGATTCATATATATATATATATACTTACATAAATAAAAATACCAACAAGAAAATATAGAAAGTTACAACAGTATCTATGAATTTAATAAAATTTGTTAAAAAAATAATAATGAATTATAAATGTAAAAACAAGTTTTTACCCTTATGTAAATACAAAGATATTTTATATTGTAACTTTTTATGTCAAATAATATAAATAGGATTTAATTTTTTTGATAATATTTCTATATAATACAAACAATTGTGAAATCTATTCAAAAACTATAATTTCTGCCTTTAGGTGTACATCAACTTATCCGGCCTCCTTTATTACCACTTTTATTTACTTGTAGGTTCTACTGGTAAAAAGGTTTCCCACCTGTGGTACAGGCAGTGAAGTAAAATTATATGAAAACGAATAAAATGGAAGTCAAAAACACTATTAAAAGAGATTTCTAATATTCAAAAAGCATTTCAGAAACATATCATCGACCTAATTATCAAACTGCTTAACTCTACCCCGGTCTAACTGATTTGATATAATAGTGCAACGCGCCAAGCGCTTTTTGGCGCGATTCCTTAATCGAGCCAAGCAGCGGTGAAGCAAAACATTCCCTTTTGTTTTGTCTGCGCCATGTCTCAAAACGCGCTCCACTTTTAATTTATTCCTTCAATCAGTATAATCACTATTTTTTTTATTTCATAATAAAAGTAGATTTCGAAGGGAGAAGTGGTGGCAAGATTTTAACATAAAATAAATACAACAGAAAGTAATATTAATGTATTACACTTTCAAATATAAATTATTTACACTATTTTAAACGTTCATTACGCCAAATTTGTAACAATGTGTTACTTTTTACTGAGCAGAGATCAGTTTAGGAAGGTGTTTTCAAAAATCAACCCACAAGAGAGTTACGGGGAATTACAGACAAAAAAAAAGTCCTTTTTATCAGCTATTAAATCTATAGACTTAAATTTAACAAACATGTTTTTTTTTATTCAGCTGAGATATGTAAAAAGCTTTTTTTTTGTTTAATTTGAAATTCGCTATTGTAATATTACCACCTATCTTGGCGAACATAAACAACATATTGGCGCCTAGCCCTACTGTATCAAATTAGCATCCCAGATGGAGTTACGCAGTCTGATAATTAGACCGACGATATGTAGAGTAAGTAACCAATCTTTTTAGGGCAACTAGCCTCTACATAAACAATTTTTAGCACATGACACTGGGAATACGTCAACCTTGCATGATGTTTCAAATTTATTCCTTTTCTCAAAACCTGAGAACATTTCAAACATTCTTCTTTTTTTCACCCATTGTTTAGAGAATGACAATATGTTCTTAAAAAGAAAACGAATGTTAGCCCAAATATCTTTTTAAAAAACAGAGTATGAGCAGTATTTCAAAGTCCTTTTTTTTCCAACTTTTCCCCTAAAAAGATTTCAAATGCTAGGGGCTGGGCTCGTAAAAAATAACCTTATTTGATCTTTACTGGAAAACTCTAGAACATCTACTTTTACAAGTTCCAAAGCTCCTTTCTTTCGGTGAAGCTTAAAACTTTCAAAGTGATGCTACACAAAATTCGGTTTCAGGAAGTACCCCTTTCCTTTTACACAAGGAGAAAGTGGTAAAAAAAAACCCGGAATAAAAACTTTTCGCGACCGTTTTTTTTCTCGTCGGGAACGAAATGGTTTAATATAATCGATAAAACGATTTTCGTTCGTGTTTTGAATTTAAATCCTGCAATATTGGATTGGAATCACGTGATGCAAGCCAACTTTCCTGGAGTTCCGCTAAAAATTTTCACTCTACTCGAATCTGTATTCTAAATTCTGTTATTTGAAAAGTTAATTTGATGATGAAAATGGCAGAAGTAAAAAGTGATAGACATGGGAAGCATATATAAAGCAAAATTAAGAAATAAAACAGAAACTTTAAAATATGGCAATATATAATGGGCAATAATGGTATAATGAAACTTTTAAATATATGGTGATATGTAATAGGTGATACTGCTATAATAAAACTTTAAAAAATATGATAATATATAATGCATACTTTTTAATATGGAAATGCATAATAATGGAAAATAAAATTTTTAAATATGGTATATACATTTTCAGAAAAAAGGATATTTACTTTTTATTTAAACAAACTTCCATATGTAAATGTCACCGAAAAAAAAGGGGTAACGGTTATACATTTACGTGGAACCTTAGAAAAAGCTCTATTATCCATTCATCATAACAAATTGAAAAAAGAATAATTTTTTTAAGTTACATAAAAATAGAGAGCGCAACGACGCTGGTAGAAGGACGAGTGGGGAACCACTCACCCAGTTGATTTAGTTTCTGTTTCGCTTTCGTAGGAGGGTGTAAATAAAATGACGCCACATCTCTATGGCAACCAAACCCGTCTTTCAACCGGCTGCCGCATCGCGACGGAACGAGGAGAGAATGGATGAATTTCTCTAATAACAAGGATGAAGATAATATTATTCCGTTACTCGTTTCCTCTTAAATAACTGCGTGTGGTTATTGAAAGGAAACTTTATCCAGGAAGTTGCAAAATCCTTTTCGTTAATGATCAATATTTTTTAATACACGATAAAAACGATTTTTAGCGTATTTATTGCTTTTCACAAAATTTAAGTTAATAGCAGGTCGGGTATAGCGACGTAACATTTCAAAAACAAAAGGAGCTTGAGTATATCATTGTACCTAGTTTAGATGTCAATGCTCTGTTTTCATTAGCTAAGTTATAGATGAAATAAATTTGGTCACACATAAGACGTTTATAAATAAATGTATACCGTTGACAACACATGTTGATGAAGTAAGGAAAGAGTAATTAGAAGACTTCTAAATAATCTAGAATTTAAAATTTACAAATTAAAAACTGAAAAATAATACAAAATAATTCAATTAATTATGATAGGATTTAATATTATATTAAACAAAGTATTACTTCACAAATCATAGATGAAAATATCTTTATTTGCAATTTTCTCAAAATGCTTCTGTTTGTGTGTGTGTGTGATTTCGGTACACTTTTCTCAAAATATACTTTATCGGTAGTGCTGATATTTTGCATATTATAAAATTCACAAATTTTAGATATAGCACAATTTCTGCATAAAAATTTAAAAGGAATTTGAATCACAAAACAAAATTTTCTAAATTACTTTTTTTAAAATTTGATTTAAAAAGCATATATTGTCTGTTGTATTTAGAAGCCCTCTGCAAAATTGTAAAGCATTATCTGCAGTGGATTTTATGTCGAATGTACCTAAAGGTATGAATATGACTCGAAAACAAAAAAAACAGTTAATGATTATTAATTACGCATACAAATTTATTTATCATTTAAAATTGGGATTTTTTTTTTACATTAACAGGTACATAATTATATCGATAACTCAATGTAAAAATATTACTCTCATTGCTTATGATATAAGTAAGTAAGATCCATTTAAATTTGGTGTAAAAAAAAAAAGTTTATTTTTTCTTGTTGCAGACATTCCAGTTAGCATAAAAAATTCCTACGCAGATACATTATTTTTCATTAATAATTCAATTTCGCAGAAAATTCTCTCCTGAATTTTTTTAAGATAGCTCTTCAGAGATAATTTTACAAATTTTCTTTATTATAAAATATATTTAATACATTAAATCATTTAAACACCATTCTTTGTTTAAGACAGCGATAGAGTAATGGTTCACATGCCATTACATTCTTTCGTTTTACTCGTAATAAATTAATACCCCGAAAAAGTGTTTCTCCAATAATGTGAATGTTTATAATTACTGATGCGTAATATTGGTTGGTCTTCATGCATATTCTAAGTTTTTGTTTGCTCAGAATTACCGTAAAATTGAAAGTGTTTATCACAAAACAAGGATGGCATGGATCCAATTCAAGATTAACTCTTATTGTTTACTTTACTGTGTATATCATAAGTTACCAACAAACCTACCCTTACGAAAATAAGAATGTTTTCCAAGCTAAATTAAAAAAAAATCATTTTTTTTAATCCCCAAAAAGTACAGTCTCCCTTTCTGTATTTTATATTAACATATCCAATCTAGAGCTTTATTCGAGATTACCGAAGATTACTGTTCCATAGTATAATAAATAATCTTTCCGATAATAAGGCTTTCTTCCGTTTTAGGTAGATTTGAATTTCGCCTTCACTGCTAAAAATACAATCCTTTTTCCTTTTTTACACATTCAATTCAGTATTTTACTCAAGATTGCATACGATTATTGTTCCACAGTAAAAGGTTGGTCATATCGAACATAAGAATTCTTCTCACTTTATGCTAACTTTGAAATTCCAAATCAATGTTGAAAATGCACCCTCTTGCATGTCATGTGTTTATAAATTCAGTTCGATGTTGTGAGTAGATATATCATGAGATTCCATACACACACACACACAGCACTCTTTATTAGTAAAGTATATTGCAGAGTTTTTACATGAGCAATTTTCAAAAATAAATGTTATTTTTAACCTCGATTCAGCACGCCCCCGAAATTTTATAAGGATTGTAGAAAATAAGTCGCATTATTGGGATCTTGCAGAAACCATTCGTACGGCTACAACTACGACTACATGACTTGCTGTTCTTAATGCTTCCATTCATCCGACATTCTGAATGGTGGTCATAATGTTAATCTCCCTATAGAAAAGACTGAAGCATTAACTTGAATGCACAATAATCCTACGGAAAATCTTCTTTCTTCCTCAATCCTACACTAGATTCTTGATTCCAATGCAATAATCCTAGTGAAATTCTACTTTCTTTCTCTAGCCGAGAATACAGCATTAATTTTAATGCAATAATCCAACGAAAATTCTACTTTCCTCTTCAAGCCTAAAATAGAACATTGATTTCATTGCAATAATCCTACTGGAATTCTACTTTCTTTCTCAAACCGAGAACACAGCATTGGTTTCAATGCATTAATTCTACGGAAATTCTACTTTCCTCTACAAGCCTAAAAGTGAACAATGCTTTCAATGCAATAAAATCGTACTAAAAAATTCTACTTTCCTTCTCAAACAGAGAACACAGCATTGATTTCAATGCAGTATAATCATACTGAAATTCTACTTTCCTTTTCAAGCCGAGAATACAGCATTAATTTCAATGCAATAATACTACGGAAGTTCTATTTTACTCCTCAAACCTAGACTAGAGAATTGATTTGAATGCAGTGTGAATTTGAAAAGAATAAAGTAGAATTTAAATTAAACTAACATTATGTTCAAGAATTTAAAATGACCAATACAAAAACTTCAAATTTAAAACTCTTCGGCAAAATATGATTTATTACATAACATTGCACAAATTGCACATATTAAAAATCGTTATTGTTCATACCATTATAATAGTTTGACACGGTCTTAGCTTTGATTAATATACATCTGAAGTTGAGTCTCACTTTCTAGACGTTTATCAATATCAGTCTTAAAGAAAAAGGAATTCAAGATAATATATGGTCCTTTTTTTCGGAAGGTTTTTTTTTACTTCATATATTAAAATCCTTGATTCAATCAAGTCTTCCAGTTTGATTGCCCATTTAAGTAAGAGAAATCGAAAATTCAAAATATATATTTCCAGAAATGAAAAACCTTCAGATTTCAAAAAGTCTCAGAGAATAATTACAATACTTAACAGTCATATTTCTGTTCAAGGAAATGTTATTTGTAAAAGGGAGGAGAACTTGAATGTACTCCTTATGAACAAAGAAAAGATTCAAAATCAGTCGTTGGAAGCATAACGCTTGGCGTTATGGATGGTCTTTCGGTGGCATAAGGGTAATTCCTGGTATTATGCATTATTATTGCCCGGCAAAAGGATAACTTACAGCATTACGGATTTTCAAAACTCCGATAACAAAGGCAAGGTAAATAATTGCAGTAATTTTGGAGTAATAACAGATGATTTGAAGAGCTCCGATTTTTCAAAGCATGGCGGTGTGCAATTAGTTAAATTTCTGAAGGATATACTAGTTTCATTTTAGTTCACAGATATCAAAAATTGCAGTTTCTTTGGAAATTTTGAACGAGATATACTTCTGTTTATGGTAAATTAATAAAATTTACTGTATTTAAAAAATAATTTTATTTTAATGAGAACTAAGTTAGCTGAAAGCTTAAATAAAGATGGATGGAAATATTATCTCAGATGTAGTAATCTTATATCTTTTTCAATTTCTAAAACCTTCAGTTGTATGACCATAACGGATTTCTTAGAATAATCAGACTACAGTTTCATTATAAAATCTCGAAACATACACACCAATTATTTCTGCATTATTATATTATGCATTATTATGAATTATCAAGAATTTTATCTTTTTTCCTGGTGTAAATATCAATGGTTTTCGGAAAAAGTATTTCATGAAGTTGGTGAGGGAGTGTTATATTAACGTGGTACTATAAAGCTGCACAAAGGATACTGGCAACGGGTGTCGTAATTATGAGCCACGGTCAAGTGACGAGGACGACACCTGAGCTGGCACCCTTCTCCTCACCACACCACACCAACGGGTGGATATTTGAATTTCGACAGATTAAACGTGCAAAGGCATCCTCTAGATGGCGGGTCTTCAGCGGTACTAGGTTCGAACGCAGGATACACCAATTATGAGTCCATGATCTTAACCACTAGGCTAACGCGGTCACTTTCAAGTAATTAGAAAGGGACAGTTATTCTTGGAATAAATAGCACACTAATAATGAATTAATAGGAAAAATACAAATCATGCAATTAATTACAAAACATGACATTTTAATATAATAGTTTGTCCCAATCCCTAAAATTAATATTTAAAAAATATAATGCTTTCAACAGGAGAGAGAGAGAGAGAAAAGTCATTTTATTTTTCTTCTTTTTTTTACAGATTCCTTTTCAGCGATTTAAAGCTATTGAAAGTGAAAACTTTACTTCCTACCTCTTTTTTTCAATCCCTTTTTCTCAAAAATTGTTGAATCAGCATTCAGGTAAAACGGAGAACAATTATTTTCCAGAGATCTGTACACAAAATATTGATCTTTTCGATTCACAATAATAAAAGAATCATGACGAATATAAAATTTATTTCCTTTAATGCTTCTAAAGCAAGGTGTGTGTGGTGCTATACCCTTCACACCCAACAACTACTTTCCTTTCTTTTACTGCCATTAAGTTCCATTCCTTTGGAAGAAGTTTTATTTTCTTTCTCTTCACTTCGCTTCTTTTCATGAGTCTCCTAAAAGAGAGCTTTCGATCTTCTCCAATTTTATTATTATTTATTGACGGTACTAAGTAGAGAAAGTGAAGATGAACCTATATTTTCTGCTTAATTAGATCTTTTTTCAGGGACTAAACGGCTAAGAATGCTCAGCACTATGGGGGGAAAACCATTGTTAAAATAATATTATAATTTAAAGTATTTTCGCACTTGAATTATAGTTCATAATTTTTTTTGATAAGTTATGTTTGAAAAAGTTAATAAATTATTTAAATAAAATACTGATATCCCCAAAGCAAAGACTTTGCGTTAGTAAATCATTGAAGTAGTTACAGATATTTTTTCGTCAAAATTATATCATCATCAGTTAACTGAATAAAGATAAAATAAGGGAAATTAAGTGTGTCAAGTTTCAAAAAACAATTTTAAATACCGAAAAAACAAGTTTAAAAAAAACGATTTATTTTACTGAAGCTATATTAATTTTGCGACTTGGAAGTAGCGTGCCTGCTTCGTAAGCTCAAGGTTGCGGGTTCGATCCCGGCTGGAGTCGATAGATTTTCTAGATGTAAAAATCGTAAGCACGCATCATGTCATATGATTATGTAGTATGCAAAAGATCCCTTTAGTATCAATTTTGTTCGGGTACTCTCGACAATATTTAGCATCCGACGAGAGCTAGAATCGAATAAATTCTAGCACCAAAAATTTGGTTGCCGGACCCGCCACTAGATGGTGCTACAAATGTAATGGCTCTCACACTAAGAGACTTGACGTGACTGCAAAGGGTCAGCTGCCAAAATGCAAAAAAAAATTCATAAAAATAAAACTTATGAAACATGTTGCATACACATTCAAATAAATAAAAACTGCCTAATAAATTGTTCACGGAGATTTCTTTATAAGTAAACTCCATTAAAGAAATATTTATAGAACACATTTGAATAAATCCATTCTTTTTTGTTATTTCAGCACAATGATAATTTTTACGTAGCAGGATTCAAAAATTCCCGGACTGAGCTTATATCGTGAAAAAATTTTGCAGTAGAGTGACTACGATAACATTTCTGGTTAATTGCGTTCTTCCCCTTTTATTAAAAAAGTTTGTTCCAAGTCACGTGGTCGGTGGCTAGCCACGGAGTCATATTTTGTAGGTGTAAACATTTAGCAGTCGACGATTGAAAGAAATTACGTTTGCTGAGCAGATAATGAATATTGAGTTTTGTGTTCGTTTGGGAAAAAGAGTTAACGGAGACTTTCGAAATTTTGATACATGTCTAAAGCTGTAATACATTATCGCGAACGCAAGCTTTTGAACGTTTCAGAGAAGGCAGGGAAAGCGTCGACAAACGCTCAGGACGTCTGTAGACTTGCCGCACCGCTGAAAACATCGAAAAGGTTTCTACGGCAGAACGTAAGAACAGGCTGCAAACAATAACAGAATCAGTTGGAATATCTTCAGCCACACACACTCAATGGACTGAGGTAGCTTTTGTTAAACTGTGGGGCAACTCTACGAGGGGAACGCGAGCCTATTGAAAAGTCGAAAACAAAAGATTATTTTTAAAAATTATGAATTTACTGAAAGTATATAAACAAGCAAAATGCATTCTGATATAATACAAAATAAAATATACATTTAAATATATCAGTGCTACACAATGTATTTTATAACTAATTTAAGTTAAGAACAAGTTTATTAATTACCAGTGACACCATGGGCTTGTCATATATATAGAATTAAAAACAAAAATTAACGCACATCTTGATAATTTGTACAGTTCATAATGAACCCCTTAAGTGCCGATTAAAACTGATGCGATTCGCTTCCCATTGGCAACCATTTTCCACTATGTGGTGTATGGGGCGGGGGAAGAATAAAGAAGCAAGTAACCTGAAATAAGTAAATCCTTCGCAAACATTGTCAAGGTCCTTTTATTGCATTCCAAGGTCTTCGGAATAATTTTACGGATAGCAGTGCACAGAAACAATCATATTTCCTATATATACGTATATATAAGTACAGGAAATAAACTATTTGGCTTAGCGAGACGTTTATATACACCAGGGGCGCGTATCCGACTACCCCCAAATCATGATATTTTTCAAAAATTGACAATTTTTTTTTATGATTTTATTTTATAGGCCATCTTATTAGCTTAATAAAAAATACCAAGTTTTCTATTTCCCATTCACTAGAACAAAAACTACAAGCGTTTTAGTTTTAGTACAAGCAGATGCTCCAACTTTACACAAGATGTCGAACTTTAAAATGCGTTTTACTCGAAATGTGTTTTTTTTCTTTCGAAAAGTTCAAACGGGGACAGCGATTGCTCAAAAAGCTTTGAAAGTAATTTGCTGAATTTTTTGTGTGTATGTTTTGTAAAACAGTAGAAGTGTTTTGACCTTCAGATTTACCAATCACTGTTTTATTTCCAAAATTTCCAGTCATTTATGTGAATATAATCGCTGTTTTTTTTAATTAATTTCATATAATCACTAAGATAAAGTGCTCTAGTTTTTGTAAAATTTAAAATTACTCTTATCCTGAAAGTCATTTCAAAAATGAATAACAAAGTAACACATCAAAATGAAAAATTTGAGAATTTGTTCATAAAATTTTTGTACAGAGCGGGCCCCGTTTATGGAATTTTTTGTACATTTTTACCAGTTTTTTCCATTTTAATAGTACTAATTTTTTTCTTCTTTTTTCAATTTGAGGTTTTTTTCCTTAAAATATACTAAATAAATCTAAAAATCACAAAAAATCCCCATACCTGCATTTTTTGAAAAAAATTTTTTCGCAAGTAGTCGGAAACCTTAAAAGGTTAAAGTCGTATCGTAGTTTTAGCGTAAAAGTATAGTATTATTGATTTCAATACATTGTTATTGTATGAGGGGGGCGCGATGAAAATTATGATTGAATATTGGGTCGCGAATATTCAACTTTGAGAAGCACTGGACTAAAGTTTTTAACATGCATAACGTGTGTTAACATATAAACGAAGACCAATCTGCAGAAGAAGTTAAAAGTGCATCGCAGGCTGAATTAAAGGACATGGCTAAAAATTGATTCTAGAAATGTTTCGATGACTTTTACAAGCCATGTCAAAAGTGTGTTGTTACTCGAATGTTTTATTTCGAAGGAGGATGTGTTTCAGCAGTTTAATTGGTAATATGTTTTTAGTTATAGACTCAGTCCGAGAGCTTTTGAATCCTACTACGCATTTAAGTAACAAATCAGTAAGATACTGATAGAACTAAAACAAAAAAAGTAATAAAACGAAGGAATTCAACTGGATTTCATTTCATTTAAGTGAAAACAATTCTCATCACCGAAGGAATCTTATTTCATCTTTCGAAAACCTTTTTTGGAACAAGCAGCCTTGATGTCGCAAACGACTTTTGCATGCGACTACCGATAAATGTTGGAAGGGCTTGCTGGTTGACGATATTTGAAATTGACATTTTTCTCAAAACATTCAGAACAATTCGAAAATACCTTTTTTCCATTCATTGATTGATATCCTTCCAATATCAAAATGAGTTGTTTGTTCGAATGCATTTTTATAGAAAAGGAGACATTCTAGAATTTTCTTTCAAACTTTTCCCATTATCATTGTTTGCTTTTAGGATATATTTTTAAAGTTTCTAAGACTGGGAGCTGGGCTTTAAATATAATCTTATTTAATCTTGGATGTCAGTCCCTTGAAAATCTAGTTCATGGGTTCTATTGCTTTCTACTTCCGGAAAAGCTTAAAACTTTTCAAACAAATATTATAATCCTGCTCTTTTCTCGTATAGAGAAGAATAAAGAAACAATAAATAACTTTCAGTGAATTTTTTCCATAAAAAAACGAACTGTTATAATATGACCATTAAAATTATTTTTGTTCAACGTATTTTGAATTTAAATCACTAAATATTATGTAGGAAGTACGTGATGTAGGAATCATCTCTGGAATTTTTGTTTTGAAGTTTAAATATTACCGAAATTTGGACAAAATTCGATTTATTAGGATTAAGTTCAACAACGAAAACGATGGAAGTAAAAGTATATTACATGTTGAAAATATACAGAAAAAAGGGAATAATCAAAATTTAAACTTCGAGATGCAAGATTGATATGTCTATTGTGTTAAAAAAATTCTAAAAAAGAAGGTAATATTTTTTTAAATTCATGTACTCAGGGAAAAAAATGAGTAGCCTCTTTCAAAAGCAATTACATTTATATTCTTAAGCATAACGAATATAAAATTGCTGTATATTATTTAAATGAAATAGAATAAATTAAGTATGCAAAGTTTTAGAATATTTAAAATAACGAAATAAATTCTAAGCTTTTTTTGTCATTCGCTGTTATTTAGTTGTCATAATTCAATGATTAATTTTTTGTTACAAATATCTCAATTTTTCAAATACCAATGACTTTTATAAATTAGCATGTCTTAACAGATTATTCGAGATAAATGGCTTTCAAAAATAATCGTCAATAATTAAATCAATACGTAATATTAAAAGAATAATCTTAGTATCAAGCTATTTTTCAGATTTCAATTATGAAATACAGTTAAAAATCATTTAGCAAGTATTTGACTAATTAATGAAATTGAATGATTACTTCGGTCAAAATACAAGGACAATGCCTGAGTTTTGGCAATTCACTCTCCGAACTTCCCCATCACACAAAATCTTGCGGTAGAGCAATGTACACAATTATGTTTTATTAAATACATCTAACTTTTTTTATGCAGTGTACATCTTTAAAAAACTGTGCAAAAATGAAACAACTAGTATAAGTATATAGAAAAGGTTTTTTTTCAACGTTATTCAAAATCCAAGTAAAAAGAGATGAAAATCAAGTGTTAAAATGTTTTGATGTGTATTATATTTATATATTTTGGAAGGAAGAAATATCAAATTAAAACGTTAGAAATAATATTAATTAGTTATTCCCCTCTACTTGTGTGTTGATAATAGGCGCATTTGCTTCAGGTGAGACAATCAAAACTGCTGTTCTTCCTGAAAAATCTACCAGGTTCCCTATGAATCCAATGCGGATTGAAGAGTATCCTTTTAAAAGATTAACGTGCAAATAACACAGGATTTGATCGGCACTTTGGTAAAATTTACGAGATCAAGATGTGAGGAATGCATATCTATCCAAGGTAACCATACACACCATATATAAGAAAAAAGAAAAAAAATCCACAACAAATAACATAATTTTTCCATCACACATAGTTTCCAATATTCAAAAATTTGATTTTATATTTTGTAAACAATCAACTGCCGAACATTGTAATTTACGTAAACTAATGCTCTGATCGCCCATCCGGTATAGTGGTTATCGCTGACTGCTGTGTCGTTGGGCTGGGTTCGAATCCCAGAGAAGACATGGATGTTTGTAAATGTATAGTGCCTCCGCGGCAAGGGGGTATTTTAAAAAATCGTCGAGCCGCAAATCCTCGCGTGAGGTTGGAGGAAGAAGAGAGGTGCGAGGCTTCTGACCACCCCAGGGTGTACTCCCTCAAAATTGGAGTGAAACCGAGCTAAATCATTCTGTCACGAGTATGGTGCTCAAAGCCACGGCTGACGACAGGAATCACTTTGCCATGATGAGTTTCGTGGGCCTTGATCTGGCCTTTGCCGATCACGTGGCATCAGTAACAACAACAACTAATGTTCTTGTATGAATTTCTATTGATTTTTCATAAAGTACTGTAGAGACCCAAACACTTGGCATTCGAAAAAAATTTTGAGAGTCCTGATAACTCGGGTAACTCCTTTTTAGGTAGAAAAAGCCACAAATGAAGACCTGTTCAAAGTTTGACACAGTTAATGAAAAAATGACGAGGACGTCAACGTTGAGGACACCGAACTAATTCCTAAAATATCACATAGTGAGGGACTAAAGGCTGTCGAAACTACCCTTCAGTATTTTGAACAAGGTGAATCGGAATGAATTTACTGTTTCTTTGAGATGAAGCAGCAAAATGCCGAGGGCAGTACGGAAGACAACAGAACATTACGCATTTCTTTAAAAAAAGCAACCTGTTTTTGCAAAGTCAGCTACTTAATTTTCGTTACAGACAGCGTTATGCCTTCATTTTTAGGTGTATCTGATCAGGTAAATTACTATGTACTAAGTATTCATTAATTTTCATTTTCGTGTAGTAAATGCTCTATGCCTTCATAAAGCACGTGCTTTTCTTTTGTTTAAGAGTATTTGGGCAGATTATTTTCTGTTGCATTCTCAAGAAGACCATGCGTACAAGTGCAGCACAACATTTTCTGAAGAAGCCCTTGTACACTACTGGGCACCGTGAATGCAACACCAAGAAAGACAAGAGATAGCACAACAAAATTTATTTTGTAGAAAACATATTGACGAAGTATCAAATGATTAAATTTATAGACTTCTGTAAAGTGAGGTTCTTGCCAGAATCAGTAGCCACAGTAGCCGCCGTTGTTGGAGATCACCGCTTTTACACGCCTCGGCATTGATTCAAAGAAACTTTGGATGTGTTTTTGGGGTACAGCAGACCAAGAAGCTTCCACACGTTGCCAATGTTGATGTGGTGTGGCCGCTGGGGGTGTAATCTGGGTCAATCGTTGAGCAACCATGGACCACATGTTTTCTATCGGCGAAAGATCCGGAGAGCTAGCCGGCCAGGGAAGCAATTCAATCTGGTGATTGACGAAGAACCTTTGGACAATGCGTGCCACGTGTGGTCGCGCAATATCCTGTTGAAATATGGCTGTGGCTAAGCCCTGAAGGTAAGGAAGGACAACTGGCTCCAACACCTCGGAGATGCAACGCTGGCTGTTTAAAGTACCGGCAATGCGTACTAGAGGAGTGTGAGAGTGATATCCAATACCGCCCCATACCATAATATCCGGTACAGGACCAGTGTGGCGGAGCATAACGCAGCTGTTCAGCATCCTCTCTCCACGGTGTCTCCAGACTCGAATCCGACCATCGTGGTGTTGCAGACAGATGCGTGACTCGTCAGTAAAGACAACTTCATTCTATTCTGCCGTCCATATCCTTCTTTCATCGCACCATTGGCGGCGGATACGTCTGTGGTTTTGCGTCAAGGGTAGACCAAGCAATGGACGCCTTGCGGACAGACCACTCTGCTGTATACGGCGTCAAATGGTACGCGCAGACACTGAATGATGCGTTATATGTGCTGTGCTATGGTTCGTGATGTGACTGAGCGATCCGCCACTGCCATGCGCACAATTTGCCGATTCTCACCTGAAGTAGTGCATTGAGGTGGATGTGATCGACTACGTCGGTCCATCGTACGCTCCTGCATCCAACGGTCACATATCCGCATTATAGTGTTTTGGTTTCGTCCAACACGACTATCGATTTCCGTGAAAGATAATCCACAATATCTCGGTAGGCCACTATCCTTCCTCTGTCGAACTCGGATACTTGATCAAAAGCTGATCGCTGTTTTCTACGAGACATAACTGATCGTTTTTTAAAAAAACCCATACTAAAAACACAATTGCCGAACTTGAAATCGTCGAAATCTCCAAGCTTAAATAGCGCTTTGAGGTGGCGCCACAGGCGAGCGTGATGTGTGTCTGCGCTGAAATTCTAATTTGCATATCTCACCTCCGCTAATGCATGTTGTAAATTTCATGTTATTTGCATGCTTCCTTCAGGGCGTCGCATTTACGGTGGCCAGCAACGTACTTATTCTTTTTTTTAACGCCATTCTCGATAACCAGGCAATTTCACAAACTCAGTCACCTAATGGTGTAACGTACACTCCCGCATCGCGGGGAAGGGGGCAGGATTCTAGAGTGTCCTTAGCCTAGTCCTTAGCCTATATCATAGTTTTACAATCTTTTGTAAGATCTGGCTTGGGGCTCAAAACTTAAACTTTGCAGGGGGGGGGGCTGATATTCTCCCTTACGCCACTGCAGCCACTCTTCGGTCCTCATTAGGTCGAGTTTTCAGGACTTTGCTGTATTAATTACGTTTTATTTCTGTCATCATCCTTTAATTTTGATGACCAGTGAATAAATCATTAAGCACTTAGGGGTCTCAACTTATAGCACTCAGTACTTACAATCACGTTTCTGATCAAAGCTATTGTTCCTAATGCAAAGAAAATGTCGATCCACTCTTTACAAACAAAGGGAGGGTTGAAAATCAATCGAGGTAAAAGTAAAATGATAATTAAAGGAATTATGGATTTTCAGCACTGTCATAACAAAGGCGAGGTAAATAATTGCGGTAATTTAGGAAGAGTATCCAATATCTCGAAGAACTTCGATCTTTCATAAAGAATATGACG
This sequence comes from Trichonephila clavipes, assembly GCA_019973935.1. Lineage (NCBI taxonomy): Eukaryota > Metazoa > Arthropoda > Arachnida > Araneae > Nephilidae > Trichonephila > Trichonephila clavipes. The sequence goes on from BMAU01006735.1 coordinate 43,214, forward strand.
CGCAATCAATCGAATTTTGAACATAAAAGGCTCTCCTTTTAGCTGGAGCGAAACGGGAACTACCTTCGTTGGTATTTTGAAAAGAAACAGATTTTAGTACACACTAAATGAATGAAAATTATACTTTCTCTAAGGTATCCGAGTACTTACGGCAGCTTTTTTTTTTTTTTGAAAAATGCAGATATGGCGATTTTTTTTTAGATTTATTTAGAACATTTTAAGAAAAATATGCTAAAATTAAGAGAAAAATAAATTATTATTACTAAAATGGGTAAAAATTTAAAAAAAATTACATAAACTTGGCCTACTCTGTCCAAAATGTTTATGAACAAGTTTTCAATTTTGCTGTGTTGCTTTGCTATTGATTTTTGAAATGACCTTCAATTTTAAATTTACAAAACTGGAGCACTTTATCTTAGTTATTGTATGAGTGCTTAAAAAAACAGTGATCATATTCACATAAAGGACTGTAAATTTAGTAATAAAACAGTGATCTGAAAGTTAAAACGCTTCAACTATTATACAGAACTTACGCAAAAAATTTCAGTTATTTTCAAAACTTTCTGAGCAATCGCTGTCCCCGTTTGAGCATTTTTTAGACAGAGAGAGAGAGAAAACACATTTCAAGTAATACGCGTTTTAAAGTAAAAATCGAGCTTAAAGTATAGTGGCATATGCTTTCATTAAAACACTTGTAGTTTTTGTTCCAGTAAATGGAAAATAATAAACTTGGTATTTTTACAAAGCTAATAAGATAGCATATAAAATAAAATCATAAAAAATTGTCAATTTTTAACAAAAATCACAATTTTAGGGTTGTCGAATGCCTCAATTTCACACAATGTAATATTTTTTTAAAAAATTCCTTCTGTATCCTTAATTTTTAATTACTGTATGTTTCCGTTACTGTTGAGTTAGATTCCTTACAGATTTCAAAACTCATGAAATGTTAAAAGTTGTGATTTCTTCTTTTTAATTTGTAGCGTATTAATGATTTTAATTTGAATACCAGGGGGGGGGGATAGTTTTTTTGTTAGGTTAGATTTGTTATAAATTTAAAAACGCCATTAAATATATAGAGAAAGTTGATTTCTTCCTATACGCTTGGCAACCATACATTTTGATTTTTTTTGTTTCCCAAAAGATGAACAGTTGATGCAAACTTCAAAAGAGACAATCCATAGGAAATTTAAAAATAAAAGTCAGATGATATTTCAATAGAACAGCATCAAGTTTTAAAGTACATAGCGGGTTATTGCGTTTGTAATACAAAATTCAAATGCTACGATTACAAATATAGATTTGTTGTAGATAAAAAAATCAATTTCTATTCAGAAAATGTCGAAAGGGCAAAATATTTGAGATTTCAGGATAGAGGCAGGCCCTCTCTTTTCCGCTTAGGAACGTTAGGCGCATGCCTAGGATGCAAAAAATTGGAGGGAGAAAAAATTAAAATTACAGAGAACGCGTACAACCGCCTAGTGTTTATTTAAAAGACCCAATTATTCTCTTTCATTTTTTATAACTAAATTATCAAATCTTCGTTTCGCTCTCGACCAAATTATTATGTACATCACTTGGCTCTTCTTCCCAAATAATATTTTGCTTCATGCATACGGTTATTAAATTGTTCTCAAAACTCGAAATAAAATCTTTATCGCAACGTTTCTCAAACTGTGGGGTGCGCCCACCTAGAAGGGCACGATAACCCGACTTGGGGGAGGCGCGATCATATCGCGAAAAATCGAAAATGAAATACTTAAAATAATTAGCAATTTAATACAAGAAATTGAAATTTCAAATAATTACAAAATAAAATGCATTCTTATGTAATAAAATTAAACACGCATTCACACTTATATAATGCACACTAATACAAGGCCCATGTAGGGGAGTGATGCACATTAAATCTGTTGAGAGCTCAAACGTCCTCCAGTTGGTGTGGTGGAGTAGTTAGGAGAGGGGGTGACAGCTCAGGTGTCGTCCACGTCACGTGACCATGGTTCAAAATTACGTAGTCCGTCGCCAAAAACCCTCGTGTAGCTGAACAGTGTGACGTTTATATTCACTCACTCACACTTGACCACTAGGCTATCACGGTCACTTTTTACGTTAGTTAATGGTGAGTTACACGTGAATAAATCTGCGGTAAAACAATTCGAGATTTAGTTTTTTCAGTACCCGAAAATTTAAAGCGCTCAAAAGTTTTGCTTACATTTCAAATAAGAAATTTCATAAAGTTTTTAACGAATGATATAAACGTATATACGGTCGGCTCGGGTTGCTTAGAGGTAGTGTGCCTGCTTCATAAGCCTATGGTTGCGGGTTCGACACCGGCGCACGCATGTCGTATGTTTATGTGGCATGTATAAAAGATCCCATGAGTATCAATTTTGCTCTGGTACTCTCGGCCAAATTAAATCATGGCAATATTTAGCATCCGACGAGAGCTTGAATTAAAAAATTAATTCAAGCATCCAAATTTGGTAGTGAGACCGAAATTATAGATGCTGCCACCATGAAATAATGGCTCTCACATTTGGGGACTTGCCTTGCCTGCAATGGCTAAATAGCAGCCCCATTAAAGAAAAAAATACAAACATGCATATTTTTAAGTAATAATAATAATAATAATAATAATATATATAGTATATAATTAGGGGGAAAAGCCTGTTTAAATTTCACTTCGAAAATGTGCAAGGGAAATCATAAAGGAAAAAATAACTACTAATATAATTTAAACTTAATAATTTATTAAATTTTTTTAAAAAAAATTTGGTACTTAGAAACAATTTTTGTTTCAACTTAATATTTTAAGTACCTCCATTAAATATATGCAATCCAAAATTTATTTAATAGATGTTTCGTTATCAAAGAAATGTAATAAAACACCAATTAAAGAACAGAGTTTAGAAAAGTCATGCTTCACTTTCTTCATTTTACAGGAAATGATAAATTTATTCCAGATAAAGTATTTTGACTTCAGTGAACTTAAATGCACATAAATAAAAAACGTCAACGCGTTTTTCAAAGCCATTTCAACCAATAATTTCCTCAACCACATATTTCTAGTGAACTTATCTTTTGAAAACCTTTCTTAACAGCAACTAGTCTTTCTCAAAACGACTGTAGCACGTGACCTTCGAAAACGTCGAAATAGCGTGATGGTCGACTATATTTCGAATTAACTTCGTTTCTGGAAAATTGGGAGCATTTCGAAAACCTTTCTTTTTCATTCCTTCTTTTTTTAAAGAGAATGACAAAGTACTTTCAACATCAAAACGAGCTCCCCTAATGCATTTTTATAAAATAGGGAGATCAGTGTGTTCCTAGCCTTCTTTTTAAACTTTTCCCCGACTTCTTTATTTTTCGAAGAGTTTCCAAGATTTGGAGGAGGGGAGAGCTCTTAAAAAATAACCTTATTTACTCTTTGATGTCAACTTCTAGAAGATCTGGATGGGTTCTAAAGCTCCTTTCGTTGGAAGAGCTTAACATTTTTTATGTAAAACTACGTTTTTCGGTTTCAGGAAGTACCCCTTTCTTTTCATAGAACGGGAAAAAAGAATAAGTAACTTTCTAGGAAAATTTATTTTTAGATTGAAATTGTTTAACATAAACGGGATAAAAGGAATTTCGTTCGACCTGTTTTGAATTTGAATCATTTAATATTCTATGAAGTATAAGTAAGTACAATTATGTCATCTAGAATTTTAAAGTTGTCTTAAATTAGGGGTCTTCAACCCATGGCCCGCGGATCGCTAATGACCCGCTGAAGGCATCTTAGTGGTCCTTCATTGGAATGTGATGCAATTACAGGACAAATTACCTTATCTGCTTTTTGCTGTAAAAACACCATTTTTTTTGGTTATTCTTGATATTTAAAACATTTTATTGATATGCTTAATATCCATTTAAGATAAAAATTTTGTTAAAATGACGAATTTTTCAAAAATTTCATTAAATCTGAAGATTAAATATAAAAGATTTGGCTACGTATAAAATCTCAGAAGTTTTCAGAAGAAAAGGTGAACTTTTATTTTTAACAAGCAAAGTATTTTAAATCGACTCCCATTTAACGTTTTTGAAACCGATATATATATATACATACAAATCTGTAGCACCATCTCCTCCCTTAGGATTAGTTGAAAGCTTGTAAAATAAAGCTCCCTTTCTAAACAAACCTTCCCTTTCATTATTTTTTGACAGTCCTGTGACTCGCGGTTTATTGTGGATTTATTGACATGGCCCTCAAGCGTTAAATGTTGAAGACCCCTATCTTAAATGTACTTGAATCTAAACGTTATTTTGTTGATAAAAAGTTATTTAAACAAGGAAACCAAAGCTTATTAGTGATGAAGGAATACAAAAAGAAAAATAACAGAATGAAATAATAGCTCCTTTTAAAGTATATGCGGGTAATAATGATTTAAATAATAATTTGAGGAAGTTTGAAACACAGTTTTACGTAGTTTAACTTCAGCAGAAGATAAAAAAATTAATATGGTAATCCAAAAACATTGCGGTAGTGGCTCGTGGGTGGAGTGTCATGAGTTCGAGTCCCAGTGCCACAGAAAACAACCCACCTTATACACTCAGGAACATTGAAAATAGCGACCCAAGAAAAAAGCATCGGATTGAAATGAAATTTAATACACATAATGACACAGATGAGAGATTCACTTAATCTAAAAAACAAGACAATTAAACGAATACAGGGTGTGCAACGACACAAATGCTGGGAAACTTCAATAGTGCGTTGGACCACCTCCAGCTGCAATACATGCCGGCATTGAGTTGATTAGACACCTTATGTTGTCCTGAGCAGATGGGCCCAAAAATCTTGAACAGCCAACTCTAAATCATGTACAGAGTGACACGATGGCATCTGCCGTTTTAGCTGATCCTGACACAACCTTTTGCCAATCTGTGACATTCCACATTGATCTGGCTTGGCACCACTGTAGACGCAGTTGCAGATGTTCCGGTGTTAAAGAGAGTGCACGGAAAGGGATCTTGGATTTAAGATTTGCTTCTGCAAGGTGTCTGGAAATTGTTTGTGGAACAATTGCTACGCCTACGTCTGCTCGTATCGTTGAACGAGTCACTGTGGGGTCCCCAAGTGCTTGCCGTACGATCCTTCGATCCTCTCTCCTCGTGGTCATCCTGATCGCTCCAGACCTGGTTTTTCACGCGTGGGTACCTTCTCGTGTTCACTGCTCCCAACAATTTCAGACGGCACACTCCGAACGATCCACCTGGCCAGCAACACGGAGCGGCGACCAGCCTGCAGTTTTCATCCCGATGGTCAGGCCTCCCTCAAACTCGCTTAACTGTGAGAAATGTCTTCTAGCACGTTTACCTGGCACATGTTTCACTTATCAAATTCTTCCTACAATCGGCGGGTAATCGTCACGTTTATGAATCTTCGAATTTGCGCTGGCTTATATAGCACCCTCTTCCTAATTGTTGCGCCACTTCGGCGTGTATGAGCATGCGTATTGGCACAAAACTTGGATCATTTGCATATCACATTACGCTGTACTTATTTGCAAAGTTTCGCGATTGTACTTAGCTTTCTTCTTGGGTCGCTATTTTCATTGTTTCTGAGTGTATAAGAGCTGATGCAAGTGTAGTATCTTCATTTAGTTGAATTAAACATTAAACTTATTTACCGGATTTACCGTTTTTATTATATTTCTTCAAACCACATATAACTATATTTACAACTCTATTTGCAATTATAAATGACATAGGGAACTAAATGCATCTTCCTTCATTTTCACGTTCGAGACCACCTTCTTCTCTCCTTCCCACTCAATGTCCAAAACAGCCCACATCAGCGCCCTCTTTTTAGTCTAGTGTCAAGCCTCCTAGTGCGCTATGTGCCAAGTCTTTACACAAGTTAAATTTGTCGTGGCTCCGATTGGCGCGTGTGGCCGTGGTAGCCGAGTGGTATAGGTATCGGATTGTGGCTCACCATGTCACGAGTTCGAACTTAGTACCACTAAAGACCCGCCGTATAGGGCAGTGATGCATTTGAAATCTGCGAGAGCTGAAACATCCTCTCGTTGGTGTGGTGAGGTAGTTAGGAGAGGGGGTGCCATCTCTGGTGACGTCCACGTCACTTGACCACGGTTCAAAATTACGTGGTCCGTCGCCACAAACCCCTCGTGTAGCTGAACAGTGCGACGTTAATATTCCATCAATCAATCAATCCCATTGGCGCGGTTTGGAAGCTCGGAAAGGAGGGAGCCAACTCCTGTCATCCTGGTCAGGGACGTCTTAAGGCATAAGCCAACTGGGCCCAGGGCCTCACCCTTGATGGGAGCCTCATTTCGTTCTCGACTCAGTCTTAATAAGATCCTGATCCCGATAATTTTAATGGTCAAATACCATTCCCGTATATAGTCTCCGAAAAACAGAGAATTTCAAACTGCATGTCAACTGTCAAAAGTGGTAAGACTATTATTACGTGATGACCATTGTCCATGTCAAGGCCTAGGCTTAGTACCATAAACAATCATTCAACTCATTTAGTTGAAATGTGACCATCGGTCAAGGTGGTTTGTACCTGGGTTTTTGATATTGTGAGTCGAGCATATTTTTTTTTTTCAAATTACCGTTTGAACGACAATGCATGCTATATACTGTCTACTTTTAAAGATTTCAGGTATGATCTACTTTTGCAAAGGGGCCCAGGGCTTCAAAATATCTTTAAAATTTTTCTAAGCCCAGGGCCCCTAGGAGTTTTAAGACGTCACTGTATTTGTGTATGTGTGATTCTGGTCACTTGACCGAGGTTTAAACTTGCGAGATCCGTCACCATTTACCTAACGTATGTTGTGCACTTGCTATGAAAATATTTTTTTCCCAATAAAGATGGAACGCGGAGGTGGCTGTTTCCCGCGAAACCGAAAAGTAGTTCTAAACACCGTTCGGGTGAGTTCGGTTTTCTTGGGTATTCTGCCAAAACCCCACGTATTGACTTACAGTGCGTCGTCAATAAATACTCTCTCACCCAAAAGCAATACTATTCTTGTAAATTTACATACCAGCTATACAATTAAATACGATCACAAATAGAATACTTCTTTCGTCACGAAATATCTGAATACATCGCGGTTATTGGGTTATGATAGCGAGTTCCGTGGTTGAAGGACAATTAGTCGGAATGGTGAGTTCAATATTAATTCAGTTCACGATACATCGAATGGAATAATGAAAAATCGCTACATGAAAGAGGAAACTGGGCTTGAAAGTCCTCATGTGAGAATTAAACAATAAAATGTTTACTCAGGTGTCATCTCTTCTCTCGGTTACAATATTTTTTTTAAAAGAAAGAAGTGACTCACTCACACGAAGAGAACTCATCAAGAAATCTCCACAATTATCAGACTTATAGACTTAGAATTTTGCAGGTAAGTTTCTTTTGTTGAGTCGAGATACAATAAAAATTCGATCCCAAAGTGGGTTACAGGGACGTAACCTGTACAAAAATTCCGGTTTTCTAACTATCAGACATACAAACTTGTAATTTCTCGTAAATATAATTCTTTTGTTGCACAAAGATCCACAACTTTACGAAAACAGACCCTCCCAGGAGGTGTTAAGGAGGCGAAATAGATAAAAACGGATAGCGAAATAGATAGACCCATTCATCAAAAGTTAAACCTAAAAACTTTAAATTTGGTAAGCATGATACTTCTGTTGAGCACAGATATGCTAAGAGCAGGTTTTATGAAAACGGACCTCAAGGGGGGCACGGAATATTAAAGATAAAAAAATTTCCGTTTTATAACTATTATAACATATAAATAAAAATAAAAGATTCATACTTAAAAATGGTTGAAGAAAAATCTTCACTCTTTCTCCCCTTTTTGCCCACTGTCTTGAAAAGCAACGCGTACCCAAAAAGGCAAAACAGGACACAATTATTTTCACACAATCTCTACACTAAATATTGACTTACACAATTCACAGTAGTAATAATATCAGAGAGAGAATGGTGAAACACGCTTCGATTTAAATGTAGAGTACCGATGCCAACATCTACACCCAGAAAACCACAAATAAACTACTGTTTATCTCTTTACAACCATCGAAAGCTTTTATTTATTTATTTTCCTTCTTCGTATCATTTCTTTTCATGAGCAACGTAAAAGCACTCTTTTGGTCGTTCCGCAATTTATTGTTATTCCCTTACAGTATAAAGAGAACGGAACCGTATAACTGAGCTTGAGATACAGCAAAATACGTTTAATTCGAAAACGCTTAGACGAAATATCGATTAACACGACATAATACAACGGTCAAGACAAACTACTGTGTATTATCATGTATTATTTTCTCTTAACACGAAACGAACATTTCTTCACATGCAAAGAATTCCCTTCCGAGAATGAACAAAATACGGAAAACACCAACCGGATTGGACTGTCCTATTGTATTATCGGAATAATTCATTGCAGTAATGGGTGAAAATGTGTGCACATCCCCAATTATGGTAGACAAAGATATTTTGGAGTTAGTTCAAAGGTAAAAAAATGTCATTGATGCAGATTCCGATGATGAAAATGAAATGAATAATGCAGCTCCTCTCTCTGTTCCCACATCATCCGATATGAGGAACGTCATGAAAAGTATACGCAGTGTTTTAGAAGCACATTTCAATGGTAAAATGAATAATAAAATGCACGATATAGAAACATTTGTTGGCAATTTGATGCTAAAAAAAACAACGCTAGTGAAATATCAGATTATGTTCCAAACACTCAATAAATGTTTTGTTTTTCAATAAACTTTTGTATTACATTTCTTTAAGTTATTGTGAATGTTTTTGTTCCATTGATTTTTATTAAATATATGTATGTATACATATCTATGTAAATAAAATAAATTCTAATTAACTTAATTTTGTTGATACAAATGTGTTTTTTCTCCAATATCTTTTAGCATAAAATTTTTTTAAGACGAAAAATAATTCAGTCGCTTCAGTTTTGTGTAAGGTATCCGAACACGTTGAAAATTACCAATTTCGGGCAAGACAGATATTTTTGTTTTTTATTTATTGAATAGAGCTATCTTCTGGCTTTATAAAACGTACTTTGTTTTGTTTCTACACTACCTAGATATGCCATGTTACAATCAATTTTAAAAAGTTCGAAAAACCGGAAGTGGGTCTTTGATCTATCGGAAGTGGGCATTTAAATTGTTCAAAGTCTATCATGGCGAGTCCGATAAGTCAAAATATTACAAATGTATTTCTATAAAGCTTTTTGAACCTGATATTTATGCTATTTTCTAGAGAATGTACTAAAATATTCCTTATTGTATGAATACTTTTTGAGTTATGGCTTGTTATTTAAATAATGGTCTCATAAAGAGAATGTGACTTTTCTTATAATGTTTACTCAATCAGCTCTAAAATTTTCAAATTTTAATAAAACATTGAAATTTTAGTACATTCTCTAGATAAATGCATCTAATTTGTTTTGGTATTACTTTTACTCTAATATAAGTTTATTACTTTTTCTCTAATTATTTTGAAGTTTTACAAAAATATTGCTAAAATTTCATTTATAATTGTGATTTATGTGAAATTCAGGCAATTCATTTTTAAAAATATTGTTGGTTAAGTATTAGTATTTATTGCTATTGAGTCCTGAAAAAGCATTTATAATGTTTAAATATGTTACTTTGTCAAAAAGTACTCCGAACGTATTCGGATACCTTACGTTAAGCGATTTTTATTGTATTGTACTCTAAATTACTAATTTTCTTAGAGCTAAATAGATGAAAAGGAGACCTGAGCTTGGTTTTCTTGATTTAGTTCTAATATTTCTCACTAGGATTTTATCAGTTCTTGGAATAATTTTACGTTTGCGCCTGTTTTCCTCTCTTTTTTCATAATGATGATTCATTTTCTTTCAATGTGAGAATTCTTGATTTTCCTACACCAACCGCAGAAGCGGTTCTCTCACTGTCATAAAAGCATGATTTTTCAGAGTAATAATATTCCACGTTTCTCCTCAGAGTAATGTCTTTTTTTAAACATACGAAAGTACCGCGTGTTACGCAGAACGTAAAAACTGACATCCACAATACACTTAAATTCTCACAAATGAAGCTAAACCTTTCCAATTGCTTTGGTATTGCCAAAAGAGTGAATGAATGCATTACATAAAAGTCTTTTAAGAACAGTAAACTTACGCATGTGAAAGTTGGTCCCTGTCTCGAACAGATGAGAACATAAGTACCTACGAAAGGAAGATTTTAAGATTTATTTTTGGAGGAGTTCAAGAAAAAGGAAAATGGTGAAGAAGATCAAATTCGGAACTATACCACTTATATAAAGAATGTGACATAGTTAACTTTATCCAAATGCAACGAATTAAATGGGCAGGCCACGTTGTCAGAATGGACGAAGACCGCCCCATTAAAAAAGTCCTCAATGTCCGACCATTTGGTACACGGAGAAAAGACAGGCTAAATATAAGATGGATTGTTGGCCTAGAACATATCTCCTAGTTTTGAGAACTAAAAATTGGAAAACACAAGTAGGAAGAAGACTTCTTGCGAAGGATAAGGGTTGTCGAGCCACTGAGGAAGGAAGGAAATGAATGTTTATTGATGTGACACTTAAATGGACCTCACAATTTTGAACTGCGTTCAAGCGACGTGGACATGAGCCGGTACCACACTTTCCTAACTTTTACACAACGTCAACATGAATTCTTTGATCCTCGACAGGTTTAACATGCACCATTCTCTCGACAAGGCGGATCATCAGGACTAGAACCGCGATTCGACAACGCCAGTCACGAGTTCGTGACTATGACTACTACGCTACCACGGCCACGTGGTATTTATTGTCAAGGTCGAATAGACATAACATTTCAATGCAGATAAAACCAGTTTATGTGGGTTCACAAACAATTTTAGGGGGGAAACGCTTTTTCTAATCAATTTACGCGGTATAGTACGTTGTTTTTAGACATCTTTCTTTCTTTCTAACAAAAATTAATTTTTATATAGATGAGTTTTATCTAATTTACTAGAACTAAACACCTTCCACTGCGATCAAGTATATTTTGTGATTTTATAATAGCAATATACAAGATGAAATTTTTTTGCTAGATATAACTCCACTTAGCTCCACTTTCAATTTAAGATTATTTCCAGTTGCAGAAAAGTGAGCTACATCAACTGAACTTTACAATAGATGAAAAAAAAAATCGCTTTTAAGACTCAAATGTAAATTTTTAAATTGACTCCGTGGAATTATTCAGTTTAACCTTTTATCTTCATGCCCGAGATTATCTCTTGAACGGTGAGTGAGTGAATATTAACGTCGCACTGTTCAGCTACACGAGGGCTCTTGGTGACGGACCACGTCATTTTGAACCATGGTCAAGTGACGTGGACGACACCTGAGCTGGCACCACCCCTCTCCTAACTACCACACCACAACAAAGGGAAGACGTGTGAGCTCTCGACAGATTTAACGGGAATCGCTCCCCTACTGACGGGGCTTGAGGGGTACTAGGCTCGAACTCGTGAAAAGGCCAACCACGATCCGATACCCTGACCACTCGGCTACCACGGCCATATCTCTTGAACGGTTGATTGATTGATTGAATATTAACGTCGCACTGTTCAGCTACACGAGGGCTTTTGGTTCTCTTGAACGGTAGTAGTGTTTCAAAATATCACGCCCGAGAGCACTTGTGCTCCAAAATGCTACACCCGATTATTATACAGGGTAATTGTTGGGGTAATATACTACGAGTGGTGTAGATTGCTGTGATCAGGAAATATTCTTTCATCCGACAATCCGAAAATGCCAGAAAAATATTATAAAAAGATATTTTTACTTTTACTAGACAAGGTACTTTGGAATTCATTTTTATTCTATAAAAATGTGCCTGTGTGGGAAATGTAATACATTTTTAAAATTCTGAATCCAAGTTGTAGAGCTTTTATATAAATATGATGATGTAGCTTCTGGACAAAAGAGTCCTGGTAGACAACTTACAATTGATAACTCTGCCTGTCTTAGTGAACGACATTTTACATCCCCTACACCTGCGAAACGAGCCTACAAGACAGTGCAAAGTTTATTATTAAAAAAAGGATAAACTCAAACTCAGTGGTGCAACAGCCCATGAGAGCCAAGGCCTACTGTGCCCATCCCAGTATATGTGACTTTTGGGTGCTGAGGTTCATGAGCAGATGTCCCGATCAGGTGGTCAGTCTGAAATGAAACCCCCACTGTTTTAGTCTCCAAGCAAGCTTGGTACTCATTTATCGACCCACTGAAGGGATGAAAGGCTGAATGAGTCAACCTTGCCAAGTCCAAGGATAGAACCCCGAACCTGTGGTGTGGATGCACGATACGCTACCACTCGGCCACTGGGCCTGATTAAAAAATGAAAACCGCAAAAAGGTAAAAAGAAGAAAAAACCACAATTCAAGTGTAAAGATTGCGGAGTTGGTTTATGCTTGGAACAGTATTTCCAGCTATGTCGTATGCTTGGAACAGTGTTTCCAGCTGAATTTCTAAACTACTAATAGGTATTCATTTTAATTTATTTTTTTAGAAAATAGTACTCCAATAAAAGCGAACGTACCGCTTTCAAGCAAATATGCAGCTGCTATAAAACCTAAAAAACTTCATACATGTATTTCAAAATATCAATTTTTAACAACTAAACATATTTTATTTTGTACTAAGCATTTGAATTTTGCAATAAAAAAAATCTGACAAATTTGCGTCATTCTAACAATCTCCTTCAATTTATATTATAGCAAAAACATATTCTCCCAACTCGTATTGTTACTATATGTTACAATATGTTTCTTTATAGAACAAAGAATCAATATTTAAATCTCGCGAAAATCCGTAATTAAGCATACGACAGCATTATTTTCCCCCAGCAAACTCCTTAGAGCCGTAAATAAATAACAGAATAAGAAAAGAAAAAGTTCGGAAGAACTCTCTTTTTGGCGGCTTATGAAAAGAGCCGAAGTGAAGAAACTAAAACTTTTTCCGGAGGAATGGAATTTAATGATCGTTACAAAGGAGGCATTTTTTGTTGCTTTTTTGTGGTGTGCAGTTGGCAGCAACAGCCCTCAGCATTAGTCGCAGTAAGAATACTTTTTTCATTATTACTTTCTCTTTCATATTTTACTATTGTGAATCGAAGAGATCGATATTCTGTGCACAGACTGCTGGAAAATAATTGTGCTCTGCTTTGCCTTATGCTGATGTGACGCTTTTTTTAAAAAGAATATCCATGAAAAAAGAGGAAATGACGGTTTTTCACAATCCGCTTTTAAATGGAAATAGTGAGATATGCATAAAGGAGAGGAAGATTTTCTATTTTAAAGGGGAGTTTATATATATATGATTTTATTTTATTTTCAAAAGCATTAGAAGTTCATTCACTAATATAACAGATTTTCGTTATACTTCGAAAGATAGCTAATATTCTCAGATGATTGTATGTGAATAAGGAGGTGAAATTTGCGGAATAACTCAGCAAATAGTGATACATAATAATGAAAAAGAAGATGATCTTATTAATTGTATGCAATGTATATGTCATTATTAGTTACTTCAGAGTATTATCATTATTTGATTCTGAGGAATGTTTATATTTACGACAACATCATGTTTTTTTTCAACTCGTCTCCCAAATCTGTAATAGTCGTTGAGATCGGCTGACTAAAGGTTTGTGGAAGCAATTGAAATCCTGAATTATATTTCTTAAACTAACGTAAAATACTTATAGCCCGGTGGAAGGGTTTATCATCAGGAAACATTATGACTAAAAGTAGGTATAAGTGGTCTATACACCGATGTGGAGGAGGAGCAATGCCCAAAGGAACCGAACGTACACGAGGAGGGTTTAGAGCTACAAACCGGTCCCTCGGGGAACAAACTTCCCACGTCCAGACTTTATTGAAAAAAATATCAAAGTTTACATTTTATAAACATTAGAAGTTAGACAAAATACAAATTTAAAGGAAAACTGCAAGATATACACACATGTGCGCGTGAACGTAATACAAATATACAAAGCAAATATATTAAAAATAATAATAACATAAAGAGTATACGAGAAGGAAAAAAGAATATACATCTTCCAACTTTCTTACAAATTCAGAAAAAAAAAAAAAGAAAATTAACCAAACAGACCAAAAAAAAAAAAAAAAAAAAAAAAAAAAAAAAAAAGAAAGACAAAAAAAACAAAAATAATAAAAATAGTAGACACTGGCATTGACAGATGCTTTCAATGGAACTAAGGCACGAAGAGTACACCAGGAAATATTCTCCTAACTGTAATTCAGCCATCAACTGACTGGAAAGTTGTCATGTGGCATGCCGGATCCATAACTATGTACCGATTACACAATAGTGAATGCCATCAACGTCATAGACGGATCTAGGTTCTATTTGCACTATCAAAATAGTTGCACCTGCGTTTGGTGGATTAAAGCAAAAAGCACATTACTAACGTGCATTCAGCATCGTCATACTGTACATCACCAAGAATGATGGCATAGGGTGCAACTGGATACATACCTCGCTCACCTCTTGTTTTTATTGACAGCACTTTGAACAGCAACCATCACATTTCTGGCGTGTTAAGGTATCCGACTATCCTAAAATCATGATGTTTTTCAAAAATTGATAATTTATTATGATTTTATTTTATAGGCCATTTTATTAGCTTAATAAAAATACCAAGTGTTTTATTTTCCATTCACTAGAACAAAAACTACAAGCGTTTTAGCAAAAGCAGATGCCATAACTTTACACAAGATGTCAAACTTTTAAAATGCGCTTTACTAGAAATGTGTTTTTTTCCCGAAAAAAAAAAAAGCTCAAACGGGGACAGAGATTGCTCAAAAAGTTTTGAAAATAATGTGCTGAAATTTTTTGTGAATGTTTTGTATAACAGTAGAACTGTTTTGATCTTCAGATTTATTAATCACTGATTTATTTCAAAATTTACAGTCTTTTATGTGAATGTAATCACTGTTCTTTAAGCAATTTCATATAACCACAAAGATAAAGTGTGCTCCAGTTTTAATAAAAATTAAAATATCTGTTATCCTGAAGGTCACTTCAAACACATGAATAACAAAGTAACCCATCAAAATTGGAAAATTGAAAATTTGTTCATAAAAGTTTTGTACAGCGCGGGCTCTCCGTTTATGTAATTTTTTGTGTGTGAGTGTACATTTTTACACATTTTTCCCATAATAATAATTTTTTTTCTGTTTTCAATTTTAGGATTTTCCCCTTAAAATATACTAAATATTTCTAAAAATAACAAAAAAAAATCCCCATATCTCTATTTCTTCAAAAAAAAAAAAAAAAGTTGTTGCAAGTAGCCGGATACCTTAAGGCTCGTGGATCGACCCTTTTATCGTGTCTACCAAATGCTAAGTTTCAGGAGGATAATGCACGTCGGCATATTGCTGGAATTGTACAGAAATGTAAAATGGTCACACACAGCTGCTGCCCCAGCCAATACGTTTTCCAGATCTCTCATCAATAGAAAACATCTGGTCAAGGTTGCCGAATGACTGGCTTGTCTTCTTACGCCATTACAAACGATTAACTGTGGAGTCGTGTTGAACCTGAACATGCCAGCCAATCTTTGACTCAATGCCACCGGCGTAGCTAGTTCTAAATGGGCCTTGTATCAAAATTCATTCAAGACCCTTTTTTAGATATGAGACGCCTGTTGGTGGGACTGTAGTTACACATGTTGGAGCTCCCGTAAGTCGGGGCCCCTGTATAATTGATACGGTGGAAGTGTGTGTTACGCCCCTGCTCAATGCCCAGAGGAATAGAGCCGTTATTGCTGCTAGAAGTGGTTTTTCTGGGTACTGATTTCTCAGGGTCTAGGCTTCCGAATTTCTTGAAAATTTAATCACAACATATTCGTCCAATATTTATCATTTTGTTATTTTCATTTCTTACTTGTGTATCAATTTTAATGTCCAGTACTGTATATTACCTAGATAACTAATTACATTAAGTACAACTGGATATTTGTTAAGTAATTCTCGTACTAGCGACGCGATGTTGTGGAAATCTACAAAACAATTATAATGCATTGCAGCGTTTCTTAAACTTTCGATCGCCGTGATTCCACTTTGTCTTAGGGTGACATCGTGGACACCGAAGATTTTAATAATCCCTCTCCGACTTAATATTCTTGATCAAAATACAAGTTTCCAGCAGAGTTTCTTCATTGGAGAGTATTACGCTGTTGTTGCTGCACGCCCTCACTGGCCAGCGAGTGATTAAGTAATCTAGTCTAGTATGGCATACCTTTAAATTTTCTACGAGGCCTATCCGAGTCTGTAAGAGGGGGAAAACTCAACGTTACATGAGAGACTCCACAGAGCCTCTAGAGCAGTGATTGATTGATTGATTGAATATTAACGTCACACTGTTCAGCTACACGAGGGCTTTTGGCGACGGACCACGTAATTTTGAACCATGGTCAAGTGACGTGGACGACACCTGAGCTGGCACCCCCCTCTCCTAACTACCACACCACACCAACGGGAGGACGTTTCAGCTCTCGACAGATTTAACGTGCATCGCTGCCCTGCACGGCGGGTCTTTAGTGGTACAGGGTTCGAACCCTTAAAGCAAGCCACGGTCCGATACCTATACCACTCGGCTACCGCGGCCACTCTAGAGCAGTGATACTCAACCTGCGGCCCGCAGGCCTTTTAAGAGTCACCCGGTTATGTTCCATTGTCCTAAGAATTCATTATTTTAGAACAATGTACTAAAAATTTAAGTGTGAATTATATCAATCAAGCAATCAAATCTATGAATTTTGCTATCAATTTGCGTTCTTCGATAATAGAATAACAAGAGGCTTCGTCATGAATGAAAGGAAATCGAAACTATCCCTTAACTCAATAAAAAATGCATAAAAGTAAATTTTGTGTGTGTGTTTGATAGAAGTATTAAAATAATCATATATATATATATATATATATATATATATATATATATATATATATATATATATATATATATATATATATATATATATATATATATTCTATCAGTATTAAAATACGAGGTCTATTTTTAAGTAAGGTCCGTTGGCGCGTATAGTTCTCTAGTTTACACAGCAACGAATCTCTGCGTCATTGACCGGCATCCTTTGCAAACACACTAGCACCATTTCCAGCTCTGTAGCATTCGTGTATAAGCTTCGCCGTGCATCTTTAAAATGTTTAAGGTGATAGAAACGCCCGCCATGTGTAAGATACGGTCTGTTATCCGTTTTTTGACTGCGAGAAACATGTCGGCTGCAGACATTCATCGCCACGTAACAGAAGTTTATGGTACTGAAGCAATGAGTGATAGTAAAGTTCGAAAATGAGTCAAGAAATTTAAAGATGGGTGAACAAACGTCCATGACGAAGAACGCTCAGGCCGGCTCTATGTAATAATTGAAGATTTGATACAAGCAGTTCAATCTGCGTGACTGTGTTTGAGACCAAGACTGTATTTTAGGTACCGTAAAAGGTACCTCTAACACAGTCTCGGCGGGGAATGAATGCTTCAGTGACAACAAAGAAATGAAAGCGGCCGTGAAGTCTTTGCTGTCCGAATAGGGGGCAGATTTTTTTGTGAAGAGGGTTTTCAAAACTTTTTTCTAAGGTATGACAAGTGCATTAATAAACTCGGCAAATGTGTAGAAAAATAGGCAAAAATATGCACAATCCTAAAATAAAGGGTTTCTGAAACAAAATATTGTCGTTTTTTTTTATAAACAAACGGACCTTACTTAAAAAAACAGTCCTCGTAAAAGCTGAAAAATAAGTATTTATATTTTGATAAATTTTTCTGTGTCCAATGTCGTGTTGGTTTTATACTGATTTTCTCCCATTATACTCATATTGCGGCCCGTGTGAAATATTTGTCATATGCATGTTCCCCGGTTGGAAAAAAGGTTGAGTACCCCTGCCCTAGAGAAAAGTTACGGACCTCTAGGGGTTCATTGACCACAGCTTAAGAACCACTGATTTATTGGAAAACCCTCCTTGTGTGTGGGGCAATAATGAATACAATTGTGTAATTGTTAAATTGTGTACGATGTAAAAGAACAGTATGCTAATTAATTATTGGCTACTACATGGGTGGATGCCAAATTAATAAGTGGTTATATATTTCATACAAAAAATACTAATTATGTATACGTAATTAATACTTATTACATTAATAAGTTAATATATGCAGAGACATTAGGTGGAGGTTACAGCTCATAATTATTTCTCTTTCTATTAAACAAGACGTAGATTCTTTTAAAAAATTTACAATATCATTTTTATAAAATCACCAATTTTTAAATTTTTTAAAAATTCTAAATCATTTTGTATTGTATGTTTCGTCCGCGTTCATCAATTTTAACAAAGCTTATCATTTCGTTAGTTTTAACAAAATACAGAATTTTTTATTATTATTTGTATTACTATTTTCTAAAACGAATTCATGGAGATCTAAATATTGCTAAAACTTGAGCAGAGCTTCAGAAAAGTTACCTTGTGTCACGTACTTCCAATCCAATATTGAATGACTTAGATTCAAAACACGTCGAACGAAAATCGTTTCATCGATTATATTAAACCATTTCGCTCCCGAAGGGAAAAAAAACTACTGCGAAAAGTTTTTTTATTCCCTTTTCTTTCTAAAAGGGAAAAGGGCACTTCCCGAAACCAAATTATGCAGTTTTGCTTGAGAAGTTTTAAGCCTTGCTGAAGGAACAGAACTTTGAAACTCATGAAGTAGATCTTCTGGAGCTTGACAGTCAAGAGCAAATGAGTTATTCTTAAGAGCCCAGCTCCCAGTCTCTTTGCAACTCTCTGTAAAATAAAGAAAGCGGGAAAAGTTGGAAAAGAAAGCTAAAAAAGTACTGCCAGCCCTATTTCATAAAAAGACCATTTGGGCAAACAACTCACTTTATTTTTTGAGAACGTATTGTCGTTCTCGAGGCAATGGATGAAAAAGTGAAATTTTTCGAAATGTTCCCAATTTTCTAGAAAAGAAGTTAATTTGAAATACAGTCAACCATTGTAGGAATTCGGTAGGTCACGTGAAAACGTCATTTAAAGGGAGAAAAATGGAAAACTAGTTGTTCTAAAATGGTTCTCAAAGGTTTAGTTATTCCAAATGCGAGGCTGCGAGGAAGTTTTTCAATTTGAATAAATTCGAATAATTTTTTTTGAAATGAATTACGTTTTGCATAACCATTTCACTCCCTTTTAATCGAGATACTTTACCAGGAATAAATTAAAAATTTTTTTGAAAAATTATAGTTGTTGCTGTGACTAATGCCACCTATCTGACAATGTCAGATCGAGGCCCATGAAATTCATCGCAGCAAAGACCTAGATGTACGCCAGTCTCTCTCTCTCTCTCGTTACCCGTAACTTTGAGCATCATACAGGTGAAAGTACGATTTGGCTTGATTCGTGTATTATTATTGTCGTATTATTATTCTTCATAAAAAATGTCTTGAAAATATGTAATTTTTTTCTTTTTTTTTTGCTAAAAAATTGAATTTAAATAATTTTTTATTGTATAATAATATATTCTTAAAGCACAATTCCATATGTATATTCTGATTCAAGTGATTCTAAAAAAATACGCTTTTCCAATCGTAGTCAGATACCTTACATGATGTTCGAATAAATTAAAACTGAGTTCAATTAAGTGATTTCCGCACATATTCTTATACACACAGAGACAGTATAAGGCGAATTCTTTGACGCATAATAAAACTACAGTAAATTTTAAATATTAATTCAACACACACAGTAGTACCTTGAGTAATGAAGGTAATCCATTCCAGGATTAATGTCATTCACAAACAAGAAAACTCAAATGTTTTGAATTAGAAAATATCTTACAGAAATTATGAAAACATTTTCAGAACATGTCACATTCATCCGAAGTCAATTAGCAACTCAGAAAATAATATATCTTCTTAAAATTTAATATGAAGTACTTGGAATTGATCTTCGTTTTTTAAATACAGATTTATTAATTGAAAGCAATCCCAGCTTTCAAAGTGCTAATGTCAACGACATCTGATCGATAGAGAATAGTAACTTCATATCCAGCATTTTTCTTATGTTTCCGCTTTGTATATTTATCATTTTCTGAACAGAATGGATCCAAGTTTGTCCTGTCATTTTACTTCCGTCGCTCTAGGATAAGATAAATTAACAAGCTAAAATTATTTTTACAGGATAAGGCCTTGAAATGGAAAGGAACTAGTTTGATAATAAAGTTGTAATCAGGCAGACGTAATATCTCCGAAGATGTCAAAAGAATGCATATATATATATCACTGAAACATTTTTTTGTTTGAAAGATGACGACACAGTTGCATAAGAATAACTTATTCTACACTGACGGAAAAAAATCCCTACATCAAGAAAAAATTATTGTAGAGTAATGAAAATTGGACGATGTGATTGTCCAGCTAACATGTTTAATTGATTAAATTTTCATGATCACAGGTTAATTTAAGCTCAAGAAAATGCATTTAAAATGCGAAATGCTGTTACATTAATAGTCGGTGTAACCGCCAGACTTTTGAATACAAGCGCGCTCGCATTGTGCCATACAGATGTCGAATGTCACTTTGTGGTGTGAAGATCCATGCTTGTACTTGCTGTGTCAATACTCAGTGCTAGAGTTCTCGTCCAATGATATCACGTGCGTGCTCATTGGAAAAAGATCTGGTGATCTCACAGTCCAAGGTAACTTGTCGAGGAAAGAAATTACACCTTCTCTTAACCCTATTACACGACTTCGTTCAAACTCGGTGAGCTGTTAATAAAAGCTTCTTCGTCTTTAAGGCATTCTTGACTAACATTAACTCAAAACGACAAATTTTACAGAAAATAACGCTCTCGAACTAACAGCACGCATTTAAAGCAACCCTGATTTGCAAATTCTGAATGGCGTCACACTTAAGCGCGAAATTTGAATTCATGTCAACTTTCAGATGCATAAACACGCCTAACAAATTTCGTTTGTCGAACTCAAATCTTTCATAGCGTTGGGATTTTTTTCCTCAGTGTATTCATATAAAATCGAAATTTTTTTAACACGTGTCCGTGGTGACGATATACAAAAATTCATTGACAATTCTTTGAGTACGCATTTTTAGCTCTATTATAAAAGAATTGCAACTAATATATGTACAAATAATTCAAATCTCGACATTATACAAATTTTAATTCCATGAAAAGGCTTGCAATTCTTATCGTGCCACATATCACATACTTTTCGGAAACAATGCAATATTCTTACCTTCAACAATGATGCCATCTCTTCCTTCGCAAATCAAAGATTCATTTTTTAATTTCCATCGGAAAAAGTTACAATCATCACCTGAAATAAAATGTACGCGTATAATAATTATTTTTTTTCCATTTTTAAATTTGAGTCGTTAGTAAGAGGTGTTTCTGTACAATGATTGTTCTAGATTTTATTAATGCCTAAAAAATAAAAATACAAATGCAGGCACTTATATTAAACATCTGGGAGGCAATGTTACTCGAGTCCGTGAGATCCTTAATGCACACGTGCCTACTGGGTGGTGCTAAATGATTAACAACTATTACTAAGGCGGCTCAGAGAAAAACATATTTTTGAGAAATTAGTGGATACGTAAATCTGACAAAGCAGTAAAATCAACAGGCAAATATTGAACTAACATTCAACAAAGACACTTGGAGAATGTTTTTTTTAAAAAACCCCACAAAGAGAATGTGGCAATCTTTAGACTGAAAGCAGGCCATGATTATATGGCACATTATCATAATCAAGGACGTAGCTACTGCCGTATCAATGATACAGGGCCCCCAAGCTACAGGGACCCAGAAATGAGTGAGCAAAAAGTCGTAAAATGTTAAGGTATCCGGCGACTAGGTTCAGAACCGTGATTTTAAAAAAGCGCATAAATGGATAATTTTCATGATATTTAATGTCACTCAAATATTAGAATACATGCATAAAATTGTTTTAAGGACATTTTGACAAAAAAAAAATTATATTTGAATATAATATTATGGCAAAAAATTAACTTAGAATAATTTTCTTTCCAATTGTTCTCTTTTTGTGAAAAATGGTTCTATTATAATAATATTTTGCCTGTATATAGCTCAGACCTCTCTACAGAAAAATTCATATTATTTTCAGAGTTACCACCAATTGAGATAATTATTGGCGTTTTTTTTCTCTTAAAATTGCTCCCCTCTGTTGTCGTAAAATATGAATAAACCCATTTCTAAATCATATATTTCAAAAATTCTAGTTGAGCCTCTGTAGAGAGGTCTGAGCTATATACAGGCAAAATATTATTCTAATGGAACCATTTATCACAAAAGGAGAACATTTGGAAAAAAAGATTATTCTAAGTTAATTTTTTGCGAAAATATTGTATTTAAATAAATTTTTGTTGTTGTCAAAATGTCCTTAAAACAATTTTATGCATATATTCTAATTTTAGTGACACTAAATATCATGAACATTATCCATTTATGTGCTTTTCAAAATCATGGTTCCGAACGTAGTCGGATACCTTACCCCCCAACAAGCCCCTAGTAATTTTGATACCGGGCCCACTTAGGACTAGCTACACCAGTGATCTTAATAAAATAGGCACCTTTCCATCTAGTCTATGCCAAATTTTTAACTCGACTATCAGGAATGAAGAGCATCTTCTTATGTGCCCAGAATTAGATAAAGAGTCTCAAAAACATGGTGAGATAAAAAAATTACACGGGAATGCCAGAACGTTCATGAATTCTTTGTAAAGACTACATCTCTTCTGTTCCTTTTCTTTTTGTTTAAGTTTTTAACCTTTTCTTTGGTTCTCTTGTTAATTTGTCCTGGTATTTTAAATGTCTTCTTTTTTTTTTGTTATTTATCATTGTTTTGTGTGCCACGAGCTGTTTTATGTGTGTTTGGATTGATCCTACCAATAAAGCCATATAAATAACAGCAATAACTTATTAAGCATGTTTTTTAAGATTAGAGAAAAGTTGCCAAAGAACATAATCCTTAAATAATATATAAGTTCAATAATTGAAAGTTTACACCAGAAAAATTTCAGGGTGCAGGGTGATCTTTCGGACCCATTGTAGGTGGAGAATGGCGTTCGACAGGGAGATCCACTGGCGTGTCATCCATTTAATATAACATTAGAAAAAGTGGTAGAGATTCCAATATCAATACCAGAGGAAATATTTTTAATAAATTGATACATTTGTTGTGGCTTTTGATGATGACATTTATATCGTCCCTCATACACCTACCGCACTAAGACAGGCCTTCTTATCTTTAGAGAAAAAAGCCCGCAGAATGGGACTGAAAATCAATAAGAATAAGATCAAGTACATGCCTTGCTCTAAATCATGTTTTAACAATTACCATTTTAGAATTGAAGAGTATAGTTTTGAAGTTGTTGACAGCTTCACCTATTTAGGTTCAGAAATTAACAATAGAAACGATTGTACAACGGAAATCCAAAAGAGAATGACAATGGCTAATAGATGTCTTAATGAAATACGAAAATATATGAAATCAAATTTAATCAAAAGAAAAACACAAAAAGAAGGTTCTTTTGTATAAAAGTCTTTTAAGATCAGTATTAACTTATGCATATGAAACTTGTTCCATGTCTCGAACAGATGATGACATGATAAGTATCTACACGAAAGGAAGATTTTAAGATCTATTTTTCGAGGAGTTCACGAAAATGGAACACGGCGAAGAAGATCAAATTTAGAGCTCTATCGATTGTTTTAGGAATATGATATTGTTAACTTCGTCAAAATACAACGAATTAAATGGGCATGTCACGTTATCAGAATGAACGAAGACTGCACCACTAAAAAAAGTCTTCCATGCCCGACCATTAGGTACGCGTAAAAAGCAGGCCAAATATAGGACGGATTGCTGGCTTAGAAAAACATCTCCAAGTTTTAAGAACTAGGAATGGGAGAACACTGGCAGGAAGAAGGCTGGACTGGAAAAGGCTTCTTGAGAAGGCCAAGGCTCATCCTGCCACTGAGGAAAGAAAAGGACACCAGAAAAATTACGTGAAGGACAAGAGGGATGATGGGAGATGTGAAACTGAAAGTTTATAAAGATTGCTTGTAAAATCAATTCATGAGAGATCACATGTTTTATCTATATAAATTTGTACATCAATTTCTTATGGTATTGATTTCAGAATTTTCTACGGAATACTTTTTTAAACTGAATGTAATTTCCATTTTAATCTCTAGAAACTCTCTAATAATCACTCTGAGAACACATTTATATCCTAACAGTAGCACACACAGGAATCTTTCAAGCTGGGGAGGGGGGTTCAGGGTCGAAAGTTCACCATTCTTGTATCATGCCCTATTTGATTTTGTCGATTTTCGGGAACAAAACACAGTAAAAAACTAATTATTGAATAAATAATTAGCGTTGATTAATAAATTTAATCATTATTAACAAATAATTAAATTTTACGTACTATATACTTAGAATTATAATCAATCGGAAAAAATCAAGAGCTTTGGGGGGTGGGGGTCCGGACCCCCTCCCCCGTGTGCGCCACTGTATCATAATTAATCTCTCAAAATTTATCACTCAGGGAACTCTATCGAGATCATTAATTTTCTAAGAAAATCCTGTTATTCATAAATTGATAGTAAAATAGGTTTCTAACATTTATGCATTAGAGTGTTTAAAAAAAGACTTAAAGGAAGTTTACTCTAATGCTTTAAGATCTTACTAATGTCTATGATTTCTTAACACAAAAATGTAACGAAACGTTTTGATTTAAAAAACTTGAAAGAAAAATACTAATAAAATTTACCGTTAATGCTTTAAACAAAAATTTCCCGAGAAAATCAAGAGATTTTCGACAACAAGAAACTATATCTCTTTTTGTGTCCGATAAAAAAATTATCTAAGGACGATACATAAAACGTTATCAAATAACGCAAGAGAA
The DNA here is from genome assembly GCA_019973935.1 of Trichonephila clavipes. Lineage (NCBI taxonomy): Eukaryota > Metazoa > Arthropoda > Arachnida > Araneae > Nephilidae > Trichonephila > Trichonephila clavipes. The sequence continues at coordinate 68,287 of BMAU01006735.1, forward strand.
TGTATTATGTCATATTTCATTGACGTCATAGCAAGTCTTCTTTTAGAAACATATAACAGAACCGGATTCGGGAGAGGAAGGCCAGATCTTTCCGGATGTGAACTTCTTTCACTGAACTTCTTCAGCGCAATATAATAAAATACATTTTTTTTTAAATCGTCTAACTTTATTATAACTTATAATTTTGCCAATAAGATCTCAGCAAAAAAAAAATCTTAAACATTAGGAAAATTGAGTATAAGTTTATACTAAATATAGTTTTAACTTTCTTTAAAAAGAAAATTAATAAACTTATAAATATTTTAAAATATACAATGGAATACGTTTAACACGAAAACGTATGACGAAATATCGGTTAACATGGAATGATACAACAGTCCCGCGACAAACTATTACGTATTTTCATACATTTCCCTCCCTTAATAAAGAGTGTTTTTTTTCCAGATATAGAAGTTTATGTTGGCATTACTTTCCAAGATGGCGACCGATTTAACAGATGTCAAGTGATTTATTCTCAGTTTGTGGTTTGGCAATTCATCAAAACGATCATCAAGCAAGGCGTAGATTCGTCGAATGGGCCCAAAACGAGATTGCCGTTCTTCCCGATTTTCATAAGCGAATTTTGTTTAGCGATGAAGCGCACTTCTTGTTGAATGGCTACGTCAACAAACAAAACTGCCGCTTTTGGAGTGAAGCTAATCCACAAGTGTATGTCGAAACACCGTTACATCCAGAAAAACTGACTGTTTGGTGAGCTTTATGGGCTGGTGGAATCATTGGTCCGTACTTCTTCAAAAACGATGAAGGCCACAACGTTACAGTCAATGGTGATCGGTATAGAGCCATGATTACTAACTTTTTCATTCCTGAATTGAACAATCATGATGTCCAGGAGCTGTGGTTCCAACAAGACGGCGCAACATGTCACACAGCTCGTGCCACAATCGATTTATTGAAAGACACGTTTGGTGACCGCCTAATTTCACGTTTTGGACCTGTGAATTGGCGTCCAAGATCTTGTGATCTAACACCGCTAGACTATTTTCTGTGGGGCTATGTAAAGTCATTGGTCTATGCGGATAAGCCACAAACGCTTGACCATTTGGAAGACAACATTCACCGTGCTATTGCTAATATACGGCCACAAATGTTGGAAAACGTCATCGAAAATTGGACGTCCAGATTGGACTACGTCCGAGCCAGCCGTGGCAGTCCTATGCCAGAAATCATATTTAAAATGTAATGCCACAAGACTATTTTTCGAATAAAAAAAATTCATGTCAATCGAATAATACATCGTTGTTTTATTGCAATTTAAAGTTCTATACCTCTAAAAAACACCCTTTACGAAACGAAAATCGCTTAATACGAAAAGATTTCCCTTCTGGAAATGAATAAAATACGAAAAAAACCAGTCGGATTGGACTGTCCTGTTGTATTATCGGAAGACTTCGTTGCAGTAGATGACAAGTAAATAATAAAACTTATTTTTGTTGATGGAAGTGGTTTTTTTGCAATACTTTTTAACATGAAATTCTTTTAACACGAAAAAACATTTCAATCTCTCCGTTTTCGTGTTAAGCGATTTTCACCATATATAAATAATAAAAAACACTTACTCCAACAAGGTCTTGTTCTCCACAATTTCGTTGGACAGGGATTTGAATCTTTGTTTGAATAAAATAGAACCCTTCTTGAACTTGTTTGATAACCAACTGCAACGGATAATAATAATGTTGCAACTCTAAGCTTATACAAAATATCAGAATGATTTCTAGAGATATTTTTTTTTACTGTAGAAGTCTACTATTTTTTTCTCTTTAAAATTTGAGCATTTTTGTTAAATGACAAAAGAAAAGCATCTATCACGTTAAAATAGTGCGTGAAAAAGTTAAAAAAAAATCATAGGTTAATATTAAACTTTATGAAATGGTAGATTCCATATAAATGAACAATTTTTAACCATTAAAATGACAATAATTGGAAAAAAATTTGCTCATCAAGATTATATCAAAATTATTCTATCACATAATTTCTAAAATTGACTATTGGATCAAATTTTATAAATATAACTACAAATAAGAACAATCATTATAATTTTGAGTTTAATGGGCGATGTAAACGATAAATATATAATTTTTAAGATAATTTTGGAGGCAATAAAACCTGGTTCAGACGCGCGAGCAAATTTTTCAATATACAGTAATACCTCGAATTACGCGAATTCGGAGTTACGCGATTTTCAAATATCGTAGATTCGACTTTTTTCTTCTTTTTTTCATCTCTTAGACTCAAGTAGAATTTCTGCCAGAGCCTGATGAAATTGGTAATTTGACTGAAGAAATATTCGATCGTTTTAGAGAAATAAATTTAGAAGTGTATAGAGAAGAGTATCAAGAACTGCTGGATTCCTACAATCAGGAACTGACAATCAATAAGCTCATAGAAATGCATGAGCAAGAGCAGGACAATGAAGAAGAGTCTTTAAACCCAGTTCATTCAGAAGATCGAATGACAGTTTTGACGGATCTATCCGCGATCCTTCAACTAAACCTCTTGGGAAATCCTTGGACTATCAATTCGCGTTATTCACAACCAACCCTTCGAAAGAAGAAAATCGTGATATTCAAATTAACTTACTATATATATAGTAAAAGTTTTCTGGCTAGAATTGAGTGTAGGAGAGGAGTTAAATTCAATTCAGGTGAGATTATTAATAAAGGTATCACATTTGAATTATTGTGATTAAAAACTTATTAGGAGGAAGTTTTAAAAATGACTATTGTTCACTGAGATTAAATTGATATTAGATTAAATCGGATGATAGGTTAGATAGATCCTTTCTAAATTAAGGATCGAGTTTGATAGTCTCCTAATCGTCCGTGTATTAGCGTCGTTGTTCCACTTTCATGGTTAGCATTGAGACATTATCTTATTATTATTCATTGGATTTGTATCTTTTCATTGTGTGATAAATAAATAGATTGATTGGATCATGGCGAGTGTTTCTTCCCTACCTCCCACATATCTAGGTACCCAAGATAGAGGTGTTAGCCTCTCACACGGTTGGTAATTTGACAATAGGCCTCAGTTTAATTGAAAAAGAGTTCCAAATTTTAGAAAATACATACTCTAACAAAGAGAACAACTTTCAACAAAACAAGGAATAAAAAATTTATTAGCCGCTACGAGGAAATTTTGCGGGAGAAAAAAAAGATTAAAAAGATTGAGTCGGCAGACTACTCGTTAGATTTTATGAAACCTACATTAAATTAATTTAGGTTTGCGATTTTGTATTTGTGTGATCTAAGATTTTATTACACTTTTTTGTTTTAAATTATATTCCCAGGCTGGAAAAAGTCAACTCAGCCTTTCATCCCTACTGCAATGAGTCGATAAATAAGCACCAAAATTGCTTGGGGACTTAAACACTGGGCGTCGCGCTTCAGACTGACCACCTGCTCGGGACATCTGCTCATGAATCTCAGCGTCCAATTGTCACATATACTGGGATGAGAACAGTAGGCCCTGGCTTTCATGGGCTGTTGCACCACTGAATTTGAGCTCTAAATTATTGTTTCCTTTCTCTTCTCCGGTATCAACTAAAAATAATTTCTACGTATTTTTATACGAAATTATACCCCAACTTGCGCAAATTCGATATACACGGTTATCACATTCAGTCCCACCTATCGCGTAAGTTCGGATATTACTGTCTTTTTAGGGAATTTTTGAAATTTATATCATGACATTCTATAAGAAAAGCATCGAACATCTATAATGCGAACTTTTTCCTTGAACCTTGAACATTTCACGATTTTCTTCGTAAAATAAACTCTATAGCGAAGTGCATTTTCTATATAACGAACTTTTTCTTTTCTGATTCAATTTTTTTCTCCCTACTTTCAAAGTATTTCGTAGTATTACAAGTTATTGTCTCTTTAATACATTTTATGGTGGTCATAAATCTTGAACTGGTTTTATTAGATCCTAAATCGCCGAGAGCAATAGAGTTCTGGATGTTTCATCCAAGAAGTGCAACCTTTAACCCCCATTGAGCAGTCACTAGAAACATCTTCGATATCCTCTTTCACCCTCATTGGAGTTGTCCCGTGTCTCCGTGTGCTAATTATAAAATAATGTTTGTTTAATATTACTTGTGTGTTTTTAATTATAAAATATCCTTAATTTCAATATAAATTTATTTTCTTAATATTGAAAATACAGTGAACTCTTCGACACTCCTTTTTCTTGTTTTCCTTGCAGTTTTTCCTTTCTTAATTTGTTTTGTGATGAACGGGTAAGATATATAAAATAAAAATATATTAATTTAAAAAAGATGTGAATAATAACTTTTTTAATATATAGTGTTTATGAATTTAAAATTTTTTATGTGGTTTATAAAGTATATTAAAAGATGAACCTCTATATAACGAATTTTCCATATTTGTGAACTTTTTTCTGGGATTTAGCGATGTTCCGACTGTACTTTCTTTTATTATTAAAATTAACTCCACATTACAAGATTTGTTGACGTTTATTGTGAAATTAAAACTTGAATAATAATAAAATAATGTGAACCCTTACCAATTTGTCCGATTCTACAGTTCCTCTGGCAATGACTCCATTGGCCCCATTCGCTCACCAAACAGTCTCCAGGGCATGGCACGTGACATTCTTGCTCTTCTTGCTGGGAGAGCAGAAGAAAGAATAATGTTGACGTTGTCAATACTTATCTTAGTTCAAAAAAGATAAATATAAAAAAATACAGTAACATGTTGTTAACATACTTTCGCGGCATTTTCCAAGAAAAATATAACTCTGGTGATAAATTTGGATTTGCAGATTTCATTGAAATATCAAATTAACAATGTCGGATGGCTTTTTTTCAGAAGGGAGTTCAGCAATTAAAGTAATTACTTTTCAATATTCATTTCAATTTTAAAACAAGTAATATTTAAAAAAAATGAATTCAATGCCTAATTAGATAAACAAAGAAAATTTTATTTTAGCTACTTTTTAATAAATAGTTAAAATTAATATAAATATGTATATACATAGGACAGAATACAACATTAAATGGTAATTATTTTTTATTAATTATTATTAAAGTATCGTATTGTCAGCCAAAACAATCGTGTATATAAAATTTCAGTTCAACTGAATGCTTTAAAATGTGAGAAAAAAAATCTTTTTAAGTTTTATGACACACAAGTCGCCAAAAGGGTCGCTAAGTAGCCAAAAATGATGTCAACGTGGCTGTATTTGTAATTCTTTAGATAATTAGTTTAATCAATTAATGTTTATTAATTTTAATTAAATTTTTGTATTGTCATCCAAAATAATCATGTACATAAAATTTCAGCTCATTGGAGCGCTTTAAAATGTATTTTATTAACGGTTGGAAACTACGCCAAGATAAATAAATAAATATAGAGAGAGTGCGAGGTGATAGAGTAGGAATTGGAAAAAATTAATTTTAACTCCTTTATGTTTTTCGTGATAAAGAGTTCAGGAACAAAATTTATCATTCTCCACAGAATTAAATAGGCTGCATCACAAAATATTATACTCAGAATTTAATTCTATACAATTTATAGTTAAAAAATTAATAGTGATAAAGATTAATGAGAAATGTAACTAGATGTAGTATTTTAGCAAGACATCTATTGACTCTTTCTTCATCTGATTTTTTTGAAGTTTTGTATTAAAATAAAGCATTTTTTTTTCTTTATATTGTTGAAAAATTGATGTTTTTCATGAGTTCAAAAATGAAAAAATATTTTTGTCAGGAAGTAGTTTTTTGCTTCTCATATCGATCGTCAGAGTGTCTTAATAAATCGCATTCTAAAGCAATACAACGAACTACTGGCAACGGACCTCATAATTTTGAAATATGGTCAAGTGACGAGGACGACGCTTGAGTCGGCACTCAACTCTCTTAAATTCCACACCTCGTTTTGTGAGGATTTGAAGCCACGACAGATTTAGCGTGCTTTAGCCCTTCTGTATGGTGGGTTTTTAACCAATAGAACCCGCAACTTGACAACGTTGGCCTTTGTCTCGTGAGCGTGGCCACTATGATATGGTGGACCTATGTATGACACAGGGATGGCGATCTGAGATCGATTAATTGAAAAATCGATTTATCGGGCCAAAGAAAATCGATTTTATAAATCGATATGTAGCACTGAATCGGTATTTTATTCTAGAAAATCGACATTCGATTTTTTTCCGTTTTGGTGAAAACCACAAAAGACGAAGAATTCAAACACCATTTATCGCAGGTAGTTGTGCACATGAAGTATTATGATCTATATTTTACTGGCAAGAAAAAAAAAAAACTTTATCATCACGTTCACTCAATAGCCATGATGTATATGAGTATTGTAGAATCATCTGTTCCTTGGGAGCGTCCGATTGCCAGCAGCATCGCAAGTGATCAGCGGAACAGCTTGGATCCCAGTAGACTTGATAGACAATTGTTTTTTAAAAAAGTTTAGATATTAAGCTTTAAGAACCATATGTGTGTGTGATGTATAAGCTATATAATCTATTTTTTTAACTTTTTAATGTAACAAATACATTTAGAAAATAAATGTCTTCTTTTATACCTGATACTTTGATATGGCGATAAAAATTATTGTAACTGTCAAATTCCCTGAACTAAAAAAAATCCCCTGATTTTACTGATAAGAGATTGTTTATTAAGGTATATTTCTTGTTTTTCATAAAATGGATTTATATTTACATGGTAAATGCAGACTTGAAAAGAAAATCGATTTTTTTAGAAATTGATCTTTTAGACCTCGATTTTTTTGTGAATCGATTCATCAGGTTACGATTCGAGTCGATTTAAAAATCGATCTTTTTCGGTAAGAATCGCCATCTCTAGTATGACATTCCTCATTGACCTCCAGTTTTCCCTACAATGTACTGAAGTTTTAAATTTTAAAAAAATTTTCTGATATTATACTAATTATATACTTTGAGATGCTATACTTATTAATTTCTATATTTATCTCATACTGATATATACCATTGCTTTGAATTAAATATCAATACAAAAATAATTATTAAAAAATGTATTTGAAAATAATGCTTTGGAGTATGAATTTTACAACCTTACTGGGAGAACTACTTTAAAATATGATAATTATCAGAGCGTAAAAACACCATTAAAATAATTTATTGCACTAATTATATTGTTGACTTTGTATAAACTCTAACCGATAAAACGCAGCGTGCCGAAACTTATTATCACAGTTTTGTCATGCAACGATAGCTAAAAAATTTTTAAAAAATTACAAAATAATTATCCTATTCATTTTTTCAACGACAAAATTTTTCCTCTTTTGACCTTACCTTACGTGTATGTATTTGCAGCAATTTTTCAGCACACCTTTTTGGCAATTTCTACTGTTGGCATAGAAATGGTATCGAACAACTTTTTCCTAGTGAGCTGAAAGAATTTCCCGAAATTAAGAGTGCTCGGAATTCCGACTAATGAGATACTTCGTCTTCTTATGTCATAAGCAAAATGGTCGTAAACATGGCAGCCTCGGCTTCGTCAAGCACATCAGAAATGGTGTATAGTATTTTAAACAGAATGGTGTTCCATTTCTGTTTGCCACCGTAAAGATAGGGCGTGGCTGACGGCAGAGCATATCATTTTGTTTGCGGCCACCTTTCATCCTCTCATTTGCTCGAAAAATTTCCCGAAATGGTTTTTCGAAAGAGACTCGAATTGTGTTCCAGACATGTGTGTGTGTGTGACAATCGCATTAGTCGCATGACAATCAACGCCGGTGCAAAAAGCTAAGCATGTGACGTGCAAAAACGACTGAAAAAGGGGTTTATTTTAAGAAGATATTTCTTGCAGAAAATTCGAGATCCAAAATTATTTAAATTAAATCCTTCTGGCTAAAAAAATATAAATTGACTTTCAGATATTTTTATTTACATCTTAAATATCGATATGTCTTTTTTAAATGTGTATTTTGTATAATTGAGAGAGAGAGAGAGAACATACATTTTACACAATACAATTTTTCTAAAAATTGGTCTTAATAACAATTTTTAAGCGCGCAAGCAATTGACAATAGAATAATTTTCATTGAAATGTATGATTTTAATTGGAAAACAGAACAGAATTTTGCAGTGGCAATAAAAAAACAATGTAATAAAACACAATATGCACACCATTTATATAAGAACTGGTGTCTCACCACTCATTTTCTGCTTTGAATTTACTTATTTCGCATTCTAAATCAAATGACTAAATTGAAAAATCACAACGGAAACAAATCTGAAACTACAATTAAAAGACAAGAGTTTAAAAAAAAAGCAGTGAAATAATAAATTGAATACAGAATCAAAGTTCAAACGTTACGGAAATAAAAAAAAGTTCTTTCAATAAGATTTCTAAAAAAAAGTTACCTGTTTCTCTCTTTTAAAAGTTCTTTCAAAAATTTTTGCTGATAGAGTTTAGACCGCTCTTTCACCAGCTTTACTTAATAAAAGATAAAAATAAGTTCTAACTTTTATTCAGCTTCTCCATATTTTGCGTTTTTTGAACTCCGTCATGACATTTGTGACCGGACGTTGGATAAAAACTGCTTAGAGCGTACGAAGAATATTTTCTTTGCAGTAAAAAAGAATAAATTCTTTTAAAAAGCATCGCGTAAGCAGAATTCGATATGAAAATGAAGTACAAATTTCAAAAAAAGAGAAAAAAAATTCGATTCAACGAAGACTGTTGCCCTAAAAATGAAATACGGTCAAAAGCGGAATGTAGTTTTGAAATAAATTCGATCTAAATTCTGTATTATAAGTAACAAAAAATGTGAAATCACATGTTTTTGCATATGACTTCCCAAATAAAATACTTAATTCAAGCGTATACAGTTCACTCTCTGCCTTTATATCAAAATAAATTCATGATAGTATTTGTAATATTTTTGAATAGTAACATAAATCTGAAAGTAATGTTGGAAAAATGTTGCATGTATTTGGAAAAGAAAAAAAAAATTTAAAAAATGTATCAAAGGTTTTAACATTTTGAATAAATAACGATTACACAATAAATCTAAATATATATTATTAGGCTTAACGAATAAGATGACTTTTTTTGTTTCACCGAAATTTATTTTCAACTTTACATTTATACACTTCCGAAAATCTAAGATTAATCGTATTATAGCAATAAAAAAAGAAAAAAATGTTTACTTCCTTCTTTATATCATAAAATTCTTATGATAAAAATTGTACTGCTTTAATAATAATAGAAATTTTTTATTTCTTATAAATAAAAAAGGAAAGTAAAAAAATTATTCTAAATAAATTTTAATTTTAATTACATTCAAAGTAATTTTAATTTTTAATGAATGCTAAGCTACTCTTTTTCTTATACTATTGAATTTTAATTTTTTTTAATATTTGTTTTAAATTTTGTGCTCTAATGCGTTGCTTTCCAGAGAGAGAGAGTGAGATATTTTTTGAAAACTTATTAATGACTTTTTAGTACATTAATAAAAGTTCATTTTCTAAAAGTCCCTTTACGTTTATCTTTTTCAGATTAAAAGAAATTCTTAAAAAGTGGGATATTCTAAGAGCGCGCTTAAGAATTAATTTGTCGGTTATATGTGGATACCTTATTATTTTACGTTAAAAAACATATTCCAAAAAGGTTTTCTTTTTAAAAAAATAATTATATTTATCCTAATAGTGAAATCCAATTATCTTGTTTTTTTTGTATTTAAACTTAACAAACATGAAAGAAATGTTTATTCAATTCCTACTATTAGTTCACAATCTCCCTAAACATATATATATATATATAAAGATATATATAAATATATATATATATATATATATATATATATATATATATAAATAAATATATATATACAGTCGAATATCTATCTAACGAACCTCTATATTGAGAATTTTTCTATATAGCGAACTTTTTCCTGGAACTTTAAACATTTCCCGATTTTCTTCGTAAAATAACCTCTCTATAGCGAAGTGCATTTTCTATATAACGAATTTTTTTCCTTTGTGATTCAATTTTTCTTCTCCCCTTTTTAAAGTATTTCTGAAAAAATTTCAAGTCATTCTCTTTTTAACACATTTTATGGTGGTCATAAATCTTGAACTGGTTTTATTAGATCCCAACTTGCCGAAAGCAATAGAGTTATGGACGTTTCATTAGCATAATAATTAGCATATCAGCTGAACAAAGAGGCAGAGCGGACAGAAAGACCAATCACAGGAGATTAAGTAAGGTGATGTACGGTAGCACATGCGCAGATATGCAGGTAGGGGGTAATGGGGGAGTGTCTGAGTAGTATAAAGCATGTTGTCGGTGTAAGATCAGTATTTCTGGCAAAGACATTGCACGCCGTATAGAAGTTAGATGCTGCCTCAGCGAGAAATGGCGAATAATCAATCTGTTACACGACATCTGGATGCTTTTACCCGAGGTCGAATCATTGGGAAGTTGGAGGAAGGCCGCAGTGTGACAAGTGTGGCTGCAGAGTTCGGAATTGCTCACAGCATCGTTTCACGACTTTGGAGACAATTTCAAACTACAGGAACAGCTATCCGGGGGTTCAGTAGTGGTCGTCCACGAGGAACCACACCCGCAGATGACCGGTACATTGTCTTACAGGCCAGAAGAAACAGGCGGCAGACAGCGGGAGAAATCGCTAGACACACGACACAGGAGACTGGACGACAGTTATCGCGTTTTACCGTGGCCAGAAGACTGCGCGGTGGTGGTCTGTTTGCACGATGCCCTGTAGGGTGTGTACCTTTAACGCCTGCCCATCGGAGAAGGCGTTCTCTGTGGTGCCGTGAACACTGGAATTGGAGAGACAATGAATGGGGACGAGTACTCTTTACAGATGAGAGCAGATTCAGTTTGAGTAGCCATTCTCATCGCATACTCATCTAGAGAGAGCGGGGAAGCCGCAATCATCCCTCGAACATCATTGAAAGGGACAGGTATGGAGGTCGCGGTGTTCTCGTTTGCGGAGGCATCATGCTTGGTAGTCGTACAGACCTTCACATCTTCGACGCAGGTTCAGTCGACTGGACCCATTTTTGTAACGAGATTCTTCTTCCATATGTGCGTCTTTTTAGAGGCGCTATGGGTCTGCAGTTCCTTTTCATGGACGACAATGCACCATGTCATCGCACAGTAGCTGCCGAGCAGCTCTTAGGGAGTGAGGATATTGAACGTATGGATTGGCCGGCACGATCTCCGGATCTCAATCCCATCGAGCATGTATGGGATTTTCTAGGCAAACGCTTGGCAGCTCGTACCTTACCACCAGTCACGATTCGGGAGCTTCGATTGGCGCTGCAAGACGAATGGGCAGTAATGCCTCAACAACTCATTGACACCCTCCTTTTCAGCATGGGCAGACGCTGTAAAACCTGCCTAGCAGTAAGGGGAGATCATATCCCCTACTAAAGACCGGATGTTTCTTGCTGGACACCCATCACAGGGATGTTTCGGTCTTCAGTCGCATTGCGCTCCATGCTACTTTTTCAATCAAGCTTCTTTTTATCCCTCTGATTTCTCTTTTAGTAAGTGTTGCTTACATATTACACATGTCCTTACGTATTGGGGATCTTACGGTATTAAATGTGTTGATTTGGAAAGCTTTTGTACAAAGTTATATTGAAAAAACCGTCTCGTCCTTATCTTTTGCACACCAGTGTATATATATATATATATATATATATATATATATATATATATATATATATATATATATAAAGAAATATGTATTATATATCAAAAACAAGAAATAATAGATAATGAACATAACAAGAAATAGCGTAATAAAAATATAAAAGCTGAACATGAAGAACAAAATTATAGAGAAATAAGGGAAAAAAAAGAAACTACAAAAAAGAAGAATTTAGCGAGTCAGAAAGCAATTTCGGACTTAGGACCGAATAAGTGGGGTTAAACTAGTTTGAAGACGCCAACCTTCCCTCTTTGCAACTCGGTAGAAAAACCAAATAAAATAAAATAAACAAAAATTCAGAGTATGGAAAACTCAGAGAGTATGATAAAACCACTCACTACTATTATGTAACAAACTCTCCCAAACTCTTAATGCAGAAAAATCGCAAAATAATTACGTAAGAAAAGTAGAAAAATCCTAAAACAATTACATAAGAAAAGTATTTTTCAAAAAATAATTTAACAAAATTTCTTTACTCACAGAGCTTTTACCAAGAGAATCAAGTGTCTTGACATCAATGAAAATCAATTATTCACCAAGTTAAAAATTCGAATATACTTATTCGGTCCTAAGTCCGAAATTGCTTTCTGACTCGCTAGGTTCTTCTTTTTTGTAGTTTCTTTTTTTTTATTTCTCTATAATTTTGTTCTTCATGTTCAGCTTTTATATTTTTATTACGCTATTTCTTGTTATGTTCATTATCTATTACACTGCTGAACAATTGCTAAGGACGGATCACAAATTGCTATGTAGCATAACATTAAGCGAGACATGAGGCCTAGTAGGATAAAATATAGTTGCCACACTGTTCAGACATTAGAATAAAGAATATTTATTGTTCTGGAAAGTACAAAAGCTGTGAAACATCTGAAAGAAAAAAAAAATGTTCATTTGATCTGCGTACGGAGAAATGGAACAATGCATCTAAAAGTCAGCAGGCACCTTAAAGTAAGGTATCAGTACGGGATATGTCCACCGTGAAGTGTGATGCAACATTCCACACGTCGTACCATACTTTGCACAACATTATCCAGCAGCTGTTGAGGCAATTTATCCCATTCCTCTGTGAGTGCACGGATGAGGGTGTTCTTGTTTGTCGGAGGATAGTTTCGACCAGCAACTTGCCTCCCCAAAGCATCCCACACATTTTCAATGGGGTTTAGATCTGGAGAACGCGCTGTCCACACGAGACGTTGAATACCCTCGCGGTCTAGACAATCCTGAACAGCGAATGTTCGATGACATGTTGCGTTGTCGTCCATAAAAACAAATTTATCACCGACAGCACCACGGAAAAAGACGAACATGAGGAAGTAGAACTTCATCAATGTATCGTTGGCCCGTCATAGTCCCATTCGCTACCACATGTAGGCGCGTGCGGCCATTGATCATCATGCCGGCCCACACCATGATACTGCATGTCGGATATCGGTCCTTTTCCTGGATATTTTCTGGACGATAAGCAGTACCACTCTCGCGCCAGATCAGTTGGCGTCTACAATCCGTAGACAGACTGAACCTACTCTCATCTGAGAATAGTACGCATGCCCAGTCCTGTTCAGTCCAATTGTGATGCTCACGACACTATTGCAAACGGGTAGTACGGTGCTGTCTGGTCAATGGGACACGCACAACAGGTATGCGTGCGTATAGTCCTCCTCCCCTCAAACGTCTGGCAACAGTTTTTCGGGAGATCTGCTTTCTTGAGGCAGCAAGAAACTGATTTGTCACCTGCTGAGCTGTGGTACGCCTGTTCCTTTTTGCTGATAGGACGATATATCTGTCTTCTTCAGGCGTCGTACTTCTAACATGACCTCCCCCGTGCCGTCTACTGCACATTCCAGTAGTTTTAAATGACTTCCACAGCCGTGAACCAACGCTGTGAGCGATGTCAAACTCCTGGCAACATCTGTTATATTTCGCCCTTCTTCGATCTTTCCAATAATTCGGCCACGCACAAAATCATCTATGTGGTGTCGAGAAGACATCCCAAAAATTTTAAGTTCGTCTATTAAATCTTTCCTGTAAAACTTTGACTTGAAACAACAACTGTCCACACGCGTCAAAACCTTTAAAGCTCTTATGAACGCTATCACGTGATGAACAGACGTGGAAAAAAAATTTGCATACTCATACTTCTTCTTACTAATATCCCGCACTTATTCTAATTTTCCACATTTTGCTTCCTTTCATTTTGTGGTTACTATGGATGATAGTGTTATCCGTCCTTAGCAATTGTCCAGCAGTGTATTTCTTGTTTTTGATATATAACACATATTTCTTTTATATATATATATATATATATATATATATATATATATATATATATATATATATATATATATATATATATATATCTTGTTCAAATTTTCCGTCATTAGTAAAATATATATACTTCCTATTCATCCATTCAAGTTCAAATACATTTTTAAACTTGTAGTGGATGACACTTAATGTTAAGGTAGTTTTTTTCAAATGTTAATTCATTAGTGAACTTAGTTAATGAATAAATAGTAACAAACAAAAATAATAGTTTAACACTGTATATAAGAAAGGAAAATCGCTCGTCGTTTCCATGTAACGCAATGGATAACGCGTTGGACTTCTATTCCAAAGGGCGTGGGTTTGAATTCTACCTGGGATGGCCTTATTTTCTGAGAATGTGATTTATGAATGAATATAAGTAGAAACCAAGAAAAATAATAATCGAACACTATATATAGAAAGGAAAATGGACAATTGCAAGGAAAATCACTATCTCTATTTTGCCTCTTAATATTGTGATTCTGTCAAATGTATATACATATCTAAATTAATTGTAATTATTTAATAAAAATGTAACTCTAAAATTTTTTATTCTCTGTTGATCTTGGTAGGTATTGACTTAATTTTTTTTATATTTCTTGTTTTTTCGTTAACGCACGGAATTAAATATTTCTCACAACACACTTGTTGCCTCCCCAAGTAAAGTAGTACCAGTTGTTCAAAGTGGTTTATCTTTCTCCCATAAGACAACGAAAAGAGGCTAATCTTTTATCGACCGGATTATCGACATTGGCTGATCTTTTATCGACATTATTGATTCCATGTAATTTATATTAAATAATTTGAGATTAAGTATAAAAGTACTGCATACAAAAGGCAAAATGTTTGTATTCAAACATGAATAAAAATATGCTGATCTCTGAACGGTTGCGAAGTGAAAATAAGATGCAAACATTTAGAGTATGTTGTTTAAAATAAAATAAAAAAATCATTAACTTATTATTAATTAATCATTAAATAATTTGATTCAGACGTACACTGTCTTCTTGCGCCAGGTTGAGCCAAGAAGGATCTATCCAATTGTCCATCGGAAAAGACAAGTTGAGGGTGAGGCAGAAGATTTTGTCTACTTGCAGGCCATCGTAACGGATGCATTCCACAACGCGACGACGTACACCATAGCCACAGTCTGCATACTATAATAGTCGAAAGGCACATATTTTGAAACAATTAAAATATTGATTACATTAATAATTTATTAAAAATTTCAAAAAATTGTAGAACAAATTTTGAAAATTTTACTCATTTATATGTGTGTGTTTATTATTTTAATAAAAAATATTTCTTATGTTCAATAAATTTCAATTTTTTTCCCTAAGTATTTAAAATTAACTAGCTAATAAAAAATCCAATTAAATAAGTATATATTTATTAGTCCTTTAGATATTTTAAATCTTTATGTTTCTTTCTATTTTAAAAGTCAGACAGTTGATTATATTTAATCGTTTTCATTTAGAAGAAGTTTTCTGAATTCGAAATGTAATTATAATTATATATTTAAACATAAGAAGGAATAATTTATAGAAATAATTAAACATCAATTGATTGTGATCATTAATAACTACCAAAGCGGTATTTTTAACGTTGAATATTCTTATCTAATTAGACAATAAAAAAATTTAAAAAGTTTAAGTGATTTAGATTTTAAAATTAATATTTTCCTACATAAAAAATAATATTATTAAGTTACGAAACTATATAATCTTGATTCAATTCGAAATATACTTTTTAAAACGTCAGACCAACAAAACAGCAATAAGAAAATGAAGGGGAAAATATAAGCACTAACAACAAATAATATGATAAAGGCGAGCGAAGAACAAAAGAGCGTTGTATACTATTAATTAAAAAAAATGATTCGGAATAAAATTTTTGCTGTTTGATCAATTGCTTGAATCAAAGGTAACATTTAAAAACTGAAAATTCAAAAAAGTTAGGTTTCTCTGGTCTAGAAAGGATTTCTTATTCCTTGCACCTCATCCGGGTATAATCAGACATGGGGATGTTTCGATGTATTTAAATACTAAAAGGTATTTACCTCAAGATCACAGGAAGACCAATCTGAATGCTTCCAATGGTAGCAAGCTTTGAAATCACAAGGTTTTCTTTGTTCCATTTCTGGGGAACATGGTTGTCCGGCATCACTCGGTTTTTGCACAACATAACGCGTTCTAGTCATAATACCTAAAATATCTGTCAATGTAATAAAACATATACATATACATATATATATATATATATATATATATATATATATATATATATATATATATATATATATATATATATATATAGAACTATTTGAACATAATATTCTTGTAAAATCTACACATAAGTGATTTGGCGTCCCCATGCTACCTACTATTACCCCTCTGAATTTTCCGGTCGAATTTGGCAACACCCTGTATATTTAACCCATTATGGCCCCAATGAAGTTTGTGATATCATGATTGGTAGAATGACTTAAACTACACGAATGGTGATATTTTCGGTCAATTAATTACAAAGAACTGTCGTGTCACAGGGGATGATGCACTTTAAATCTTTCGATATTCAAAAACCTCCTTTTGGCGTCATGCGGTGTTGACTAAGGTACCGACATTATGAACGGATAGTAGATGAAAATTTCGAAGTGCACAGTCTGTGTTAAGTGAATCGTTAAGTCAACTACACACAGAACAAAAAATTATATTATTTAAGTAAATGTTTATGCAGTATATATTAAAATTCGGTAGGTTCATAGACTAAATTAGTCTAATAATCATTCTGCAATGAGTAAAAGTGGTAAAATTAAGAACATTTCGAATTAATGAAGGAAATGTGGTCATCGATAATAATTGCATCTATTTTCATATTTTAAGAGTACTATGGATTCAGATTACTTGTTAAGCAGTTAAGATAACAAGTTTAGCAGTTTTTCATTGAATTAAAGGAAAAGTGAAATTTCCGATCCTATTGTAACGAACTCTAGACCCATTCTGAAACTCTAAGTGGCACAGCGGACTGATCCGAGGTACTGTGCCTGCGTTGGTGAGACTCCAGGGTATTCGGTAATTACCTCTCGACGAGATAGGTCGTTTAGCTCCGCCAGCGAGCTTAGTGTGGATATTTGGATTCAGTGATTGTCTCGCAACGAGAGAAGACGGTAAGCTCCACCAGCGAGCTTTGTGGGGAGATTATTCAATGACTGTCTCTTGAAGAGATCTGTGAGCTTTGCGTGAATGTTTTTGTATATGCCGAAGGCAGATGTGTTGGATGCCACCCTGGCCAATAATTTGCCCTATTTCTCTAAAATTGTCATCAACTCGGGAGATTTATGATTTTTACTTAAAATGTGTATAAAGTGTAATATAATTTTATGTTGTAACCCAATAAACCATTAAAAATCATTCAAGCTTCATCAATTGATAATACTAGACTAATTACACAACATTCCTACTTCAACTGAATTCTTCTGCCGTGATACTAAAACTTACCTGGGGAACCGCAAGGAATACAGGCGCTTTGATTCCATGTAGACCATTCAGACAAGACACAATCAACCGGACAATCGATGTAGCAAGGCTTCGATAAGGGTTCATTGGATGATAGAGATTTATGGCTCTGTTAAATGATAAAATAAATTAAAATTAAGGTATCCGAATACGTTCGGAGTACTTTTTAACAAAATAACATATTTAAACATTATAAGGGCTTTTTTAGGACTCAATACCAATAAATACTAATATTTAACTAACAATATTTAAAATAAATTGCCATATTTCACAGAAATCACAATTATAAGTGAAATTTTAGCAACAATTTTGTAAAACTTCAAAGCAATTAAAGAAAAAGTAATAAACTTATATTAGTAAAAATATTACCAAAACAATCTAGAGAATGTACTAAAATTGTAATGTTTTATTAAAATTTGAAAATTTTACAGTTGATTGAGTACACATTATAAGAAAAATCACATTCTTTATGAGACCATTATTTAAATAACGAGCCCTAACTCAAAAAATATTCATACAATAAGCAATATTTTAGTACATTCTATAGAAAATAGCATAAATATCAGGTTCAAAAAGTTTTAGAGAAATACACATGTAATATTTTGAGTAATCAGACTCGCCATGATAGATTTCGAGTAATTTAAATGCCCACTTCTGGTAGATCAAAGACCCACCTTTCCGGTTTTTCTAACTTAATAAAATTGATTGTAGCTTGGCCTCTAGGTAGAGTAGAAACAAAACAAAATATGTTTTGTAAAGCCAAAAGATAACTCTATTCAATTCAATAAAAGAGAAAACAAAAATATCTGTCTTGACCGAATTTCGTCATTTTCAACGTGTTCGGATACCTTAAGAAGATTTATTGATAATTCGATCTTGTTTATTTGTAAATGAATCATTAAGATTAGATTGTCTCCATTGTTGATGATCAAATAAAGTCTTAAGAGAAACTTTGAATTATACAGGGTGAGTAAATAAAAGTGGCCCGGCCGATTAGATACGATGATGTGACACGCACACCAAGCTGTTTACTTTTATGAAGAAGTATAGGGTGTTTTTTTAGAGGTATAGAACTTTAAATTGCATTAAAACAACGATGTATTATTCGATTGACATGAATTTTTTTCTATTCGAAAGATAATTTTGTGGCATTACATTTTAAATATGATCAAGCAAGGCGTAGATTCGTCGAATGGGCCCAAAACGAGATTGCCGTTGTTCCCGATTTTCATAAGCGAATTTTGTTTAGCGATGAAGCGCACTTCTAGTTGAATGGCTACGTCAACAAACAAAACTGCCGCATTTGGAGTGAAGCTAATCCACAAGTGTATGTCGAAACACCGTTACATCCAGAAAAACTGACTGTTTGGTGCGCTTTATGGGCTGGTGGAATCCTTCTTCAAAAACGATGATGGCCACAACGTTACAGTCAATGGTGATCGGTATAGAGCCATGATTACTAACTTTTTCATTCCTGAATTGAACAATCATGATGTCCAGGAGCTGTGGTTCCAACAAGACGGCGCAACATGTCACACAGCTCGTGCCACAATCGATTTATTGAAAGACACGTTTGGTGACCGCCTAATTTCACGTTTTGGACCTGTGAATTGGCGTCCACGATCTTGTGATCTAACACCGCTAGACTATTTTCTGTGGGGCTATGTAAAGTCATTGGTCTATGCGGATAATCCGCAAACGCTTGACCATTTGGAAGACA
Organism: Trichonephila clavipes; assembly: GCA_019973935.1. Taxonomy (NCBI): domain Eukaryota; kingdom Metazoa; phylum Arthropoda; class Arachnida; order Araneae; family Nephilidae; genus Trichonephila; species Trichonephila clavipes. The sequence goes on from BMAU01006735.1 coordinate 87,588, forward strand.
ACATTCGCCGTGTTATTGCCGATATACGGCCACAAATGTAGGAAAAAGTCATCGAAAATTGGACGTCCAGATTGGACTACATCCGAGCCAGCCGTGGCAGTCATATGCCAGAAATCATATTTAAAATGTAATGCCACAAGATTATCTTTGGAATAAAAAAAATCATGTCAATCGAATAATACATCGTTGTTTTATTGCAATTTAAAGTTCTATACCTCTAAAAAAAACGCCCTTTATTTACAAAATAGTTTGGAAACAGGAAATTAAAAAGGAGGCAAAAAAAAAAAAAAAAAAAAAAAACCCCATTTTTGCATGGCATTTCTCCTTTTATAGAATTCATTTTGCAGTGTACACGCTGTTCATTACAAAACCTACTTTTGTTACGCTGACCTTGAACATGAATTACTTAATGCTTACGAACGCTTAAGGCGCAGCTTCTTGCTTCACAATTATGCCCGACATTTTATTTCTGTAACTGGAAAATTTCCTCCCTATCTTTACGAGAATAAATGGGGAAAGAACATTCTTTTAAAAGGATGATTGCGTGTGGTAAAAGTAGATGCGTTCCGGGATCTTTTAAAATAAGCTAACTGATGGAGTAAATTGAATGCATGAAATATCATAAAAACGCCCTTGAACTTTTACATTTAGTACGTAAAAATCAGGAAGCTTTATCGAGATTAATAAAGAAGCATGTTTAAATATTTACCTTTATTTTTACTGAAGAAAATAATTTATTATTATTTCTGAATAAAAACTGGATTCAGGAGTTCACTGCAGGAACTGGATTCAGTTTCAAGAGAATGTACAGTATTTGCAGCGTAATGCGTGCACTGGCGTAGAACGTGCAGCGATACCTTCCAACTGTGTTTCTGAAGTTTAAGGCATATTCGCCATATAACGCGCATCTGTTTTACGAAGAAACACGAAATGTATATGTGCAATGCTCTTATATTTTGAAGTCTAGATATACCTAGTGTGTGAGTGAATGATAAAAGAATGGAATGAAATTAAACCTGACATATTAAAAATTCATTTAAAAATATAGTATATGTAAGAATCTAAATGGAACAAAAGGTGATTATATATTAACTGATCAGAGAATCCTCAATGATTGAGAGAGATGAAATAGAATTCAATGATGCGCCTGAAGATAAAACGGAAGGCAAATACGACTTGTTATCCAAAAATGAAACTTTGAAACGGGTCTATCCACGAACCTTCAACTAATCCTATTGGGCTAAATTTATTTCTTTTTAACTGTATGTTCTATTGAAAACTTTCTCCCGAATAAGAGACTTGATTTATGCAAATGAGAGGTTCTATTTAAGCATTGGCATTTAGGTACGCGATGTTGAGCGATGGATAGTCGCTGGATGGTCAATTCTTGATAATTGGCGAATAAGTGATAAAATTGAGCTTAAGGATTACTGCCAGAGGTCGCATAATTTAGTAAGAGAATTTTTGTAAATAGTAGTGTAGCCGTCCAAAGTGTTCCAAGAATAAGTGGAGTAAATTATATTTATATGTTAAATGTCCTTAAGCCATTTGATTGCTCTTCTAATTTGTTGCGTAGTGCATTTCCAACCTTAGTTGTCTGGTTTAAGTCAATGGGATAATAAATCTGAGTTTGAAACTGATTATGGCTGATCTTTACTCGACCCCCCCCAAACACCAACAACCGCTAGTCGGTTGTTACAAGTTCCGTATTGGCCTATTTGTCATTTCTTTTAAATAAACAATATTTAGTTGCATACAGAAATGTGTATTGTTTTATACTCATCTTTTCTTCATTCTTTAACCTATCATTTTTACACTCGGCGTATAACGCACACCCAAAAATTTCTATCTTATTTTTTATGTTTAAAGGGTGCGTTATACCCTTCAATATAGCGTAATCTGTTTTATGAAATACAAGAGTACGAAATGAAACAGTACGAAACGATACTGTGGGTGTAAATGAAGACTTTATTCAAAGTATATACCATAGGTCTGAGCAAAATGACCCCACTGATATACAAGTCGAAGGATTCCTTGTTCCCAGAATTTCTGTGGTCGTGACAAGACCCGGTCCTTGAGTTCATCGTATGAGATAAAGCGGTAGCCCAGTGGTCAAGGTAACGAACTCGTGCCTGGAGTGTCAGCCCAGTACCACTGAAGACCCGACATGTAGGGGAGGGATGCACGTTAAATTTGTCGAGAGCTCAAACGTCCTCCCGTTGGAGTGGTAGTTAGGAGACAGTGGTGTCAGCTCAGGTGTCGTCCTCGTCACTTGTCCATGGTTCAAAATTACGAGGTCCGTCGCTAAAGCCCTCGTGTGGCTGAACAGTGCGGCGTTAATATTCACACACCTGAGTTAAAGCGTTTCCCTTTTTAGGGGACCAAGCACATGGGAATAGCAAGGCGACATGTCCGGGCTGTAGGGTAGGCAGAGTGGTCAAGTTGCACCCACTTGAACTTGGCCAGATTCGCATGTGGGACCATAAAAAAGTATGGAAGCTCGTTATCATGGACAGAATCACATCCTCCGGGGCGACGCATAGCGGCCAGTTTAGCACCTTCCGGTGTCAGAAATTGAATAAGGTCTCTTTGCTCCTCAACCGTCCAATTTTGCAATGTGAATTCCATCATGTCCTCACACGCACTTCCGCGTCAATTGGACGGTGCTCTTTATAAAAAGCCTCTGCTCTCTCCCGTGCATGCTCCGATTCGCGCCGGAGATTCCTTTCACATTCTAAATATCTAGCTACGTTCTCCATGTGACGGATCTTTACGCGATCTTTTCACTAATCCTCTTAGAAAATATTTGGGCTAGCAGTGGCGTTTAATTCACAGCTATTTCTTTCAAGAAGAAACCCTGATATGCAGATTAGTTCGACTATATCAAGTCCGAGTTTTGTAATTGTGTGAGGAAGGAGCTGAGAAGCTGTTACAGTCGACACGAAGGTGAGATAGAATAAAGTTGATTTTCGCAGCTTAAGTTTAAGAGCGATGTTTGCCACTGTATTAAATTAGTGGATGGGGAATTTGTAATCAACAATAGATAAGGTTAAATTAAATTGGTTACTTGCGCTTGTTCGCTTAAGGTTTAGTGCTTTATCCCTATCACTCCTAGGACATTCATTAAAAGATTAATCTGTTATTGATTAGTATGCTTGAGTAAAATAAATATTGGTTATAATGGAAGTTTCTGGTTCTGTTTTTACTTCTCCCACACTTTTAGGTAGGCAAGACGGTAGAGGAGCAACTTCAGGGGTAAGTCGCTCGCATCCCATAGCGGCAAAGAGTCAATTATGTTAATACACGGTTACGTTGTCATGACGTTTCGTACCTTTTCACTTGGACAACACAAGTAAATATACTTAAGGAGACGTAACAGTTGTATGTAATGAAAATTTTCACTTCTTTAAAATGAAAACAAGAGCTATAATATTTTATTTTTGTTCTTAATTTATTCAAATAGGAACGCCACACAAAAAAATGCGTAAGTTGTGGGTTGCGAACCTGCAAAAGTATCAGGTGTTTCAAAAGTCGCACACATCAGCCTTTGTGGCTGAGTTTTAAAGACAGATGAATTATATTAATAAACAGAATAAAGGACAAACAAAGGTTGAACAGTTATATTTATTGGCAGGTGTCAAACATGGTAAAATAGCATCTAATGTTAAAAATGATGTCCGTTTTCAAGGACACACAGGCGAAATATTTTTACCAGATTAATTGACATTTTAAGAAGATTGTGAGATTTAATATCCGATATTGCATGAAGGACGTTACTCTTAAGTTCATCAAGCGTATGGGGATTATTCCTGAAGGCGACATTTTTCAGCTATTCCCAAAGGAAAAAATTCGGAATTGACAAATCCGGTGAACGTGGTGGCCAAAGTCCTTTGGTAATGACACGATTATCGAAAAATTCAGTTAAAAACTTCCATACTGACTCATGATGTGTGACACGTTGCGCCATCTTGCTGCAACCAAGGTACCACTCATCACTGTTCAGCAAGGATATAAATTCCGTTATGATGTTTATATAGAGGGATGGTCTTTTCTCTGGACTTCTTTGTAAAGCGGTCTCCCGATCTGCCATTTTCGTTTTTACCATGAACGCCCTAATGGATTGCTTCCTGTCTGCAATCGTTCCTGTGTTCCGGAGCCGTTGCACTAAACGTGTTATCTTTGATGCTGTTTCACCTGGATATTTCTGCTGAAATGCATTTATCACACGTCAATGAGATTTTGCAGCGAAAAAAAAATACGACGATGGCTATCCTTTAAATTTAGAAGAAAATCATTCACCATCCATTGTGCTCAATTAACTACAACTCACAAGTATTTTGAAACTGATGCCTGCTACGTTCAAAATTTCTTATGATGGGACCCCCGTTGTCACCTAGTGACAGAACTCTTAACCAACCCTTTTGTTTTTTAAGTAACAAGGATTACCATGTGGATGTGTGCAACTTTTGAAACACCTGGTAGCTAAGATTATGAGAGTACACATGTGAATAAAAAGCGTTGATTTAATGCTATGTACACAGAAAAATGAAGTCTGAACTCGATGTCATATCACTAGTTTTCCTTAAAAATTAAAAATGCCTTCTTTGTTATTGTTTATTTTCATCTTTTTTCATCAGACAAATTAAAACTTTTGAATAAATGCAATAATAATAAGGAAATGCTATACAGTCCCTTTCAATACCGGACGAAAATTCAAAATATTTTTCACCTAAGAGTAGAAATTAATGCTTCAAATATTATTTTTTTAATAGCAAAAACTAAATAAGAACGAAAATTTTACAAGCTTGACAAATGTGAGCATTGCATTGTGAATATTTTGCGCTAAATGATATTTTGAGTGAAGTATTAAAATTCCGTTTGAATTTAAAAGTTGAGTTTTTTTTCAGTTAGTTTATAGCCGAAGTTAACGGAAAAAGTATACAGTTAAAAAGTTGTTCCGCCTATGGAAGGGCAAACGATTTATTTTAACATAGCATACATTTATTTTCATTCTGTTAAATTCTAAGAGAGAGAGATAATTGTTTTGCTTAAAAAAAATGAAAACACTGTCAATGTTGCAGCATATTTCTCACAATTTCAAACTAAGTTGTTTTTGTAAACATTTTACATCTAAGATGTCATTATATCTAAGAAATAGATTTCACTAAGAAAAAATTTTCCGATTTCTAAAAAAAAAAAAAAAAAAAGCAGAATATAAATGCCCTAATGATGTTTCTCCGATGATTAAATAGTGATACATTTTAAAAAATGCAGTTGAACCAGTTTTTGTGCGGTAGATAGGGACTGCATAAAAAATTACACAAAAAATATTCAAAAATTTCATAAATTCTTACATATAACAAACTAATCCGTGGAAATATAACACATTTTTTTATGCGGTGGATAGGGACCGCACAAAAAAGTCATAATGCCAATTCTTTACGAAATTTATGTAAGAGTACTTCCATAATAAAATAAATAGTTAAATGTTACACATGGAAACATTTTAAAAACACATAGTTTCTCATTGTAGATACGGATAAGTCTTTAAAATGCACATACATAATTCATCATTACTCATCGTAATCCAAAGTCCTGTAATGAATAAGTTTAAAATTGCTTTCGTCACTTGAAGGGGCAATTTCAATTGATTTATTTATTGGCAACATAAAGTAATAGATAAGTTTTTGTGACGAAGGATGGGTGAACAGTTGCTTGTAAATGTCACGATAACCAGCTATACATGATTGAAGCCCTTTTTGGAATTTTATACTCATTTCTTAACTGGTATCTGTTTTAAGAAAATGCTTTTCCAATTTGTTGGAAAGATGGAACCCTGCATATTTTTATCCTGTCTCAAAAAGAATCTGGCTTCTTGTCCGTCTTCATAATTTATCAAATTATTGATAATGTCACTGTCATTGGAAGTTTCGTCTTCAATCAAGCACGGGCTGCTAGAGCTTTGAGAGAAAACAACTGAATGCGCATTGTCGGGAGATTGGTTATAACAAATGAATAGAGCGTCTTGAAGTGTTTACATTTCATTGGCGTAACGTACACCCACCCCCGCATCATGGGAGAGGCAGAACTCTAGGAACCTAACGCCTGACTTACGCTAAATACGTATTCACCCAATTTATAAAATATTAAAGGCAAAACCTGACTTTCAGGGGGTCCTAACTCTCCGTTACACCACTGGTAAATAGATAGAAAACATTACAGTGGAGACAAAGCCATTGAGTCCTGTCACGGGGGGGGTAGGACTCCAGGAGTCCAAGGTTTGACTAACGCTAAATAGGTATTTACCCAATTTATAAAATATTAAAGGTGAAACCTGACTTTCAGGAGGAAGGCGGGTTCTAATATTCTCCTTTACGCCACTAGTAAATATATAGAAAACATTACACACACAGTGGCGTAAAAACCATTGAAATTCATACATCGCATAAGAAAATATCGCACAAAAATAAAAGCGCACAAAAAGGAAATCGCATAAAAAAAGACCGCACAAAACAGGTTCGACTGTATTTATACAGTTATGTAACCCAATTAATAACACATTACAAAAAAAAAAACTCTTCTATCTTGAAAAGAATAAAAATGTACTTTTTCACACTGAACTGCATCCACCTGTCTTCCATCACTCCTCAAGCATTGTACTGGTGTCTTTTTAACGCCCTCGCCACACAGTGCTCCTTCTTCCAAAATGCAAGAACCCCAAGGCTGTTCCACAAAATAGTGCTCAAAACATGTCTTGTTTAAGACGCAAGGTGTGCGAGAGATCAGAGAGGGACAGGGATCAGCCGTCGAATTCGGTTGCCTTAGAATGGTTCTCTTCATTTCCTGGTAATTGTTCTCGGAACATCGCTGAAAAATACATGTAAAATAAAAAAATGCAGTGTAAAATAGTCCAAAACTTAAGGTATCTGACTACGTTCGGAACCGTGAATTTGCAAAAGCGCATAAAGGGATAATATTTGAGATATTTAGTGTCACTTAGATTAGAAAATGTATATAAAATTGTTTTAAGAATAATATTTCAATAAAAATGATTTAAGTACAATATTTTGACAAAAAATGAACATAGAATGACCCATTTTCAAAATATTCTCCTTTTGTGAAAAATGCTTTTATTAGAATAATATTTTACCTGTATATAGCTCAGACCTCTGTACAGAGGCTTAACTAGAATTTTTGAAATATATAACTTAGAAGTGGGTTTATCCATGTTTTATGACAATAGAGGGGAGAAATTTTAAGAAAAAAACGCCAATAATTATTTCAATGGGTTGTAACTCTGAAAATAATGTGAATTTTTCAAAATCATAGTTGAGTCTCTGTACAGAGGTCTGAGCTATATACAGGCAAAATATAATTATAATAGAAGCATATTTAACAAAAGGAAAACATTTTGAGAAGTTATTCTAAGTTCACAAAAAAAGTTATTCTAAGTTAATTTTTTGCCGAGAGAGAGAGAGAAATATTGTATTTAAATAATTTGTTTTAGTCAAAATGTCCTTAAAACAATTTTATACATGTATTCTAATCTAAGTGACACTAAATATCATGAACATTATTCATTTATGCGCTTTTTTTTAAAATCACGGTTCCGAACGTAGTCGGGTACCTTAAAGAAAAAAAAAGAAAAGAAAAAAAGGAAACACAGATACATGCACGCACGTAAATACTGATATATACTGACTGAAGGTCGTTCAGACGTTATGGAAACGATTTTGTAATTCCTTTCGTCGTTGGTATTTTGATATAAAGCTTTGGCACAATCAGAATAATAGTATGCTAAGATTTTCTCTTGATTGGAATGTAAAATAAAAGACTTTTTTAAAAATGACTCCTAGAAATGATATATCACTCGATGGTTTCGTACTTACACTTTCCAAGGAGAAATATTCGCATCAACAAATTAAAACTCTGAGTAAAAATCTCGGTTATTGCATTTTAATCCAAGATATTAATAAAATATTAAATTTGAAAGGGAAAAAGCGTCTAGCAGAAAGTGAAAATGAAAATATGACCGCAAAACGTCATTCAAGACTGTTCGAACGTATCAAGAAATTGAAGTCTCTAATCCTAAAATAAAAGAAAATTAAAAAAAAAAAAATCACCAAATCCGTAACTGGAAATGTCTTCCATAACTGTAATTAAAATCATTGATAATGATTTAAAGTTAAAACAGTTGTTTAAACCATAAGTTCTTCTACTTTTTAAAAACATATTGCTGAAAAAAAAGGAAATTGTAGAAAATTATATAGAAAACTCCTAGGTGCTAAAAACTGGAATTTTGCGGTAACACTCGATGAGGTATGGGTATAGTTACGTGTGTGTGTGGCTGTAGTAAAAGAAGACCATTTTCTATTACACAACGGACGGGAATGATTGTAAGAAATAGCATCGTCAGTGTACTGTAAAGTTTCGAAAGGGATTCATGATAGTTGCAGGATTTTCTAACAACGGCATATTAATACTGAAAAAAGTCACAAGTAAAGCCAAAATTAATTCACTCCACTATCAGCAGAATATTTTAGAACCAATTTTTCAAGAAGAGATTCCAGTTTTATATGGAAAGTACACTCATAAAGTTGACTTTTTTTTATAGACAAAGCTTCTAGCCACACACGTATAAGTCGACTGCCGTTTATATAGCAAAGAAAGAATCAGAAACAGGAATAAAATGCATCCCATCTGATGAAATGCGTGTATAATAACCAACACTTCTGCAACGGACTTTTGTGCTTTTGGTTTATTAAAACGAGCATTGGGAAAACGGCATCCAAGAACACTGAACGGACTTTGGAAAACGATTCAACAGGAATGGATTAAAATATGCATGACACAGTACTAAGAAAAAGTTTAATTTTATAAAAAATTCAAGCTATGGAGCTATTGTGAAGAATCATGTCTTCAGATAACAGCAAATTTCTACAAAAAATACGGAATTTATTGATAAAAATTAACTATCAAAATCGTTTTCCCATAAAGTGTGAAAGACCTTCTGTATGATTTAATAAAATTAAAATTGTGCACTGTAATTATATTTACACTATGAGCTATCATTGATCAGTTTCAATTTAAAATTTTTAATTACAAGCTACCAAGAACGTTATGAGGGTTAAAAAGTAGACAAGTGCTATTGCGTCAGAATGATTGCAGCTAAAGCAGGCCGCTGAACAGAGATATAATAAACGGTAGAAGTTGTGTACCGCATATAGTGTTCAAAAGTAAAGCTGTACTATGCATTGATTGATTCCAGATCAAAACAACACATGATAGTACGGTTCATGATAGTAGAAGGTGAGCTTAATCTAAATTTATCGGTGATTGGTGATAGTTTATGGAAAGCACTGTTTAGTTCCAGCTGGCTTAAAGGTTTTCTGAAGGGTGGAAAAGGATATCGAATCTCCATGACAATGATCACCAACATATTTTTGGAGAAACCAGACGATCTTAAAAAAATTCCGTAGGAAGAAAATTAACACCCACGGTACAGTCCGTGTTTGTCACCGAGAGACTTCCACTCCTTTAGGTCCGTAAGAGAGTATTGCGTTTCCATTTATACAATGAAGTGAAGAAGCTGGGCGGAAGTTCCTCAAGAATCAACCCCGATCTAGGGCCTGTGTTACAGCGCCCATAGCAATTTCTTTTGATTTCCAAAAAACAATATACAATTTGTAAGAAATATGGAGCTCTGTCCCAATTAATCAAGGCTCCCTGAAGATGAACATAATATACAATAAATGCTATTGTATTTCTACCTTCTCCTTCAAACATAGAATAATGAATCGTTTTATTTGTAATAAAGTGCAGTGACCACAGTAATAGAGTGGTCATGGTCACGAATTCGTGGTGAACGTTATTGAGTCGCATCTTCCGAGTCCTGATGTCACTTAAAACCCGCGGAGTGTAAGGGTTGATGTACGTTGAATCTGTCGTGGCTCAAAGTCCTCACGTTGATGTGGTGTGGAAGTTAGGAGAGTAGTTGCCAGCTCAGGTGTCGTCCCCAGCATTTGATCATGATTCAAACTTCCGATGTTCGACATCAATAGTCTTCATTTTGCATCTGAATGCGACGTAAACTACGAGTAAATCAAATTGAGCAATAAAGTGTATTTAAGACAGAGAGAGAGAGAGAGAGAGATGAAGATTTTTTCTCCAAATACTCCTTTTCTCGATTTTATGGAAATATTTTTGTCTATTTTTCAAAGATTACTTTGCGGAATTTTCTAACATTTTCACATATTTAAAAAATATATGAATTTTAATAAAAAACATCTAAAAAAATGGGGATTCTTTAGAATTATTTATTTTTTTTCTGACGTTTGGAAATGTTTCTAATCATTTCTTGAATTCAAATCGATACATTAGTCTAACTTTGAATTTCCAAAAGATTAATGGTCCTATTTTGTTATCCGTATGCTTCTCCCGCTAAAGACTTATTTGGTGCAATTAAAATCGTGCCAAGTAGGCCAATGTTTTAAACGCTCCTGTGTTTGTGTATGCATTTCTACAAAGTTGCGATTTCCGAAAATATTCGAAAATCAGTCATCGACACAGGTGCTGTAATTTCATCAGAATGGAATGGGATGTTTTCAAAGATAAACATAACATGTACAACAGAAACCTCCTCTCTTTAACGGCTTTATTATGCGAAACACAGTGGCTATGATATTACCTATAGGACAGTGGAGTAACGAAAAATACTAGGGCCCTCCAGCAAAGTCAGGTTTTGGGCCTCAAGTCCAAATACGTAATTGGTGCCAGTCAGGCCTTAGACCCCCTAGAACAGTGCTCATCAACCTTTTTATCGCTGTGGACCGGTTAACGTTTGATAATTTTACCGCGTCCCGCTGAGGGTGGGACACGTTGGTTGTTTGTATTTTAGATTGTTTTGATTTAACAATTTTAATTTAGTTACATTTAAATATGCCTTCAGAATAAAATATAGTTACAGAAAAAATGAAGAAAAGTGATTTAACGTGGGTTATAAAGTGATTTGCGTGGAAAGTTGCGCAAATCCGAGAGAAATGCACCACTTTAATAAAATGGCGATAGTTTAATGTTCTTTAGGCGGCCCGGCACCATTTGATCCACGGACCGGAGGTGGGAAATCACTGCTCTAGAACACCTAGCCCCCCCCCGCATTGCGGGGGTGACGTGACGTCACTGCTGTAAGACACTTTTCTCACACGGAAAAGCTGATCACAGTAAATTCAGCCAATGATGTTCAGATGAGTGAGGGAAAAAACGTTGCTCTATGTAACTACACGAGGGCTTTTGGTGACGGACATCGTAATTTTCAACCACGGTCAAGTGATGAGGACGACACCTGAGCTGGCACCCCCTTCTTCTAACTCCCACACCAACGGAAGGACATTTGGACGTCGAGATATTTACCGTACATTGACCCCCTCTGTACAGGCCGGTCATCAGCGGTACTAGACTCGAACTCATGACACACCTGCCACGAGTCCATTCAAATAAAAGGCGATGAAAATTGCAACCCAGAAAGCCAACAGCGTAATATGAGGGAATAATAATACGGCAAAATAATAATAATTATCAAATTTTCTCATTACATATTTTTTTTTCAATTTAATTTAATTTTGTTAACTTCTTTTACTGGTTTTATCTAAAGAGACTTTTAGCATAAAACATTTTCAATTTGACTTATTTCAGATCATTTATATAAATTCCGTAGGAATTATCTTCCAATATGGTTCTGTATAGCAGATTCAAAATTAATTTGAAACAATTTATGTAACATTAAAGTTATTAAATTGTATCGTTATTTTAAATAAGTATTTAAATTGATCCTTGATATATTTAAAACTTAAATAGTGTCTTCATACGAATACTACTTGAATTTCAATATTTAATGAATAATTGTACTCTGATTTTTGAACAGTATCGTTAATTGAGAGAGAAAAAAAATTGAGCTCGTAGTATAAACTTTGTTTTGAAGAGGAAAATTTTTTCCCGTTAAAAAAAAAACTTTAAATAAATACGCAAATGAAATCAATCATAAACGTACTTTATTTTTAATTACACAATTAAAATATGTGCTGAAAGCTTTATGGCTTTCGAGAAAGATTTGAATGGTAAAAAATATTTTGAATAAAAAGAAATAAAAAAAATTAACGATCATCAATAGTTATAGAAACATTACATGAAAATAAATTAATAGATTCAAAAAGATGTTTTCTCTCTAGGTGGATAATTTTTTAAGCAATTAATAAATATAATTTAAATAATTTTCTTTAAGCTAAAGATAGATAATCTCATTTGCTTCTAAAACATTTTTCGTAATAATTTTTTTCCCTGATTTGAGCTTTTTTATCCCATGATTTAATTTAATGAATTAAACTACTTTTCGGTATTTTGCGGAGTAATTTTTTTAATCACTGCATTCTGTATTATTTTTTATTAGTTGCTATATTATAAGATGCATTTATTCGTGTTTCTTTTTTATACGCATAACGATCATTATGAATACAAAAAAAAACCTTTTTATTACATTATTTGGAGAAAAAAGACAATTACTTTACAATATTCCATGCGTTTATCTTAAATACTATCGAATAATTAATATTTAACTTTATTAATATTAAATTAAGACTACAATTTGTGAAAGACTATCTAATAGATGGTTAGATAATTACTTATAATTCATGAGTTTAACTTAAATGGTATGGAAGAATTAATATTTATAACTTTATTAATATTGAATTGAGACTACAATTTGTGATAGACTATATGTTAGATGACCTCATAATTTCGGACATGCCAGTATAAAGTAAAACTGATTTCCCCCCTTTATCGCTATGTAATTTTTTGGAAGAATACATATAATATTCAAAAAGTTATTTAAACTTTAAAATATAAATCAGACTTCCATTATATCGTTACAATATTCATTATATGGCTTTACGGATTATTCTACAGTACAAACTCGGGGTTTTTGTATGCCAAAAAAATTTAAATAATTGTTTTTCTGATCAACGTACAGTTTACCTCTAGCTTCTTGAAACATTTATTGCTTTATAAAAGTACATCAGTTAAGATGTTGTTGTTGTTACACACGAAAGTCCACAAAATTCATCGCGGCTATGGGCTAGAGTTTTACGCCTGTCATCAGATTTAGCTTTGAGCACCATGCAGGTGACAGCACGATTTTGTTCGCTTCCACCCCAATTTTGATGGAGAACACTCTGGGAGTGGTAAGAGGCCTCCCAACTGTCTTCCCCTTCCACAAACCTCACGAGAGGACTTGTGGATCGACGGCTAATTAGAGTACCCCTATGCCGCGCGAAGGCACTATACATTTACAAAGATCCATGTCTTTTCCGGGATTTGAACCCAGGCCCAACGGCACAGCAGTCAGCGTCGCTAACCACTACACCGAATGGGCGACTGAGTTAAGATGTGCTACTTAAAAGAGAAAAATCTAATAATAGTTTATACTTTTAGAATTTCTTCCGGTCTAAGAAAACCTTTATAAAATAAAAACAAATTCATTTTAAAAAATGAAGATTTTACAGATTTATTTAAAAACAGAACTGCACGATGATGTTTAAGACCTAAGATGTAATTTAAACAGTATTCTATGACATAATAGCAAATAGGTTTTATAAAATAGATTAAATTGCAATTCTTATTAAAGTCATTTAGTTAGTGTTTTTTTGTTATCGCCGAATAACATCAAAGAACTTCCATTTTCCGCACCAAAGAAATTCTTGTTAATTGACATGTAGATAATAGTATAACGGTTTTCTTTTCCATTACAGTTAATGGATTCAAAATTACACCCCCCAGTATTTAGCCTTCAACTGTGTAACAGTGCGGTATTCAGTATACAGGGTGGTCCCGAATTCATGGTATGAAATTTAAGGGTAGATACAGGATATTGTAACAATCATTTATTGTATAGGAATGCATGTGCGCAAGTGAGACGAAAACAGGTGAAATAAAAGAAAAGAGAAATGGAGTTACCGGTTGGTTGCGGTGCAAGTAGGGGGTAGAGGATGTTTAGCCCCCTTTCAACATGATGCATCTCAGTAGGAGAAAGCGAAATTCGCAATTGTGCTGTCATCTACGATGGGTAACTTTACATGTGCCGAAAATGCAGACATGCATTCCATGTACGACCCTGAAAATGGTAACGCAGAGCTGCGCAACAAATGTATCACGCACAGGTTCCTGATCGACGAATGTCGAATCACATAATTTTTCAGCGGTTACATCGTCAACGTCGTGAAATACGTTCATTCCACGTTACTAGACATGATGCTGGTTGGCAAAGAGCTTTACGCAGTCCAAGCCTGGAAGAAGGCCCTTGAACGTTATGCCTGATAGACCCGAGTCAAGTACAAAAGCTGTTGCTCATCACGTAAGTGTGAGTTATCAGACCATTTGTAGAGAGTTAAACGAAAATCTCTTATACCTCTCTTTCATTTTCAGCGAGTACAAGTTTTGAATCCAGCACGCTTTGTTGCCCGACTGTCAGTGGGTTGTACAGCAATTTGCGTTGTAGCTGGACTTCATAGCTCATGTGCTGAACAGTTATTGTGAACATTACACTTGTCAACGACGCTTTCAATAAACACTTCGTCTTTTCTTTCGTCTCATATTTTTTGTGTTTGTGCCTCTCCTCGTCACTTGCGCCCATACATTCCTATACAATAAATGTTTGTTACAATGTCCTGAACTTACCCTTAAAGTTTGTACCATGAATTCAGGATCACCCTGTATGTGACGTGTTTTCTTATTGTATCGCACTAGTTAACTAATAGATAACTAACAACGATATATGAGGTGCAATATCTTAATTAAACTAATGTGTAGCTAAATAGTGAAAACTAGTATTACTTTCTGCGGGATAAGCGTTTATCTAGGGTTCAAAGCCCAGATCACGAATTCGTTGGAGGGGGTCTGATTTGAGCTGATTACACATTTTAAAGGAATATTATATAATGGACCTGTAGCAAAACGGTTTATTCAATTCAACTAAAAATAATTCACACCTGAATTGTTTAGAAATATTTTCATTTTAATTATAGCACGCCAGATAAATCTTTGCTGATCCCAAATAGTCCAGATATATGCATACTTAAACACTCATATTTACCCAAGATTAATAGGCAAGCATGATTGCAATTTTTACTATCTATAAACTTCTTACGTGTAAAACTCGTGCATTGTTGATGCACAAATAAAAACAAAGTCTTACCTCTGTACACTTTTGAGTAATAATCCAAGGCGAAACGACACATTCTCCAGGACAATGTAGACGGCAAGGGGAGACTGAGGATGGCTTTAATAAAGGATCGCATTTTGAATCATTCACTTCTTGTTCCGTCCATTTGTACAAACATCTGCCGAAACAGAATGCAAACATCCATCTACTTAAAAAGCATTTATACTTTGTACGTACAACTATTATAATGAAATCAAGAATTAAATGGGAAGCTGTAAATGCTGTTTTATTAAACTAATAAAAATGACAATATGGTAACATTAATAAAGGAAAAGCAATTCAAAATGATTTATGAAATAAAAATACGGGTCCACTCACATCTATATCTTAAGGTTTCTGACTAAGTTAGGAGCCATGATTTTGAGAAAACGTATTGTAATGTACCCAGTCTCTTTCCCCTAATTGCTAAGAGGGGACGTCGACAAAAGTGGGAAAATTCCATTCGTTTCCCTAATTGCTGGGAAAAGGTTTCGCAAATGGGTGTTTATAGAAATTCTGAACATTTTTTCCCATGACAGTCCGAAAGTTAAAAGAGACACCGGTACAATGTGCTTTTTGGGTTCTCATGAATCTGCAGGACCGGACTCAGACTATAAGCCCAAATAGACTACCGCTATAAGCGGCCGACGAACAAGAGATAAAAGGGGATAGGCGGTAAGTGACTGTGAGAAACGAGAGGTTTATAAAGAGAGAGCGAGGAATTATCAGGGACAGACTTTACTTGACAGAATCCGATAAGAGGTCTCTCGTCAGTGATAGACTTGACAGTCAACGATACCTGAGTCCGCGAAGTAAGGTGGACTTCGAACCAAGGAGGTTTCGAATTAGCAACCGCACAGCGGATATAGAACCAGCAAGCTCACCCAAACTCGGAGTCAAATTACCGAGAGTGAACTGAGAACTGTGGACCCCTTTGACTTATCCTATGTATAGGACATTCCTCTAAAAGATCATTTTATATTTAAGGTATCAGACTACATTCGGAACAGTGATTTTGCAAAAGCGTATAAATGGATTTATGATATTAAGTGTCACTTAGATAAAAAATGTATATAAAATTGTTATATGAAAAGCATTGCAATAAAAAATGATTTAAGTACAATATTTTGACAAAAAATGAACATAGAATGACCCATTTTCAAAATATTCTCCTTTTGTGAAAAATGCTTCTATTATAATAATATTTTGCCTGTATATAGCCTCTCGACAGAGGCTCTACTAGAATTTTTGAAATATATAACTCAGAAGTGGGTTTATCCATGTTTTACGACAACAGAGGGGAGCAATTTTAAGAAAAAAAACGCCGATAATTATTTCAATTGGTTGTAATTCTGAAAATAATGTGAGTTCTTCAAAAATCCTAGTTCAGACTCTCTGGAGTAGTCTTTACTTTATAAAAGAGAAATATTTTTTGTTGTTTTAGAAGCATTTTTTATAAAAGGAGAACATTTTGAAAAAAGATTATTCTAAGTTAATTTTTTGCCGAAATATTGTATTTAAATAATTTCTTTTGTCAAAATGCCCTTAAAAGAATTTTATACATGCATTCGAATCTAAGTGACACTAAATATCATGAAAATAATCAATTTATGAGGTATTTTAAAATCACGGTTATGAACGTAGTCGGATACATTAAGTATGTTTAGGCGAGCGATATAAGACATTGCAGCGAAAGAGACACTTTATCTGTGGACCCATATTTTGCTAATTATTTGCAATAGAATATTTTTGGATGATTTTCTTACTGTGAAATAAATAGTTTATCCCAGAGCTGTGTGAAATCATTACAGTATAAGTGAATTATTTAAATGATGTTTAATATCGAAATAAAATATACATAGAAAAAATATTTTTACAATAAAAAAATTATTTTAAGGTACTTTTTTGGGTAAATGTAATGTATGGCGAAAATATTTCTGTACCGTTGCTTGACTAGAACTCTTGAAAAGTTCGCTAGAGTTATAATCAATTGAAATCTTAACTGTTGTTTTTTGTTAAATTTTTTTACTCATATAAAATAAATCATGAATAAACCCATTTATAAAAATCTTAGTTAAACCCCGGTATAGAGCTCCTAGCTATATATAGGCAAAATACTATTATTATAGAAACATTTTCCATAAAAATGTTTTGAAAATACAGTCGAACCTCTATATAATGAACCTCTATATTGCGAATTTTTCTATATAGCAAACTTTTTCCTGGAACCTTGAACTTTTCATGATTTTCTTCGTAAAATAACCTCTCTATAGTGAAGTGCATTTCTATATAACGAGCATTTTCTTTAGTGATTCAGTTTTTGTTCTCCCTTTTTTTTTAAAGCATTTCTGAAAAAATTTCAAGTCATTCTCTTTTTAACACATTTTATGGTGGTCATAAATCTTGAACTGGCTTTATTAGATCCTAACTCACTGGTAGCAATAGAGTTCTGGATGTTTCATCGAAGAACTGCAACCTGTAACCCCCATTGCAGAGTTCACTAGAAACATCTTCGATATCCTCTTTCACCATTAGTGGTGTTGTCCCGTATCCATGTGTTCTAGTAATAAACTTGTTTAATATAACTTGTATGCTTTAAATTATAAAATGTCCTTATATTTGGTAAATTAGTTTTAGTATAAAATTATTTTCTTAATATTGAAGCTACAGTGAATTCTACGACATTCTTTTTTGTTTTCCTTGCAGTTTTCTTTCTTTCTTTCTTTCTTTTTTGATGGGTATGATATATAAATTAACTTTATAATAATTTAAAAATAAGGTCTGAATAATTATTTTTCTTTAACATATAGTGTTTGTGAATTCAGAAATTTTTTACGTGGTTTATAAAGTACACTGGTGTGCAAAAATTAAGGACGAGACGGTTTTTTCAATATAACTTTGTACAAAAGCTTTTCAAATCAACACATTTAATACCATAAGATCCCCAATATGTAAGGACATGTGTAATATGTAAGCAACACTTACTAAAAGAGAAATCAGAGGGATAAAAAGAAGCTTGATTGAAAAAGTAGCATGGAGCGCAATGCGACTGAAGGCCGAAACATCCCTGTGATGGGTGTCCAGCAAGAAACATCCGGTCTTTAGTACGGGATATGATCTCCCCTGACTGCTAGGCAGGTTTCACAGCGTCTGCCCATGCTGAGAATGAGGGTGTCAATGAGTTGTTGAGGCATTGCTGCCCATTCGTCTTGCAGCGCCAATCGAAGCTCCCGAATCGTTACTGGTGGTAAGGTACAAGCTGCCAAGCGTCTTCCTAGAAAATCCCATATATGCTCGACGGGATTGAGATCCGGAGATCGTGCCGGCCAATCCATACGTTCAATATCCTCACTCCCTAAGAGCTGCTCTGCAGCTACTGTGCGATGACATGGTGCATTGTCGTCCATGAAAAGGAACTGCAGACCCATAGCGCCTCTAAAAAGACGCACATATGGAAGAAGAATCTCGTTACAATAACAGGTCCCGTTGACTGAACCTGCGTCGAAGATGTGAAGGTCTGTACGACTACCAAGCATGATGCCAGAACACCGCTACCTCCATACCTGTCCCTTTCAATGATGTTCGAGGGATGATAGCGGCTTCCCCGCTCTCTCCAGATGAGTATGCGATGAGAATCGCTACTCAAATTGAATCTGCTCTCATCTGTAAAGAGTACTCGTCCCCATTCATTGTCTCTCCAATTCCGGTGTTCCCGGCACCACAGAGAACGCCTTCTCCGATGGGCAGGCGTTAAAGTTACTCACCGTACAGGGCGTCGTGCAAACAGACCACCACCGTGCAGTCTTCTGGCCACGGTAAAACGCGATATCGTTCGTCCAGTCACCTGTGTCGTGTGTCTAGCGATTGCTCCCGCTGTCTGCCGCCTGTTTCTTCTGGCCTGTAAGAAAATGTACCGGTCATCTGCGGGTGTGGTTCCTCGTGGACGACCACTACTGAACCCTCGGATAGCTGTTCCTGTATGAAATTGTCTCCAAAGTCGTGAAACGATGCTGTGAGCAATTCCGAACTCTGCAGCCACACTTGTCACACTGCGGCCTTCCTCCAACTTCCCAATGATTCGACCCCGGGTAAAAGCCTCCAGATGTCGTCCAACAGATTGATTATTCGCCATTTCTCGCTGAGGCAGCAACTCGGTGTGATTTTAACTGCTATACGGCGTGCAATGTCTTTGCCAGAAATACTGATCTTACACCGACAACATGCTTTATACTACTCAGACACTCCCCCATTACATCTACCTGCATATCTGCGCATGTGCTACCGTACATCACCTTACTTAATCTCCTGATTGGTCTTTCTGTCCGCTCTGCCTCTTCGTTCAGCTGATATGCTAATTTTTCGACTTCGTCCTTAATTTTTGCACACCAGTGTATATTAAAAGATGAACCTCTATATAACGAACTTTTTTCCGGGGTTTAGCGACTTTGTTATATAGAGGTCCGACTGTATTTTATCATTTTCTGCCTAACAATTGTATTTAAATAATTTTTCTTGTAAGAACACTTTTAAACAATTTTATATGTTTATGTATAATTCAAGTGACACTAAATATATAAAAAATATTCATTTATGTGATTTTTCAAAATCATAGATCAAAATGTAGTCATTTTAATCATAATTAAATACAGGGAATTACTATTCATTTGTTTCAATTTTTAGCTACTTATCTAGTGACATTTGATAGTAAGAATTGGTACACATGGTAAAATTAAGGCATAGCACTTTATTTTATTTTTCTTAATATTGCTTTGCGTTGCTGGCAATGTTTTTAATAAACTTCCTTCTTAGTGAGGTATGGAGTAAATAAGAAACAATATAGTTATGTAGTGGTACACCATGTGGTGGTTGATAATATTAGTGGTCCGCCAAATATAAAATTATACATTTAATGATTCACGGAATTCTAAAGATTGGTGATCGCTAAAACAGATAATGCTTTTCCTAAGATAGGAATTTCATGATTTTCTAGTATGATCATTGTAATACAGCGTTTCTCAAACTGTGGGGCGCCCCCTTGGGAAGCGTGAGAACTCTACAAGGGGGTCGCGAGCCTATTGAAAAGTCGAGAACAAAAGATTATTTTTAAAAAATATTAATTTACTGAAGGTAAACAAACAAAATACATTATGACATAATAAAAAATAAAATACACATTTACACTGATATATTATACTTATAAATATATCAGTGCTACTCAATGTATTTTATAATTTAACAATTCTAAGCCAAGAACAAGTTAAGGGGTGTTGGAAAGCTAAAATCTTATTTTTTTGACAATTTGAGAGTTTTACATTTTCAAATTGTATAGATTTTAACCTTTCTAAAAATACCTTACTTTAACCTCTAGGGTATTTAGAAGCCCTTAAAACGTATTTTTATATAATCGTTGAATTTGGGCCACGCCCATTTTAATGGCGAAAATTGTAAACAAATTACTTTGTTTTTGCTTAAAATTGTAATGACTGATATAAACCAAAACATGTATCTTTTATTTTAAATTGAGCCTTTTATTTTTTTATTTCCTGGCCGATTAGAAGTCTCACTGTATAATTTAAAATCAATTTATCTCAAAATGTAAATTTTAATGTGCGATGTACCTTTTCTGAGAAACTACTGTTCACAGGTATGCAAATTTTTTATGAATTATTTATAATGATGTCTAATATATATTAAAATGAGCTTTTTGTAAAAAACTCAAAAATTTAATTTTTACAAATTTTTTAAGTAAAAAATGGGTCAAATTTCGCAATGTTTAATAAAATATTTCATAATTTTTAAAAAATTCAAAATTAGCTAAAAGCTCATTTTAGTATAATGAGAGAGGTGTACTTTAATAGTATGAAAAATTTCAAGCATGTACATAAAACAGATTTTGAGAAAAGGTACATCGAAAACAGCCAATTTAACATTGTCAGTATAGAGAGAGAGAGGTTTCCAACTCCCCTTAATTAATTACCAGTGACCCCATGGGTTTGTCATATATATAATTTACAACAAAAATTAACACTTATCTTGATAATTTTTGTATGGTTTATAATTAAACCTTGACTGCCGATCATAAGTTTCGCGATTTGCATCCCAATGCCAACCGTTTTCAACGTAGGCACGGATATGTGATGTACTGGGGGGGGGGAGGAATAAAGGAACAAAAATAATCTGGAATAAGTAAATCCTTCGCAAACATTGTCAAGGTCCTTTTATTGCATTCCAAAGTCTTGGAATAATTTTACGGATAGCAGTGCACAGAAAAAATCGTACTTCGGAAAGACGCATATATACGTCTGGAGAAATAAAGGCTTTGGCTTAGTGAGACGTTTATACACACGGGGACGTTTATATTAAGAGGTTAAAGTCGTATAGTAATTTTAGTGACAAAGTATAGTATTATTGAATTCAGTACATTGTTATTGTATGGGGGGCGCGATGGAAATAATGATTGAATATTGGGTCGCGAGTATTGTAACTTTGAGAAGCACTGTTGTAATAGCTATCCGAATAAAGCTATTTGAATATAAAATGCATTGTGTAGAACGCCCGAAAGCAGATTTTATTGCAGTTCTGGAAGATTCACTGCCGTATTTGTAGAAAAAAAAGGGGGGAGTTACATTATGGGGTGTTAAAAATATTGTATTATGTTAAGTTTAGAAATTTGTTTATTAGTAATTCTACTGTTGTTATACAAAATAAATTAGACAAATTAGAATGACCTTTCTCTTAAAGCGAGTTTTTAAAGATAATTTCACTTAATGACAGCTAAAACAGTTCTATTTTTTCAATTCCTGCTATTAGCTCACACTTTCTATACATTTATTTATCTTGGCGGAAATTTCAATCATCAATAAAATACATTTTAAAGCGCTCAATTGAGCTGAAATTTTATATGCATGATTATTTTGGATGACAATACAGTAGTTTAATTATAATTAATAAAAATTGATTGATTAAAACTAATTATTCAAAGAATTACAAATTCAGCCACTTTGGCATCCTTTTTGGCTACTTAGGGATCCTTTTGGTGACTTCTGCGTGAAAACTTTAAAATATTTTTTTTCTCATTTTAAAGCATTCAGTTGAACTGAAATTTTATATACACTATAGTTTTGGATTACAATACGATACTTTAATATGATAATTAATAAAAATCCATTACCACTTAATGTTGTGGTTCTGTCATTGGAATATTAATCGTAACTATTTAATAAACAATAGCTAAAATAAAATTTTTCTTTGTTGATCAAAGTAGGAATTAACTTATTTTTTTTATATTACATGTCTATTTGATAGTTAAAAAAAATTCGGTCAACTTACTGCACTGATCTGTATTGAACTCCATTTCCACACTCCGCTTCTTCGTCATCGAGGTAACATTTCGTCCATCCACTTGCTAGCCAATGAAAATCAGCGCAGATAATATGACACTCATCTTTCTGTATTTCCTACAAGCAAACATGAAAATTAACACATTTGAAATAAGTGAGCTTTATGTACACTGGCCTCAAAAAGTTAAGGTACAACATGTTTTTCGAAGCTCACCATAAAAAAAATGGCAGTAACAATAAAATGCATAGTTTACATGAATGATAATAACAAACTTTAAAAACATTAATGCAAAAACGATTGCTACAACTTTTATTTTATAGAAAAGAACGTATATTTATGGGTGAGAGAAAAATATGCAAATATCAAGCTTTCGTACTTTTGTGTGTAAGTTGTGTTGATTTTCAACAGTTGTTGGCAGTTTCGGTGACAATAGTCAATAGAGTTTAGAAAATGTCTCAGAGACGTCGTTTACCCAATTCATTAAGGTGGCGGGCAGTTGGATGAATGGAAATGGGATTGTCGCAGGCTGATGCTGCTAGACGTCTCAATGTGTCTCGTAGTGTTGCTCAGCGACTTTGGGATCAATACCAATCCGAAGATTCTGTGTCCAGAAGACCTGTTCCAGGCCGACCACGAGCTACAACACCTGCAGAAGACCGCGCGCGTTTTCTAGCTCTTTCGGCACGAAGGAGAAGAACCACTACTGTGCCGCAGCTCGTTGCAGACCACTTTCAAGCATCAGGAAGAAGAATCTCCGCTACTACGGTGCGAAATCGTCTTCACAATGCAGGTCTGTATGCAAGAAGACCAGTTGTGTGCGTTCCCCTCAACGGACGACAGCGAAGGAACCGCTTATGCTGGGCAAGAGAACATGTTTCTTGGACGCAGCAACAATGGGCTTCTGTGCTGTTCACAGACGAGTCCAGATTTACAATGGAGAGTGATTCAGGGCGTCTACTGATCTGGATGGAACAGCGCATTAGATACCATCAATCCAACACTGTTGAAAGACACAGTTATAGAGGTGGTGGAATCCTGGTTTGGGCAGGGATTTCGCTCGGTGGCCACACTGACCTGCATGTGTTCCATGGAGGAACCGTAACTGGTCTTAGATATCGGGATGAGACCCTTGATCCATATGTCCGCCCATATGCTGCTGCTATTGGTAACGACTTCATTCTGATGGATGATAATGCACGACCTCACCGAGCTCGGATTGTTGAGGAGTATCTGGAGGATCACGGTTTGGAACGAATGGAATGGCCAGCTCGATCTCAGACCTGAATCCGATAGAACATCTTTGGGACTATCTTGGCAGAGAGGTTGCTGCTTTAAATCCTCCTCCAAGGTCGTTACATGAGCTGAAACAAAGCTTACTCTGTGTCTGGTCTTCGCTTCCTATTCCGGTGTCCGACAACTTAATAAACAGCATGGGAAATCGATGCCGCCAATGCATTCAAGTTAGGGGTGGACACATTCCTTATTAGAACCCATTTTTGTATTGTTTTTATGCCATTTTACCACATAACACTGTGATGTGCTGTTTTCTCCAAGAATGGACTTTTCCGCAGAGATTGCTTTTTTTGTTATAAATCGTTTTTGCAATACACTTATACAAATTTCTATGACGCATTCAATAAAAAACTATTTAATGCACATATCCTCCAAATTTTTTGTTTCTACATTCATTCATTTGCAAATTAGACACAAAAACCCGGTTGTACCTTAACTTTTTGAGGCCAGTGTATATTAATCTTAGTCGAATGAAAAAATTAACTGGAGTTTCTTGAAATGTCACAAATATATTGATTCTAGTATTTCGAAATTCGAACTTAGTCAGCTACTGAGTTTTGTCGGTGCTCCAAGACAATTTTTTATCTTCAAAATGATAGAAACAGGACATTTTTATCTTTCCACTCCAAGAATCTAAATATTCAAATCCAAGAGAATGTACTGAGTTTTAAAATAAAATGCTATGGAAGACATATCGCGATACTTTCCCCTTATATTGGTTGAAGTGAAGATCTCGCTCATTATCAGAATCTCCGGGGGGGGAAAGGATTCTAAGGCAGCATAGATGAAGAAGCCATTGAATCAAAATTGAAGTCAATTAGGCTTCTGGCTTGAAATGATTACAAGCTTACTTTTACTTAAAAAGGGTGTTTTTTTAGAGGTATAGAACTTTAAATTGCAATAAAACAACGATGTAATATTCGATTGACATGAACTTTTTTAACTTTTTTTAAAGATAATCTTGTGGCATTACCTTTTAAATATGATTTCTGACATAGGACTGCCACGGCTGGCTCCGATGTAGCCCAATCTGGACGTCCAATTTTCGATGACTTTTTCCAACATTTGTGGCCGTATATCGGCAATAACACGGCGAATGTTGTCTTCCTAATGGTCAAGCGTTTGTGACTTATCCGCATAGACCAATCAATGACTTTACATAGCCCCACAGAAAATAGTCTAGCGGTGTTGAATCACAAGATCTTGGAGGCCAATTCACAGGTCCAAACAGTGAAATTAGGAGGTCACCAAACGCGTCTTTCAATAAATCGATTGTGGCACGAGCTGTGTGACATGTTGCGCCGTCTTGTTGGAACCACAGCTCCTGGACATCATGATTGTTCAATTCAGGAATGAAAAAGTTAGTAATCATGACTCTATACCGATCACTATTGACTGTAACGTTGTGGCCTTCATCGTTTTTGAAGAAGTACGGACCAATGATTCCACCAGCCCATAAAGCTCACCAAACAGTCAGTGTTTCTGGATGTAACGGTGTTTCGACATACACTTGTGGATTAGCTTCACTCCAAATGCGGCAGCTTTGTTTGTTGACGTAGCCATTCAACCAGAAGTGCGCTTCATCGCTAAGCAAAATTCGCTTATGATAATCGACCATTATTTTCGAAATAAAATTGCACAATTTGAAAGCGTTGTTCAGGCGTGAGTCTATTCATGATGAATTGCCAAACCAAACAGAATAAATCACTTGATAGCTGTTAAATCGGTCGCCATCTTGGAAAGTAATGCCAACTTAAACTTCTATACCTGTTAAAAAACATTCTGTATTAACCAAGCACTAGAAATGAAGACAAGATAAAGGGTATGGATACATTTTGTACTTATTTGAATGAGATGCAACCCTTCGGCTTTGAGGATTAATAACAGACATAATGCCGAATTCCAAAATTTGATACGTCAGTGAGGCTTTAGAATCCACAGATAGACACGACATACAAGATAGGATTCAAAAGTTTCGTGACTGGTCTATAACTTAAAAAAATATTACTAATTAAATGACTGAAACACATTCTTCTCGAAATAAGACCCCTAAGTGACAACACATTTCGTCGAAGCATTTTTGGCATCCACTTTTAGACATGTCTTTTAATTCAACATGCAATGCTCTTTTAACTTCATCTGCAGATTGAAATCGCCGACCCTACAAGCAACGAGCCGATTGATTTTATTTTATAGATCATCTTATTAGCTTTTAATAAAAATACCAAGTTTTTTATTTTCCATTCATTAGAACAAAAACTACAAGTATTTTAGTAAGAGAAGAAGATGCCATAACTTCATACAAGATGTCAAACTTTAAAATGCGTTTTACTCGAAATGTGTTTTTTTTTTCGAAAAACTCAAACGGGGACAGTGATTGCTCAAAAAGTTTTGAAAATAATTTTCTGAAATTTTTTGTATAACAGTAGAAGTGTTTGGACCTTCAGATTTATCAATCACTGTTTTATTTCTAAATTTACAGTCTTTTACTTGAATATAATCACTGTTCTTTTAAGCAATTTCATATAGTCACTAAGATAGAGTGCTCTAGTTTTTGTAAAAATTAAAATATCTATTATTCTGAAGGTCATTTCGAACATGAATAACAAAGTAACACATTAAAATTCAAAAATTCAGAATTTGTTCCAAACATTTTTGTACAGAGCGGGCCCCATTTATGTAATTCTTTTTACGTTTTCACCAGTTTTCCCCCCTTTTAATAATAATAATTTTTTTTTTCTGTTTTCAATTTTACGAATTTTGCCTTAATCTATACTAAGTAAATCTAAAAATCACACAAAAAATCTCCATCTCTCTATTTTTTTTTTTAAAAAGTCATCACAAGTAGTCGGATACCTTAAATATATAATGTCATGAAATTTTTTTTTCTTTTAGTGAGGAAATAAAAAATTCCTCCTAAATAATAAATTGATTACATAATTTTCTTCTGCAAAATCATCGTTTGATTCCAGAAATAATTAAAACAAATAAACGTAGCCAAAATTACAAGATACTTATTTTTTACTGACTTAACTTGATACTTAAAAAAAGACTTAAGATGGTCCAAATTTGCAGAGTAATAACCACGAAAGCCATCTGAAGTACGTCCATCAAAAACTAATAACCCCATCAGAAATTACGACAGGATAAAAATACCCCAGATCACTCTCTGAAGATGCTCGACTACATCTGGATACGCTCTTCATTTCTGAACATCCTTCTAAATGATTCCATATTTTACATCACATTTCGAAAATAGGCTGTCAAATATACTGATATGTACCTCATTAGTTAAACAGTAACATTTTTTCACCCTCCTACATTTCGTTCATCACAGAAACAAGAAAATGGGAAAAAGCATGTTGGTAAAGATCTGACGATTGGAAATGAATGTCTTGCTCATTAATTCTGAAAATAAATTAGTATAGAAGGAGAGAAAGAGAAGGAAAAAAATATTTTTGCACGACTTTTACGCTCTGGAGGAAAATGTAATCCTATTGAATTCTAATCATTAGGCGCGAAATTTTCTTTGTCTCGGAGCACATTATATTCTCGGAAATCTCATGCATATCTAATTGGATCTTGATGTGTTGTTTCGTTTTGTTTCGCGTAATTTATTGTTTTTCTATGAATGTTATCGATATTTTTGGGAATGTGTTTGTAAATTTTCTCATTTATACGCAACGAATGTCAAGTCTCATCTCTCAAGGATGACAGATTTAGAAATATCATTACTTCAAGATTTTTAAATGTGAATACGCTTTTTTATGACACATTCTAAAACTTGAATTATTCTCAGACTTCGCAGATCAGATAAAAGTATTTGATTATAAATATTGTACAGCCGTTAGCCATGGCTTTGAACTTTAAGCATTATGCAGGTGACAGCATGATTTGGCTTGTTTTTCCAATTCAATTTTCAGGGAGAACACCCTTGGTGTAGTCAGGGGCCTCTGAATTCTCTTCCTCATTCACATATCTCTCGAAAGGACTTGCTGCTCGATTTAGAGTATCCCCATACCACGAATGCACTATACA
Organism: Trichonephila clavipes; assembly: GCA_019973935.1. Taxonomy (NCBI): domain Eukaryota; kingdom Metazoa; phylum Arthropoda; class Arachnida; order Araneae; family Nephilidae; genus Trichonephila; species Trichonephila clavipes. The sequence goes on from BMAU01006735.1 coordinate 115,507, forward strand.
TTTACAAACATCTATGCCTTTTCCGGGATTCGAATCCAGATCCTACGGCACAGCAGTCAACCTCGCTAACCACTATACCGGATGGGTGACTGCTAAAAATTTTCTTCACTTTGAGACAATTTGGGACCAAAATGAAATATTCTTCTTTAGGGACAAAAAGAACATTTTTTTCTGAGATTGTGGAAAGCCCATTTACAGAATCCTTGTACTGAAACCATTTGCTGCATCGTCTTCTTGAAAATCGAAATGCTCCATAACAAAAATAGAGAATTCTTCAGCCCCAGTCTCAATAAGAGGCCAATAGGAGCCTTAACGCGATATACCAAAAATGTTACAGCGAGATACTAAAGGGTGTTTTTTTGAGAGGTATAGAACTTTAAATTGAAATAAAACAACGAATATTATTCGATTGACATGAATTTTTTTTATTCGAAAGATAATCTTGTGGCATTACATTTTAAATATGATTTCTGGCATAGGACTGCCACGGCTGGCTCGGATGTAGTCCAATCTGGACGTCCAATTTTCGATGACTTTTTCCAACATTTGTGGCCGTATATCGGCAATAACACGGCGAATGTTGTCTTCCAAATGGTCAAGCGTTTGTGGCTTATCCGCATAGACCAATGACTTAACATAGCCCCACAAAAAATAGTCTAGCGGTGTTAAATCACAAGATCTGGGAGGCCAATTCACAGGTCCAAAACGTGAAATTAGGCGGTCACCAAACGTGTCTTTCAATAAATTGATTGTGGCACGAGCTGTGTGACACGTTGCGCCATCTTGTTGGAACCACAGCTCCTGGACATCATGATTGTTCAATTCAGGAATGAAAAAGTTAGTAATCATGGCTCTATACCGATCACCATTGACTGTAACGTTGTGGCCTTCATTGTTTTTGAAGAAGTACGGACCAATGATTCCACCAGCCCATAAAGCGCACCAAACAGTCAGTTTTTCAGGATGTAACGGTGTTTCGACATATACTTGTGGATTAGCTTCACTCCAAATGCGGCAGTTTTGTTTGTTGACGTAGCCATTCAACCAGAAGTGCGTTTCATCGCTAAACAAAATTGTTATGAAAATCGGGAACAACGGCAATCTCGTTTTGGGCCCATTCGACGAATCTACGCCTTTTTTGATCATATTTAAAATGTAATGCCACAAGATTATCTTTCGAATAAAAAAAAATTCATGTCAATCGAATAATACTTCGTTGTTTTATTGCAATTTTAAGTTCTATACCTAAAAAAAACACCCTTTAGTAGTTCGCGATCTAGGGAGTAAATTTTTCACATTTTCAAAAAATATGCTAGCCTTGATTTCCCTTCGATCTTATCGATCTTTTCTTTCGATCGATCTTTTTATTTTACCCAGTACCGATATGACTCCCCATTTCATTCCGTGTCTACTTGACATTGAGATTCGGGACACCCTGTTTAAGACCTTACATAAGTTTATTTCTCCAACCTTCCCCCCCAAAAAAAAATTCATAAATATTTAAGCTGTGCATTTCAAAATTTAAAATAAAAGTTTTCTAATTATTTGAATATTTCTTACACCATCACACACACATGTGGGGAAAATGAAATTCCAGCAAATCAAACAAATTTGTCTGTTTAATAGATAATTTGATTCTAAAATAATTGCTATAAATATCGCAAGCAGTTGAATTCAAATGAGCGTATCATAAGCACTTCTCAAAAATTTACATAAAATATAAGGCAGAATGAAAAGTGAATGCCCTTACTGCTCCCGTGAGAAAATGCATAAGACCACAGTAGAGCTCTTTATATTTTATACGCGTATGAGTCACACATACACACAAGAATTGTTAAACAGCTGCCTGATTTTGCCGAGAATGCAAATTTTCCACTCATAGCAAACGTGATCTAAAACAAACCCTTGCGTCTACTTATCTTTTATTCTCTGTACAAAGAAACTCGTCTATTCAATAAGGAATTGTTTTAAAAACGCAATATTTCAAAAGTCAAGAGAAAAAGAAATGAACCCAATTGTATTCCAAACAAACAATTTAAATGCAGTTTTTAACTTTAAAATAAAAAGAAAAGATAGCAAAAATAAAACCATTAGTATACAGTTGGACCTCTATATAATGAAGTCGCTAAATCCTGGAAAAAAAGTTCGTTATATGGAAAATTCGTTATATAGAGGTCCATCTTTTAATATATTGTACTTTATAAACCACGTAAAACAAATTTTAAATTCATAAACACTATATATTAAAAAAGAAATTATTCACACTTTTTTTAAAATTAATATATGCTTATTTTACATATCTTTCCCATCAAAAAAGAAAGAAAGAGAGAAAAACTGCAAGGAAAACAAGAAGAAAGAATGTTGAAGAATTCCCTATATTTTCAATATTAAAAAAATAATTTTATACTAAAATTAATGAATTTTAAGGACATTTTATAATTTAAAGCCTACAAGTAATACTAAACATGCATTATTTTATAATTAGAACATAGGGACACGGAACAACTCCACAGAGGTTGAAAGAGCATATCGAAGATGTTTCTAGTGAACTGGGCAATGGGGGTTAAAGGTTACACGTCTTGGATGAAACGTCCAGAACTCTATGGCTCTCGGCGAGTTAGGATCTAATAAAACCTGTTCTAGATTTATGATCACCATAAAATGTGTTAAAGAGAGAATAACTTGACATTTTTTCAGAAATACTTCGAAAAAAGGGAAAACAAAAACTGAATCATAAAAGAAAAAGTTCGTTATATAGAGAAATGCACTTCGCTATAGAGAGGTTATTTTAGAAGAAAATCATGAAATGTTCAAGATACCAGAAAAAAGCTCGCCATTTAGAAAAATTCGCTTTACAGAGGTTAGTTATATAACGGTTCGACCGTAATTGATTTTAAATGAAATTAAAAGAAAATTATAGATTGGTCGCGGTTGATGAGAGGTTATTGTCATGAGATAGTTCAGGTCAAGCTCCTGTTCTAATTTATTTAAAGACCCATTATGAAGAATGATGGGGAGAGTAATGAATGATTAAATAGAAATTAATCTCAAAGTCTTCTTGTGTGATGCGAAGTAGAAATTAGAAGAAAGATGTAAACAAGGTAGATATGATCATCTTCACACTTAAACAAGATTCAAACTAACACGTTTCGTTGCCAATACCTCTACTCTGCTGAAGTGTATTTGAAAGAAAACAAAATTTTTCACCGAATAGGAAGAAAGGGGGCCATAACATTTGCGTAATAGGAACATGAACACACATTCTCGCTTTCTTAGTATAAATACAAACACAACGTAATCAACTCAGTCTTATCAAGAAATCATAAGTTGAAAATTATTTGTTCTGTAATGCCGAACGTCAAGCTACTGTTTGAGCGACTTTTTAGTAATATACTATTAACTTAGTAAACAACTCTTAACAGTTAATTATTCGAAACGGTTTGCTATAAATTATAATTATAAACGGTTATAATAATAAATATATTTCTAATAAATTGTTTGCTTATTGTACGAATACGAATAATGTGTACGAATTATATTGTTACGAATTTTATGTAATGAATGTTCAAAATATAATGTAAAAAATTATATCTGGATGTGTAATACGTTTATATTACTTTCTGTTGCATTTATTTTATGTTAGAATTGTAATATTGGCAAGCAACGCCGTTCCTTACATTATATAGGCGATTCAATGGGATCTTGGCAAAATTTTGGCAATAGAGCAAAATGGAATAATTTTTGGTGACCATTTTTGGAGAGTTTGCGACCCTATAGATTCTTCTGGAAATTAGAGGATAAATCTACAAATATCACGATCTGTGACGTAAGCGGATTTTTCTAAAAAAATCCGTGAATATAAGATATAGGGAGCCAGCCGCTCGCCGAAATTAGTTAGTATTGTTTTGACCGTTGAAGAGTCAATCTTGTTTTGACCATGAAGAGTTAGTCTTATTTTAATCGTGAAGAGTCTGTTTTCTTTGACCGTGAAGATTTGACCACACAGTGATTAATTGAGTAGGGACGAGAGAATGCTTGTGAATAATCTTTTAAACATATTTGTATTTTAGACGCTGATATATGTGTCTGAACGCCGTACAAGGTGAGAAGGTCTTCTGACATTTATTTAAGAAATATAGCTGCTGTATATCAAGGATGGATTTTAGGCAATAAATTTCCATCGCTCCTGAAGTAATCTCTTGCTCTTTGCGACTGATTTCCATAAAATCCTTGAACACCGATCTACACTCATGTCCATAAATGAAGGATAATGAAGTTCAGGCAAAGAAAGAGACAGAAGCAAAACAAATTTGACTTATTTGTAAAGTCTATTTATTAAACAAAAGGTAAAGAGAAAAAAGATGCTATATGTTTGACATAATTAATAAAAATTGCGATTTTTACTCCCCGGAGAAAATTTTAAAAAAGAACCTATTTACAAAAAGTATATATAACATGGTTAGTGTGATGGTTAATACGGAATATGTCTCCCGGACGATGCAATACAGTCTGTACAACGCTTAGGCATGCTGAGTATCAAATTATCAATCTGATCTTGGGGAATATTACAGCACTCATCAAGCAATGCCCTCCGAAGTTCCGGTAGACAGGTGGGATTGGGTTGTCGGGCTGCAATTCGTCGGCCAAGCATATCCCACACATGCTCTATTGGATTCAAGTCCAGTGAGTATGCTGGCCAATGCATACGGGTGATATCCTCCGATTGAAGGCATTCGTCTACAATGTTTGCACGGTAAAGACGAGCGTTGTCATCCATAAACAGAAATTCAGCACCCATGGCACCCCAAAACAAACGTACATGTTCTTCCAGAATGACATCCCGATAGATGTGGCCTGTCATCGTTACACTCTGAACATGCAGGTCATTTCTGGAACGAAGAATAAATTCCTCCCCAAACGAGCCATCCTGCACCACCGTAACGGTGTCATTCAATGGTGTTGTTCTCTTGGTGGTAATGGGTACTTGGCGCTCTCCATATTAAAGACCGGCGAGAATCAGACTGCAAACTAAACCTGGACTCGTCGGAAAACATCACACAAGACCACTGTTGTGGTGTCCACAATGCATGCTCTCTACTCCAGGTTATTCGCAGGCGACAGTGAGTTGCGGTAAGTGGAACACATCTGACAGACCTACGAGCATATAGACCAATGTGCCCTAAGCGTCTGTACTCGGTCTGCCTTGAAACTGTAGTACCGGTAGCTGAAGAGAGCTGACGAGACATTTCTGATGCTGTGCTCCGTCTGTTTCTTTTGGCAGTAACTGCCAAATGTACCGGTCCTCATTCGGCGTTGTAACTCGGGGGTGACCTGTGCTGTAACATCTACTTACATTACCATCATATTGTAATCGTTGCCAAAGCCTGGAGATGATACTCTGGGCGATTACAAGTTCCTCGGATACTTCCAGCTGGGTACGTCCACATTCCAGTCGTCCAATAACTCTACCACGTAAAAATCATCCAAATGCTTCCTTTGTGCCATAACTATGCGGTTATTGCACTGAATGGCTTTCAAAGCGCTTGTGAACAATTTTACTTCTTTGCCACCATTCCTTATATACCCCTCTCTTACACTCTCGTCATTGTGACGTATTATCCGCGCCATCTGGTGGTTTCCTGTAATTTGCATATTCTTCTTCAAGATGTTTAAGATAATTCTACAGGTGAAATTTTTATTTTAGAGTTCAATTTCTGTGTGATTCTGAATTACCCTTAATTTATGGACATGAGTGTACATAATAATATATATTCCAGCGACTGCAAGAATGGGAAGTATGCCATACTAACTTTCTAGCTTGGCGTTGTTTGAGCTACACAGTGGCGTTACGTTCACCCCTGCATCGTTTAGGGAGGGGAGGCAGGATTCTAGGAGATCCAAATCCCGACTTTGCAGGGGATCCCTAATATTCTTCGTTACGCCTCTGATAAGCTATCTCGAGTAATGCATGGTTCCTTGGCGAAGGTCATGTGACACACCCCCAACATTCTTACAGAGATAGAAAAAAAATTCAGAGCACTCGAAGAATAGAGGGCTCTGTGAAGTTTTATTTTTACGGATGAAATTTTTATAAAGTAAGAACAGTTTCACATAATATATAACCTCTTCTTTATTTTTTTCGGAATCAATTTTAATCCAAATATCAAAAATTAGCCTGGTCATCTTGTACCAAGATTGTCAATCAGTTATTCCTTTATTCTGATTTTTTTCCCGATATTTTGTTCTTACTACATTGTGACATGGTTGACATTCGCCAGTTTCTTCTTTAGTTTCACCAGCTCTACATTTACAGAATTCTATGCTCTCTGCGGGCAGCATCACATGTAACGTACTCCTCTTTTTCTTTAAGGCATCGTAACAGGCAACGATTAAACAAAGCAAAAATAGTAGCAGTTTGCAAGCTCCTGTCACTCCCAATTTGAAAAGAAAGAATTTTTTTTCAAATAATTAAAAAATTATCATAATAATAATAAATAATAATAATAAATAATACTTAGGTTAAAAATCTATATTTTTTTTGGCGCATAACTTTGTAGAAGCAACAGGAATAAAATTTCTTGTGGGAAGGGTCAGATGAACTAAATAACTACTTAGAGGATGTATATAGTCTTAAATTTTTTTTAGAAATGGAATTTTAAAGTTGAGAGAGAAGCTCGCGCGCAAACTTAAGACATTGTTAACAAACTACGGTAATATTTTTATTAAACCCGCAAGACTGAAAAAATAACTTTTTAACTTTCTGTCCAAACATGGATAATGCAACTAGACACATGGGAAGGGGGGAAGTTGCGTGCGATTATTTTAAGAAATTCTATTAAACTGAATTATTCTATTGATTTATTCTATTATTTGAGTTATTCTATTAAATTGAATTTTGAGTAGTTTTAATAAAAATCGTTTAAAAATAAGTTTTGAGAATCTGATCTTTGACATAACTCGATTAAAGAGTGCAAAACGTGCACTTCTCCACGACATTAACTTATTCGATAAAAATAATGAGAAAGAGATTCACAGGGTGGCTAAAACATTCAGTCCACGAAAACACGTTAAAATGAATTTTTTCAAAAAAAGAGAAAAAAAAAATGAAAAAGAATACAGGGAATTCAGAATGTAATAATATTTTTAAAAACGAGATCGAAATAGCAAAAATGTTTTCTCTTCTGTACTTTGGAGTCTTTGTATGGTATATGACATTATAGGGTTAGGTCAATAATTCATTTTCAGGTGTTTTTAATTAAAATATTTTCAGTCTTTAAAATCGGGTTTTAAGTGGTCAACATGGATTCCTTGCCTTATACCTCATTTTTTGGTACTTTTGGCAAGTTTCTACGTTCAATAGTTCCTGAGAAGACAATCTCTAATATTTTTGTTTTTATCATTATTTACACTTGAATTGTAATAGATGCAGATGTTGAACTTGCTTTTTTAAAAAGAAAAAGAAATACTCTGACTTTTTAGTCAAGCGAGTGATTTTCTTTATGTTTCTGTGATTAAGCTTCTGATTGGAATCATTTCAGAGTGGTGACCCGGACAGAGACAATTCAATTTTAAAGAAAAATACTTACGGACTTTGTAATTCGAGATGTATCAAATAATTACTCGCGATTAACAAATACACATTTCAGTTACAATTGATACACTGTAAAAAAAAATTAAGAAACCGAAGACAGTAAGGGAATGAGAAAAAGAGGGGGGGAGGACATTTTTCAGGTGATTAATAAAAATGATGATCAAATGAAGCTTACGGTCTTATTAATAGTATCCGGACAGGGTCGGCCCAAAGCATTAGCTGGCACAAGGATTTCCCTCCTCCTCTCTCTAAATCCCCTGCCGCAAGGGACACTGCAATCGCTCCACTCCGTCCACTCCGACATTTGACAGTCCAGTGGGCAGTCGACCAAGCATAAGTCTCTTTCTAACCCTATAAAATAAATCAAAAGAAGCAATGATGGATTGTTTCATTTCAAGAGTATTTGAGAGAAAAAATGAATTGGAAGAATTTATTTCTTATTATCACTCAATGTTCTGATACTTTCTTTTTGAGTTCTGGATATCACGAAAAAGTTAAATTCCTCTTATATACCGTATGATATATATATATATATATATATATATATATATATATATATATATATATATATATATATATATATATATTGTATTCTTTCAAGAGTGATATCTCTCTTTTGATGGTAAGGGATAATTTTTTAAAAAGAGATGAAGTGCTAAAATTACTATACACTCACTATATTATTTTACACTATGCTTTTTGTACGCATTACTTCTGGAAAATTCCAAAGATGCACTGTAATTTTTAAAAATTTTCCTTTATGCAAACTTTAAAAGGGAAATAGTAGACATGCGGCTTTTAATAATTTACATTCAATTAATTATCTATCAAGTCTAACTTTCTAAAGTCAAGAAAAGAAATTTAATTCAATTACATGGAAAGCATTTTATTCATTGCAAATACACCAGATAAAAAGATGACAGTTTTGTGAGTTTACTTGTTCAACTTTTCGAATTAATAATAAAAAAAAAATTCAAGCATCTTTATAATGAATATTTGATTGTAAAAATGTGTGAGACAATTCAAATTAGAGAAATTCAGAAATTAACGTAACTTTGAATTCTTTATGCTCATAAGTATGTGTGTTCTTTAATCAATGTATGAGATGCATTCGTTGAACTGGAACATTGATATGTAACACTTGTAGCTTTGAAAGTCACCGAAAAGTTCTTATTTAGAATTCTAAAAAATAAATTCTTATTCATTTTCAAAAAATGACATTCAAGAAAATTTTCCGCACAAATAAATCATGTTATTGTTCTTTTTCCAGCGAGAATCAAAGTCAACCAATGGCGACTAAGTGTCTACTAACATCACTTTATAACAGGGGTGGTGAACCTTTTTGAATCAACGTGCCATTTTTTCTCTAAGAAATGTTTAAGGAGGAATAGACGTGCCGTCAAATAATTTTGACTTGGAATTATTGAGAACGTAATAAAACTATAAATACTAACAACTCAAAACTCTTAAATTACAACGAAAAAATACATTTTGCACAGTATAGTAGTAAATGTTTTATTTATACGTGTAATTCGAATTAAAGTAACATTAGTGTGAATTCTGTTGCGGTAGATTAGATAACAAATGACTTATATTAGGATTGTAAGATGTTACTCTTACCAGAATGCAAGGTGAATTGGTGTCATCTTTCAAAAGGTTTCTAAGTGAGACTTAACTGTTATTCATCTCTGAAAATAATGACTCGCAGGCATAGGTAACTAAAAATATGGTTAAAACAGCATGCGCCAGTTTTTTCAAACCCCTAAATGTATTTGGAATCGAATTCCATGTTTCCAAAATTTCATTACAAGTATTTTTTATACAAGTTATTTTCTCTTTCTGTTGTAATCAATTCCAACTTTCTCCTTTTTTTTAACAAATTTTTGAATTCATATTGAAGTAGACTGGAAATAAATCAGTTGCATTTCAAAGTTTTCAATTTACAACCTGTTGAATTGAGACAAATTTAGTTTATTAAATGAAGTCACATCAAACTACATAAAAAACTTGAGCGTTTCCGATTCTTTTAACTGAGAGAATTTCGCTGAAAACTGCGACCGATCACTTACGTTTCTCGTAATACTTCCTATTGAGCTTCATTTCGAATTAAAATGCAAACGGTTTTGAACGGTGGCGTGCCCAAAATATTTTGTCGCGTGCCACTGGTTCGTCATCCCCGTTCTATAAGGTAACACGCGAGCTAATGACAACGAACCTCTTAGCTTTTGAAACTCGGTAAAATGACAAGGATACCACCTGAGCTTGCATTCTCCTCTCTAAACTATCACACCACGCCATTTAACGTGTTAACGTTAATTTAACACGATTAACGTTATTCTAATTAATACGATTTAACGTGCATCAGCCTCTCTACATGACGGTCATTTGTAGCATTAGGGCCCGAACTCCTGACCTTAACGTAAATACCAACTATTTGCGAAAAAAAATGCGTTATAGTGAATATAACGCGAAAATGCATAAGACGAAATATCGGCTAATACGAAATGAAACAAAGGTCCCGACACACACACACACAAACTATGTTTTTCCAAGCCTTTTTTTTCTTAATACGAAAAGATTTCCCTTCTGGTGAAAAAGGATATTAAAACTGAGTTGACACTTAATGAAATGTTTGAGAAAGTTTCTGTATTATTGGACTGTTCTACAGTATCATCGGAAGAATTCATTGCAGAGGATGCAGATACTGTGCGTACAGCCCCAATTCTGGACAATTTGGAGTTTTTTGAAAGCTCAAAAAATATAATTGATGCAGATTTCGACGATGCAGAATAATGCAGCTCCTGTTATCACGTCATCCGAAATGAAAAACATCATGGAAGTATGCGCAATTATTTAGACGCACATTCCAATGGTGAAATGAATCCCAAAATGGACAACATCGTGCAATTTTCTGATAATTTGATGCTACGAAAGACAATGCAAAGAAAAATACCAGAACAATTTTCTAAATCTCAATAAATGTTTTGTTCGTCAAAAAACTTGAGAAAATTGTGTATTAAATTTCATTAAGTTCCTGTGAATGCTTTCGTTTCATTATTTTTTTATTAAATACATGCTACGACATTTATGTAAATAGAATGTACTCTTACAAACTGAATTTTGTTGAATATATGTTTATTTCCCTTTTCCTTTGCAACATTCTTTAACACGAAATTCTTTTAACGCGAAAAAATATTTCAGTCCCCTCAATTTCGTGTTAAACGATTTTAACTGTATGTGCTTGTTTTATAAAAATGATAAAATGTACAAGCATTACAAGTTGAAGTTGAATTTTTATTTTTTCGGTAACTATCAATTAATAATAGCTCGAATGTCTTACTATTTTCGATTTTATTAGTTGATTAAAATTTTTACTTATTACTCATGTGGCTGTATAATAAAAGGATTATATTATAAGGATATTCTTTTCTAATTCAACTGACTTAAGATTTGAATAAAAATAACACTTTTTTTTACCAGTGAACCCCATTTTATCTTTAGCTACATAGAATCTCCATTAACATTTAATGAGAAAGCAAGACGCTTTTCACCCCAAGTGAAAATTATCCAAACTATTTATTTTCACTAAGTTATGTTCACTAGTTTCAATTTATTTTTATTCACACAAATCCTTATTTATTCATGAAAAAAATTAATTTAAGCACTGAACTCGAGTCACACTCGAAATAAGCAGGAAATTCAAGCATGTTTTTAAAATTTCTAAAAGAAAATTGCATTTTCTGTTGCATTAGTGTTTAAAAAAGTTGCTCGAACGGAACATTTTAACGCCAGAACTACTCAGCATCACTCTCGTACTAGTTTACTCCAGAGCTACTGGTACAATGACAAAGACCAGACCTAAGAAAGAAAATATTTTTTTGATAAAAAGAGTCCATACCTCGGGTTAAAATAGTCTCATGACATTAATCTTCTGGGTTATTTCTTCTTTTTCAGGAGCTATATTTATTTTATATTTGTGTGAGCCATATGTTAACAGAATTCCTGGTTAATGTAAGAGGTGCAACGTATCTGAAGAAAACTATTTCCGTGTTGTTATTTTATGTTGTTGATAATAAACGTAACATATTCCGGGCAACTGGCATTCAGTTGCATTTTGTTAAGTTTTGCATTCCCGAGCTTAAATATATCACATAAAAAAGAATTAATTTAATTTAGCAAATGCACATGAATGGTCCGAGTTAGCATTAAAATACACATTACATAAAATTTGTTACTGAAAAAAATGTGATGTCTATTTTTCTTTTTTGTCAATGCCAAGAAATAATATATACGTATATTAACATTAACTTTCGATCAATCTGATTTGAAAACGTACAAAAATAAATAGAGTTTTAATACAAGGTACAAAACAAATAAAAACAATAGTTATAGTTATTCTGACTTTACTTTAGTTATATGCATATATACAGTTGGGCCTCTATATAACGAAGTAGCTAAATCCCGTAAAAAGTTCATTATATAGAAACATCGTTATATATAGAGAGAGATTCATCTTCCAGTATTTTTATATATAAAAATCTTCCGTGCGTGTGTTTATCACTAAACTCCTCCTAAACGCTGGACCGATTTCGATGAAATTTTTTGTGTGGGTTCAAGTAAATTCGAGAATGGTTTAGATTCACAATTCGGTCCGATATCGCAATTATTTAAAGAGATATTAATTAAAAACATTCAAAAAATACAACTCAACATTTACATGCATTGTTGTAACAACGCTATTGTTATAAACAAAAAAAAAGTAATATATAAAAAAAATTTAAATAAATTCCTTAGATCAACCAAAAAAAAATTTATTTTAGCTATTTTTTATTAAATAGTTGAAATTAATATAAATATGTATATACATATAACAGAATCACAACATTAAGTGGTAATTAATTTTTATTAAATATCAGTAAAGTATCGTATTGTCATCCAAAACAATCGTGTATATAAAATTTCCTTTCAACTGAATGTTTCATTTAACACGTGAGAAAAAAACCTTTTCACATTTTGGCATAAGTCGCCAAAAGGGTCGCTAAATCACCAATGTGGCTGTATTTGTAATTTTTTAAATAATTAGTTATAATTAATTAATTTTTATTAATTATAATTAAATTATTGTATTGTCATCCAAAATAATCATGTACATTACATTTCAACTCAATTGAGCGCTTTAAAATGTATTTTATTAACAATTGAAAATTTCACCAAGATAAATAAATAAATAAACAAACAAACAAATAAAATTTGAATAGAGATCGTGAGCTAATAGTAGGAATTGAAAAAGACGTAAGATGGCGTCGAAAATTGATTTTCAGCCAAACTGGCCAAACCCGGTCTTTATTGTTACGAAAATGCAGACGATTCACGCTTTTTAGTGTTTTTAATTAATATCTTTTCAAATAATCCTTATATATGTAAATTCTTCTGTGAGTGTGTATGTAACTGAACTCCTCCTAAACGGCCGGACCGATTTTGATGAAAGTTTTTGTCTGTTGCAGTGGACTCGAGAATGGTTTAGATTTATAATTCGGTTTAGAAATGTTTATTTCATTAATTTTTTATTTATAAATTGTTGATCTTGGAATGTTTTACGTTGGATCCGGCAGACTGCGCTAAGATCGCAGTATCGCTTATTCAAAAATCTTTTATTATAATTCAAGTTGATCCCGACAGTTGGTGCTGTGATCATTTCAGGCAAATATTTTTTCACTTCGTGTTATTATTTTGTTGAAATAAATCGTGTGTTAATTAAATTATTGCATTCAGATGTAATTAGTGTTTGAAGAGTTTTGAAGTGTACATAAAAAACTATACATTTTATGTACAATGAAATAAATATACATGTTATAAAATAGTTTGAGTCTCAACTTTTTCACCTTTAATTAAAACAAGTTTAAGTTTTTATTCACACAGCCTTTACATTTAACTTCGCTCATAGCATACACATACTCACACGCTATCGATTGATTGAATTGTGATAACCGTACATGTAATGATGTTAGACATTGTAATAACTTTTTAATACAAATTTTACTCAAAACGGTCCAGATTGTTAAAGCTTATTCATAAAAATTTGGAATTTTTGAATTTAAGATGTGTGTACAGGACAACGTCTGTCGGGTCCTCTAGTACTTTATAAATCTCCTAAAACAAATTTTAAATTCGTAAACTCATTCATTACATATATTTAAAAAAAATTAATTGTTTACATCCTTTTGTAAATTAATATCTATTTTTTTACACTTATTTTATCCACACACACACAAAAAACTGCAAGGAAAACAAGAAAAAAGAATATTGGGGAATACTTTCAACATTACGAAAAAAAAATTATGTTAAAATTAATGAATATTAAAGACATTTTCTAATTTAAAGCATACACACAAGTAATTTTAAACATACATTATTTTATAATTAGAAATTCACTGAGGGTAAAAGGGAATATCGATGATTTTTTAGTGGACAATGGGGGTTAAAGGTTGTACTTTTTGGATAAAACACCCAGAATTCTATTGCTCTCGTTGAATTAGGCACCTAATAGAAATTGTTCAAGATTTATGACCACCATAAAATGTGTTAAGAGAGAATAACTTGAAATGTCCAGAAATACATTAAAAATAGGGAGGAAAAAATTGAATCACAAGGGAAAAAAGTTCGTTATATAGAAAATGCACTTCGCTATAGGGGGATTACTTTATGAAATGCTCTTGGTTCCTAGAAAAAGTTCGTTATATAGAAATATTCGCAATATAGAGGTTCGTAATATGGATGTTCGACTGTATATATATATATGGTGTCGCGAAACTCTCAAGATGAAGCGAGGAGAGGGTGAAAAGGGGGAGATGTCATATCATTCGCTCAACGCTATTTAGTTTTAACTATTAAATTTTATGTCTATGTTTTGTAGGCTTTCGTTGCGTATAAAATTTATTTTTCGAATAGAAATTTGTAAATACATATTTTTGTACTTCAATCAATATATATATGTATATATAAAGTACAGATATATTCATTTTGCGGTTACGGTCGTGGCAATTGGATGTTCTAGGATATTAATCAAATAATCGTTTATTCAGCTAATTTTAAGATATCAGAAGTGAGAGTTCAACATATTCTCTGTTCAAGCATCAAGCAATTAAAAGGGAGATTTAACCCTCTTCTACATTGAAATAGAGGAAAATATAATGGAAAAAAACATAATCACACACACACACATGTTCAAGTGAAGAGAAATATTAGTTATTTTTAGAAATAAAGTAAAAGTTTTTCAGGGAAAGTTTCACTCGCTCAGTAAAGCACGTGTAAGATAGTAAGACATTCTTTTTCTAGAAAACTGGAATAAATTAGTTAAAAATTCAATGCCTATGCTTTTGTCGAAGAAACTCGAATAAATCTGACAAAATATCGGTTTTAGTCCTTTACTGAGAGGTGAATTTAAAATCGTTTCGAAATAGGGCATTCGGAATTAGGATTTAGTAACAAAATACATAAGAATAGAGTTTTAAGTAAATATACACAGTCCAGTCACATTAATGTGACCACCACGTACTTTCCACTTCAGAGTTAAATAACCAATCACAGAAGGCAGGTGGCAGCACAGTGCAGTTGAGTGTATATAAAGGGTGTCTGAGGGCTTCGGAAAACATTTCAATCATTGGCGTAATGCAGAAACGAAGCGATTTATCCGACGTCCAAAAGGGCATGATCATGGGCTTTCGGGCCAAGGGTGGAAGCATTTCCGAAACGGCTGAGTTTGTGAACATGCCGCCGTGGTAAAAGTGTACCGTGCATGGCAAAATGGGACCGTTCAAAATCAGCGACGTGGCAAATGTGGTGCACCACGGGCCATAGATGACAGAGGCGAACGACGGTTGCGGAGATGCGTTCGGGCAGATAGACGGGCTACCGTTGAGCAACTGACCACCAAAATGAACCAAGGGGCTACCAAAAGTGTCTCCCAAACTACTATTCAGCGAACATTGCTGCGTCTGGGCCTCCGAAGCTGACGCCTGGTTCGTGCACCTATGCTGACTGCTGTTCATCGACGACGAAGGCTAGAATTTGCACGCCAGTACAGCAGCTGGACGTCCCCTGAGTGGCGACAGGTAGCGTTTTCAGATGAATCGCGTTTTATGCTCCATCGGACAGATGGACGGTGGCGTATAAGGCGTGAAACCTCTGAAAGGAACCACCCTGCAACCATTGCCGGAACGGTCCAAGCTAAAGGCGGGAGCATTATGGTCTGGGGAATGTTTCCCTGGCATTCTCTGGGTTCAGTGATCATTGTGGAAGGCACGATAGATCAATACAAGTACGCATCTGTCCTTGCGGACCATGTCCACCCCTACATGCGCATTGTTTTTCCTCAGGATGATGGCATCTTCCAGCAGGACAATGCGAGGTGCCATACAGCTGCCAGTGTACGTGCGTGTTTCGAAGAGCACCAGGATGAGTTTACCGTCCTCCCCTTGCCAGCAAACTCACCTGACTTAAACCCAATCGAGCATCTGTGGTACCATCTCGATCGAGTTGTTCGCGGCATGGATCCTCAACCGCGTAATCTAGCGCAGCTGGCCACGGCATTAGAGTCGGCATGGCTCAACATCCCAGAGAACACCTTCAGGGACCTAAGTGACTCTCTTCCTGCACGTCTCGCAGCAGTCCGCTCTGCGAAAGGTGGTTATTCTGGCTTTTGACAGATGGTCACATTAATGTGACTGGACTGTGTACATACACAATCTGCTGCGAGACGTGCAGGAAGAGAGTCACTTAGGTCCCTGAAGGTGTTCTCTGGGATGTTGAGCCATGCCGACTCTAATGCCGTGGCCAGCTGCGATAGATTACGCGGTTGAGGATCCATGGCGCGAACAACTCGATCGAGATGGTCTCACAGATGCTCGATTAGGTTTAAGTCAGGTGAGTTTGCTGGCCAGGGGAGGACGGGAAACTCATCCTGGTGCTCTTCGAAACACGCACGTACACTGGCAGCTGTATGGCACCTCGCATTAAGATGCCATCATCCTGAGGAAAAACAATGCGAATGTAGAGGTGGACATGGTCCGCAAGGACAGATGCGTACTTGTATTGATCTATCGTGCCTTCCACAATGATCACTGAACCCAGAGAATGCCAGGGAAACATTCCCCAGACCATAATGCTCCCGCCTTTAGCTTGGACCGTTCCGGCAATGGTTGCAGGGTGGTTCCTTTCAGAGGTTTCACGCCTTATACGCCACCGTCCATCTGTCCGATGGAGCATAAAACGCGATTCATCTGAAAACGCTACCTGTCGCCACTCAGTGGACGTCCAGATGCTGTACTGGCGTGCAAATTCTAGCCTTCGTCGTCGATGAACAGTAGTCAGCATAGATGCACGAACCAGGCGTCTGCTTCGGAGGCCCAGACGCAGCAATGTTCGCTGAATTGTAGTTTGAGAGACACTTTTGGTAGCCCCTTGGTTCATTTTGGTGGTCAGTTGCTCAACGGTAGCCCGTCTATCTGCCCGAACGCATCTCCGCAATCGTCGTTCGCCTCTGTCATCTATGGCCCGTGGTGCACCACATTTGCCACGTCCCTGATTTTGAACAGTCCCATTTTGCCATGCACGGTACACTTTTACCACGGCGGCATGTTCACAAACTCAGCCGTTTCGGAAATGCTTCCACCCTTGGCCCGAAAGCCCATGATCATGCCCTTTTGGACGTCGGATAAATCGCTTCGTTTCTGCATTACGCCAATGATTGAAATGTTTTCCGAAGCCCTCAGACACCCTTTATATACGCTCAACTGCACTGTGTTGCCACCTGCCTTCTGTGATTGGTTATTTAACTCTGACGTGGAAAGTACGTGGTGGTCACATTAATGTGACTGGACTGTGTATATTGTGTTATCACACACACACACACACACACACATATAGGTGCTGAAAATAACAGGTCGTGAATTAAAAATTTTGAGAGCTATTTTCGGTTGCTGATTTAAAATAATTGCTGAATAAACTCATTGGCGCAACAGCCCATGAGGGCCAAGGCTTACTGTGCCCATCTCAGTATAAGTGACCATTGGGCGCTGAGGTGCATGAGCAGATGTCCCAATCAGGTGGTCAGCCTAAAGTGAAACCTTCAGTGTTTAGTCCCCAGGCAAGCTTGGTTCTCATTTATCAAACCATTGAAGGGATGAAAGGCTGAGTCACCCTCGCCCCACGCAAAGAAAAGAACCAGGAATCTGTGGTGTGGAAGCACGATGTGCTACCACTTGAGCACTGGGCCTTAAACTAATTGCTAATGTGCCTTATTGCCACTGATGCTCAACATTTTAAAGATCTCTTAAAAACTGGCAGTAATAAATTACTGATATTAAATTAAAAAAAAATCACCATTCATCTTGAATATTAAATATATGAATTGTAGTTGAAATATTCATCACAATTGAAAGATTTTGTTGATTCATTGAACAATACAAATACACTTACCAGGTCCTGTTCCAGTTTCAGAATTGATTTGCATGTCAAATTTATATCGGTAGCCTTTCCCACAATCATGATGGATTATTTGCCCGTTTACCGAAGATACGCTGGCATTTTCTACGATGCACGACATCCAGTGATTCACACCGAGTCCGTCTATTGATGAAGTTTCAGGAATGGCGGGACATTTCTCTTCCTCAACCAACTTAAACGCAGCAGCGCAGTCAGGTTTATCCAAAATTGAACCTGTTTGGATTAAGAAAACAAAGTTATGTGGCAATTCAAACTTATTTAAAATGTGTGTATTACTTTCTTTAATTGTAATTTACGTTTCTTTAGAATTATATGTATTACTTTTAACAGATTCTTAAAATTGAGAATTCTATGTTGTTGTTGTCTCATTCCCGAAGGGAAGGAATGAAAGTTGCCAGAGCCTGAGACAGGTTGGACTTCTACACGATAGATGGCGATACCACCGATCTTCACCTCCACAGTTTAGGCATGGAACTGGAGGGGAGGGAAATATTCTCCAGCCCCCTGCATCCATAGTTTCTGCTGCAACTGCCCACAAGGCGTTCGGACCCACAGATTTAACAAGCACGTACTCCGTATGTACTCGGAGGGTATTTGGTGGCATCAAACATCGAACCCAGGGGTTCCGGTTGCTCTAACCACCAAGCTACCCACTACCCTAGAATTCTATGATTTATAAATTTGTTTATATAGAGAGGAGAGTAAATAAAAAATACATCGTAAATAAAGTTACAAAAAGTAAACATTTTTATTAATGATACATTAAAATAGAACGAATATATAAACGATGATTTCATAATTTTTTATTTACATATATAGAAATCTAAATTTTAATATTCTTAAGATATTTAACTACTTAAAGCATTTTATCAACTTTTTCCTCAATAATGTAAAGAGTTTTTTTTTATTTTTTCTCCTTCTAATTAATTTTTACGATAAACGGATCAACATTGATGGGGAAAAAATGTAATTCAGAGAAGCAATGTCTTCTTTTTCGAATTCTAAGCTTTTCTTTCCGTTTTAGAAAAGTTAAAATTCACATGAGGGTTGCCCAAATGAAAAATAGACGCGAGTGATTGTGTCAGAATGACGAATACAGCTATAGCACCACCCCCGAATAGGAATATAAAGGGCGGTGTACACCACACACTGCGTTCTATAGTGAAACATGTGTTTACGGTACAAGAAATTGAATGAAAGTAAAGTCGGGCTATACGTGGATGCGTCCATATTGGAACAATGCGTGGTTGTACGGTTTCTGATTGCGTAAGATGAGCCTTATGCGGACATCTATCGGTGAACAATAGTAGTCTATGGTGAGCACAGCTTAGGTCAAACGGCTGTGAACAAGTGGTGTAAAACAGCGGTTCCCAAACTGTGCTCCGCGGAAAATTGGGGTTCCATGAGATATACCCAGAGCTTCTACGAGACACAATAAAAAATCGAGAAAAAATAAATATGTTTTCAAAATGGATTCACGTTCTCTATCAAGTTTATATCGTTATAGTATCTATAGCTCGTCCTACTAAATTTTAGTTATTATATATAACTTTATAATGCTTTATAACTTTATAAACTTTATATATATATACTTCCTGCTAGAATGAGAATATTGTATTATTTACTGTCTCGAGCTCCACGAGGTAATTTCTACTCGTTACCTAACAAAATGCCTTGCAAAACTAAATAAGCTTCCAATGGAAAATTTACCTTTTTGTATTTGTGGTAAAAACGCCTAAAATGAAGAAGAAACAACTTATCAACAGATTTGATGTCATATAATCTAAATTCAACAAGAACAGCATCTAAATTTTAGTTTGAAATGTCATACGAAATACACGGGTTTTCTCAAGCAGCTATAAACCTTTTTTTTATGCCCTTCAGAGCATTGAGTTAAAGAGAAATACATTTCTCAACTTGAGTGGCTACAAAAACAAAGTATAAAACAAATCAAACTCTCAATACGTAATACGATTGCATTTAATCTCAATAAACCTAGACTTCCCCAGTTTGGCGGAATAAAAGTAAGTACGTATCCCAGTTATTAAATAATGCATGGACAAATGATCCTTGGACCAAAAAATTAATATTATTTATGAGTGCAATTATATTAGAAAATTTAATTGTAATTTTTTAAATAATAAATGCAATACTTTTTTTTAATTGCCTTTACATAACGTGCCCATAACATGTTGATCTACTTTAAGTATTATTTTGAGATATATATTCTTCGAAGTATGTGTATGGAATGAAGTTCCACAGAAACACTTTCTAGTTCTAGGGGTTCCACGAAAGCACCTTCACGCGTACTAGGGGTTCCATGAGGTGAAAATTTTTGGGAACCCCTGTTGTGAATGATTTCATGAGGTGTGGCAAACGATATCTGATCTTCGTGACAGTACCCGCTTTCGTAAAACCTAGATGACCTTAAACATCCTTTGAAAAGGGTTGGCATCCGTCATATAATCCGGATTTCTCACCCTGAAATTTTCCAAATTTTTTCGACTTAAGGTATCCGACTACGTTCAAAACCTGATTAAAAAAAGTGCATAAATAGACAATTTTAATGATATTTAGTGTCATTTGGATTAGAATATATGTATAAATTTTTTAAGAATATTATTAGAATAAAAAATTATTTAAATGTAATATTTTGGTAAAAAGTGGAATTAGAATTACATATTTCCAAAACATTCTCCTTTGGTGAAAAATGTTTCTATAATAATAATATCTTAATTATATGCAGCAAAGATTTCTTCAGAGGGCCTGAACTAGGATCTTTATTAAATTCACATTATTTTCAGATTTACTACCAAATGAAATAATTATTAGTGATTTTTTCTTAAGGTATCAAACTACATTCGGAACCGAGATTTTGCAAAAGCGTATAAATGGATAATATTTATGATATTTAGTGTCACTTAGGTTAGAAAATGTATATAAAATTGCTTTAAGAACAGAGTATTACAATAAAAAACTATTTAAGTACAATATTTTGACAAAAAATGAACATAACCTTTTTGAATAACCTTTTTTCAAAATATTCTCCTTTTGTTAAAAAGGCTTCTATTATAATAATATTTTGCCTGTATATAACTCAGACCTCTCTACAGAGGCTCAACTAGAATTTTTGAAATATATAACTTAGAAGTGGGTTTATATCCATGTGTTTTACGTCAACAGAGGGAAGAACTTTTAAGAAAAAAATACCGATAATTATTTCAATTGGTTGTAATTCTGAAAATAATGTGAATGTTTCAAAAATCATAGATTAACCTCTGTATAAGGGTCTGAGCTATATACAGGCAAAATATTAATATAATAGAAGCATTTTTCACAAAAGGAGAACATTTTGAAAAAAGGTTATTCTAAGTTAATTTTTTGCTGAAATATTATATTAAATAATTTTTTTGTCAAAATGTCCATTAAACAGTTTTATACATGTATTCTAATATAAGTGACACTAAATATCACGAAAATTATCCCTTTATGCACTTTTTAAAATCACGGTTCCAAACGTAGTCGTATAACTTAAAATTTCTCCACTCTTTTATATTAAGATAATGGATAAATCCACTTCTAAGTTATATATTTCAAAAACCCTAGTTCAGACTCTGTACAGAAATCTGAACTATATATAGGCAGATAATTATTATTATAGAAGCATTTCCCATAAATGAAAAATGTTTTTTTAAAAAAGTAATTCTATGTTCATTTTTCGACTAAATATTGTATTTAAATAACTTTTTACTGTAATAATATTCTTAAAACAATTTTATACATGTATTCTAATCTAAATCACATTAAATATCATAAAACTTATCCATTTTTATACACTTTTGCAAAACAACAGTTCCGAGCGTAGTCGGATACCTAAGAAAGCATTACATTTTATTTCAGACAATGAAGTGCAGAAGGCTGTGAAGGGACTTCCTCAGTAATCAAGCATGATATTCTACAGCCAATACATCGATCTGCTGCCGAAGCAATGGAACTGCGTTACAGCGTCCACATCGCGATTTCTTTTGATTTCCTAGAAAGGCATTCTTTTTATTAAACTTGTTTACTTTTCATTTTTTGAGACCTTACGTAAGGGCAGTCCAACAACAACAAAAATAACAAACACAATATCTGTCCATTCGTTTTAAACATTTTCATTAACAAAAAGTGTTTAATGCACGATAATATTGCTACGAATTTTGTGTAATTAATGCTTTATTTTAAACAGTGCAAATAATTTATATCTGGAAATTTAACAAATATTCCTTTCTGGTTCTTTTATTTTTTGATAAAAACTGAAATATTCGCAACCAACGCCAACCCTTACATTACAATTTTGTTTCAGTTGTACCTTGGAGAAATAGTATGATACACAGCCAAGTTGACATTTTTTTGGTGCCCAAATTTGGCAACATGGCGACCCTATAGATGCTTCTCGAAATAATAGGAAAAGTACATAAATTCATGACCTTGTAACGTCTCAAGCATCTAAAAGATGACACCTCCTTGATCTTTGTAGATTTATTTCCCAAACACAAGACAGTTCACAGACATACACGATTTACCTTGTACAGTATTTACAATTTAGAAATTAGAGTTTTTGACATTCGCAGAAATAATCAGTCTTTACGCTCGCTGATGGAGCCAAACAGTCTTTCTCGTTGAGAGGTAAGAACCGACTGCGGATATTCACACTGCGCCTCACGGGTGGAGCTCACAGATACCACTGCTCTCGTCGGAAGAAAAAGCCAACTTCAGATATCAACAAGGCGCTCACGGGGAGCTCAGAGAACATCACTCAATCAGTCACCAGGTGATCAAAGTCGTGCTTTTTCAACTGCCGACTCCCACTGGCTTGGCACTCGTGCATGCGCAGTGCTTGCGATCAGTCTACGTTGCCAATCGATGTTCAGGTATTTCACTGCAAGGCTCGAGATCCTCCCGTTGAGGCTTGGAGAGTGGGGTGCCACCTCAGTCGTCCTCCTCGTCACTCAACTGAAGTTCCAAATCACACGGTCTATGAGCGTAGATTTCAGAGAGGCAGATCCACAGGAGCTGTCTTTCTCGACATTCAGAAGGCTTTTGACAGGGTCTGGGTTAGTGGCCTCATCTATAAACTAATAACTAACAACTTCCCGCCTGCACTAATACATTTGATTAATTCCTACCTCGTTAACAGGTCCTTCCAAGTTCGTGTTAATGACACACTTTCAAATTCCTTTAAAATAAATTACGGAGTACCTCAAGGTAGCCTACTCGGGCCACTCTTATTCAATATCTACATTAATGATATACCTACTCACCCTCTAACCTCCACTAATATTTATGCTGATGACACTGTCACCCTTGCAACTTTTAAAAATCATAAAACGATCACACTAGCACTCAATAATCACCTAAAACTTTTAGAAATCTTTTTCGACACTTGGAAAATTAAAATTAACATTGATAAAACAATAGCAGTTCTCTTCACAAAAAGGAAAACAAAACCAACACCTCCTACTCTATACTCCACACAACTCCAATGGTCTCAGAATACAAAATACCTAGGATTAACTCTAGATAATAAACTCACTTGGAAACAACACATAATTCAAACGCGAGATAAATTCCGGAGAGCTCAAAGAGCCTTTTTCCCCCTAATTTGCCGGAATTCTGTATTAAATATGTTCAATAAGTTACTTCTCTACACTGCCGTTCTGCGTCCAATTCTGACTTATGGTTCACCTGTGTGGTGTTACGCAGCAGACTCTAATATTAAAACACTCGAGGTTGCTCAGAACTCGATTATCAGAAATATAGTAAGAGCAGATAGATATACCAGAAATTCTAAAATTTATGAAGATACTAAAATTCCCCCTTTTAAAAGCTATATTCAAAAACTGGCTATTTCTTTCTTTAATAATTTACCTAATATTGATAAGGAAAATGTAAAACTGCTCAATAATTATATTCCAATGACAGATCTCAAGAGACCTAGGAGAATCCTCCTAGACTCCTACAATCCCCCTTAACAATTAATTTAGTCACTTGCCGGGTGGCGAGTGACCACTATCCTTGCTAAATTCTTAATTTTTTATTTTTTAATTCTTAATTTTTAATATCTTTTAAGTTTACTCAATTGCAACCCCACACAGGCTAGTTCTCTAGACCTCCCCTATGATATATTCCAATACTTCAGTGCAGCCAATAGAGTGCCTACTCTCGCAGTGCCATGGACCAACCACAGCAAAGCCTTTTAGACATCACATAGACTTTCCCGCCAAAACCGTATAGAAGAAAATCCTCGATCTCGTAGCCACGCCCCCTTGCCACCTTCGATCCACCAATAAGGACACTCTCTCTCAGGCAGGCCCACTCACACAAGGACTCAACTACAAACTCGATATGGGATGGAGGAACGCTTCGCGTTCCATTTCCCAGTGACATCCAGCGTCATCTATGAGCGTAGAGTTCGTTACAACCTATGACGTAAGCGGAGTTTTAGAGAAAGCCACAGAGAGCAGCGAGACTCAACCTGCGGCCCACCGAGCCTTTTTAAGTAGCCCAGTTATGACTCATTGCTCTGAGAAATTCACTTCTTAAAGAACAATGTATTAAAATTTGGTGGGATATTCTTTGTCAAGAAATCAAATATATAAAATCTGCTTTTTGCTGTCGGTGTCGCACGGGTAAGAATTGGTATTCTATTTTTATTTGGAACGGTTACGGTTACTGTTAACGGAGAACAGTGGAGTAGTGACAATTTTATGGGTGGAACTAATTTTTAATTATCTTTCTTATCTAGTCCGCGAAAAATATTCGAAAAAAATATATCGTTTCAAGACGATTGGGAGGTTGACTATTTTGTAGTGATAAACAAACATGGATCAGTAATTGTTTGATTTGTCACGACAGTGCTGTACTTAAAAAATAGGATTAAACAGGGATCACATTCAATGATACTTTTTTTCGAAGATCTTTTTCAAGAGGAGATAAGTAGAGTTTCTTGAATAGTCTTTACAATAGCAACAAAGTGTTTGGTCAATGGTAACATCATAACAGTAACAAAAAGACACCCTATGAAGTTTGTTATATTATTGGTAATCATATGAAACCGTTTATTGATGCAGAAATTGTGAGGGAGCGTTTTTTAAATGTTTCTAATTTTTTATTAGTGACAAAAATAAAAAATATAAAAAATAATAATTAAAAAAAAGCAAAACACACACACAGAGAAGTAATAAAACTTTGATCTATTTTCGACACTTTAAATTACCAATGCTATCTTGTTCTTAAAGCATCCCCCCATCCACTATTTATTCTCATGTTTCGGACCGACTGAAATAACTAACATACGTATGCGGCCCGCGAGAAATAGCTGATACATGTATGTGACCCAGCCGAAAAAAAGGTTGAGTACCCCTGCCCTAGAGGGTACCCGCGAAAACAATAAAAAGAGCTCTCGCTCGCTCGTCAATTTTATTTCAGCTGTTGAAGAAGGTATGAAAACCTTGTGAAATTTATTGTGCAAATTTTACTGCTGTATTCTGTATTTTCATGATTGCTTTTTTCTACAATAAATTGCATCGCTCTTAAAAATAATTGTATTTTTAAGATTGTTATTATAAAATTGACGATCCCCGAACTGTGCAATCATATTTAACTTGTAACAACATTTAAATGTATAATAACAATATATTATTGAATTTTCCTTAAGAGGACACAGTACGATTCAATTGATAAAAATCGGTTAAAAAACTCAAATCTAATTTTTTTTTTTTGCATAAATTATTTTTATACTTTTCTATGCTCTCACAAAATTTGAAAGCTATAAGTTTAAAAAACACAGAGTTGTGATAACTTTTACGCGTTCGTTTTTATTCACATCCCAATGACAAATCAAAACTTTAAAGTAACTTATCTCAGAGGATAAAATAACTGTAAATTGACTTAATCTAAAATTCTAAGCCTTTTTTTCAATTGTGCCAAATATTTTGAAATTTTTCACTTGTTGCTAATAGTACATGGAATAAAAGTTGTTATGCATTTTTCAATCAAAGCACCATTTACTTTTTTAAAGATAAATGAACTTAGAATTTATAAATTTTTTATGGAATTTTCAATAAGCATTCATAGAAAGAAGTATCGTACGTTTATCAATCATGTTATCACAAAACCCATACCAACTTTTGTTATATATAGTTTGATGTACTTGTAAATTAAATTTCATATATGTACGTCAATTTTTGTATGAGGAGTAGCATTTAAAAGTCACTTCATAAGTTTAAAGTTTTTCCCTTAAAAAATTAACTTTTTATGAAATTTTGAGCACAACATCTGTTTTATATCATACATACACACAGGAAACAACAAAACAAATTATGAAAATAATTAAATTAAAAATCTTGTGTAAATCGTACCATGTCCCCTTAAATACTCGAAAAATAATAAAAAGCAATTAACTCGCTCAGATGTAAGCCTTTTTTAAAATATTTCAAGGCTTCCTGAAGAATACTGCGCAGAAAAAAGAATTAAGTCTCGTCCTTTCCCTTTTCTATTTTTCATTACTTAAAAATTCTGTGAAAGAAATTTCTTTTCATTTCAAGGGATTTAATATCAGTGTATTGTGTTTTAAAATCTGTTCTAAAATAACATGGATACCTCTAATGGAGAAGTAACATCCTAAAAGCATGACATAAAAATATTCGCATTTTACATATAAATAGCGTGTATTACGTTTCGGAAATTTCTCAGCAAATGTACTTTATATATTAGAACGATCTCTCATTAGTTACTTCAGACAAATCAAATATTTCTCTCCATATAATCTAGCTTGATCGTAATGAGGTCTTCGAACTAGAAAACTTATCCTATTACTATTTTCAAGTCAACGAACTCGTGATTGATTTTACTAGATGGAAAAAGTTTGAAACGGTCATTTTTTTTTCTCTTGCCTCCGAGAAATTTAAATTTTGCTTGAGATGTTTGAACCTTTCTGAATATGCTGGATTTTTTCTTTCTTGATTCCGGTTTCTTCGAGTATTTTCGAGTAAAAAAATACATATGAAAGTAATTTTTTGTATTTTTTACTTTTATATTAGGGGTATCAAAATCGATGAAGGGCTGCGGTAGCCCAGTGGTTAAGGTATCCAACCATGGCAGGCATGTCATGAGTTCGATCCCAGTACCACCAAAGACCCGCCGTGTAGGGCAGCGATGCACGTTAAATCTGTCGAGAGCTGAAACATCCTCCCGTTGGTGTGGTGTGGTAGTTAGGAGAGGGGGGTGCCAGCTCAGGTGTCGTCCACGTCACTTGACCATGGTTCAAAATTACGTGGTCCGTCGCCAAAAGCCCTCGTGTAGCTGAATAGTGCGACGTTAATATTAACTCACTCACTCACTCAATCAAAATCGATGAAGGAAAGCTATGTGTAAATTAAAAAAGAGTATTCCATTTTTTTTTATTTATATTTACGTAGAATTCACATAGATCACATTGATTGCGTCTTTTTGAGTGTTTTTTCGATATAAAAAATGCACGCTTCTTCTTACAATATTAGCTTTCTTGATTTTTCTATTTTTTACCATTTAACATTTAAGGTAATCATTCTGGAAATACACAAACGTTTGTTAACTTCTGTAGATTACTGAATGACTAGTAATTATGATATAATAAAAAGTAAATAAATAGTATATACGTAATATTACTTCAGTTACAGCTACAAGTAGTGGAAAAATTATTCTATTAAAAAGTTCTAAATGTTTGCATTCAAATAAATGTTTTAAAAAAAATTTCTGATCCCTCATAGAGGATTATATTATTAATTATTTAATTTATAGGTAAGAGGCACGTTTTCTAAATGAATACCGCTTTGAAATATGGCGACTGCGGCGCTGCGATTACCTTTCTAGAACATGTGCTTTAATTGTTTGCATCTATTCCATAGCCGATAGGTTTTGTTGCGTGAAAAAATTTATGCATAAACAGGACTACGTTAAGCTTCATTCGTAACCCGGGAGTAGTCACGCACTCAATATTAACATTAGTGGTCACGCGGGGTGACTGGGTCACCCCACAATCCTTTTCTTATACTTATTTTTACTGTAAACGATGAAAACCGAAATTCCATTGAATAGTTTAACTAAGAGAGAAAGTACACTAACTACTTTCAAGGAGTTTTCTAGTTTCTTTGCTAATTTGAGAAAAGCATTTTTAAATGTACACGACTTTAATATAAGATACTAATCACAGACACTTTTTGCTAACATTACAGGAATGATCTTTGCAGGCAATGCTGTCTTATTTTGTTCCAAGTTATTGTAGTTTTCTTGTCCTTTGATGATCGACAAATAGCATGTTAAACTTTTTCCAGGGCTCAGTGTGTCTTGTTTTACAATTGTAGCTCAATACCTTTATTGGTGGAGTTTTTTTAGGTAGCATTTGAAAATTTTCCTTTCATTTCAAACGTCCATTGCTTTGCCCCATACTTTCCCCCTATTATGATTAATATTCATTATATATATATATATATATATATTTCATCAGATTCTTCCCTTGCTTTATCAGTTTCAACTCCATCGAATAGAGATCGTAGCTGACCATTTTTTTTAATATTCTATTCATTTACATTTATAAACTGTAATGAGCCGTACCACACACAGTAAGTTAAACCACTAAGTCAGGGGTATTCAACATTTTTTTCAGCTGGGCCGTATACGAATGTCAGCCATTTCACGCGGGCCGCAACATGAGGATAAGTGGGGGGAGAGATCAAGATAACATTGGAAATTTAAAATGTGGAAAATATTTATCATAATATTATAACTCCTGTTTTGCTTTTTTTAATTATTATTTTTATAATTTTTATTTTTGTTACTAACACAAAATTAGAAGCACTTAAGAAACACTCCTTCACAATTTATCCATCGGTAAACGGTTTTATATGATTATCAATAATATAACAAATTTCATAGGATGTCTTTGTTACCGCTGTGATATTACCACGGACAAAACACCTTGTTGCTGCTGCAAAGATTATTCAAGAAAGCCTATTTATCACTTCTTGAATGAGATAATCGAGGCAAAGTGTAATTGAATGATTCCTGTTTATTGGTATTTTTTAAACATAGCACTTTCGTGACAAATTAAACAATTACTGATCCATGTTTGTTTTTCACTACAAAATAGTCAACTTCCCTATCGTTTTGAAACGAAAAATTTTCTCGAATATTTTTCGTTTGTAAGATATGAAAGATAGTTAAAAATTAATTCCACTGTGTCCTCTGCTACCACTGTTATAACTGTTCCAAATAGAAAAAGAATACCAATTCGTATCCGGACGACACCGACAACAAAAAGCAAAATTGGTATATTTGATTTCTTGATAAAGAATTCCCCCAAATTTTTTTTTGTACAATGTTCTTAAATAAGTGAATTTCTCAGAGCAATGGGCCATGACCGGGCCACTTAAAAAGGCTCGTTGGGCAGCCCGCAAGTTGAGTATCGAGGAGCTAATGTGATGCAGAAAGATCAGCTAGTCCGTTACCTCTTTTGGGCTAACCTTGATGTGAAACTGTAACTTTGCCCCATTAAATGTTTTAAGAGACATTTTGTTGATTAAATTTTAATCTATACTTCATCGTCACCTACTAAAAATTCATTGTTCGCGGAACGATTTTAATAAAAAATTTGTATATTTTATTAATAGAAAGCTTCTCCCCCACCCATAATTCGATTTCAAGTAGGGTAAAATCAAGCATACTATGAGAGAGTGTGCTCGATTCTTTAGTGCTTTTAAAGAAATGAGAACTAAAAAAAAATTCCTCTGGTCCATGATATATTTAACCAATTTTAGTACATCAGCGAATTCTTGACACAACACGTGCTGAAAGAACATATGAAATAAAAATAAAACATTAAGCACATAAAAAAATGGGATCTACACCATCCTCACTACCTACGAGCTCCCTGCGCCGAGATCGGGTGGAATGATAGGTGTAGCCACAGGGTGACCAAGCTGTCCAAGCGGTCAGCACGCAGCCAGAGGAACATGTAATTTCGCAGGACCGGAGGGCAGAGGGTACATATGTCGAATCGCCTTTTGATTCCGGCAAACAATAGTAGGGCTCCACTTCACGGTCATTGTCGTCCAAACAGCTGACATCTGAAGAGAAAAAGAAGGATAATCACAGTGCAAAACAATCTTTCTGAGATATACTATTCTATTGAAATACATCACATTTTGAATACTACAGAAGTGAAGCATAATGAGGCTGACAAATGGCATTGCCTGTAATGCAGCGCTTCTTACGCTTTCGATCACCACAGCTCCTCTTTATATACTAGGCCGAAATCACGAATCCCCAAGGTTTTGAACACCCCTCCCCGACTTAATATCGTTGATCGAAATAAATGTTCTGGAACAGAGGTCGCCAAAGTGGTAGTCCACGAGAAAACTTCACTGATTCCCAGAAAAATGCGAGGAATGTATTTACTCATCACGTCAAATCATGCTTTAAGATGCATTGACACATAATTCAATTTATTACAATACGAAAAAAGATATAAAAACGCTACTTCATAGAATAACGCCATTTCATAGGAATGTATAATGCTAAAAGTTTGATATGCTTAAACCATTTTTTAATTGTTTTGTTTTTAAAGTTTTCATTTAATTTATTACGGTTTATTAATAAATCTTTAATAATTTGGTTACAATTAATAGTTTCATTTTATTAGCAAGGTACATTTTATGTGGTCTTAGATCAAAATTTTTTATAAATCTATTTAACACTTAAAAAATCCTATTAGTGGTCCACGGGATTTAAATTACAGATTTACTGGCCCGTGAGGTCAAAAAGTTTGTCGACCGCTGTTCTATAAGAGTTCTTTCCCTGTGTGGCAATTAAGTGATGTAGCCTATAATGTATTCTTATAGAATGACATATCTTTCAATTTTTCTGCGGGGCTTTTCAGAGTCTTTAAAAAAGGAAATTTTAACGTTACACAAGAAACGCAGTGCAGAAATTAAGTGATCTCCGAGAAAAACCCAGGGCCACAGTATAGAAACCGCTGTTGTAATGGATGAATGAGGACTTGGGTTGCAATGAAATGCTATCCTTGGTCTGGTGTGGTTGAAGAAATCTAGCGGTCACGGACTCGTGGTCGGCGAGCCATAAGTTCGCACTCTAGTACCGCTGAAGACTCGTAGTGTAGAGGAGCTGATGGACGTTTAATTAGTCAAGGCATTAATTTCTCCTGTTGGTGTGGAAATTTGAAGAGGGGATGCCAATTCAGATGTCGTCGTCACTTGACCACGGTTTAAAATTACGAAGTCGTCACCAATAGCCCTCCTGTTGCATTGTAGCGAGAAGCTAAAAAACACTCACTCTGGTCTGGAATGTCATTATCAATGTTGCGTATATGGATGAAATTGGATTATGACTCACTTCTTAAATAAATGAATAATCATTGTCATTTTTTGCAGCTTGTAGTTTATTTTTTATAAATTATTTATTTAAATTTATTTATTTATTAAATAAATAAATTTAATTTATTAATTTACATGCTTTTGCCGACTGTTTGCAACTTAGAATATATGTGAATTCATTGATTCACATCGTCATATTGCTGAAAACTGACGAGCTGATACGAGTAAACTTATATACAGGGTGTCTACAAATTAGCTGGACATTTTCCTAAATTAAGAGTGTCTAAAAGATTAAATTAAATTAACCCATTTAAATTCAGACGAGTAGTAATATATTATAAGTTTATCTATAGTTGGTGTTAAGTGTCATAACTGATGCTATCTTTAAGTAAGCGGTAACTATCCTCTGAGCGACATTACGATAATAGAGACGTTCAACGGCTCTGAAAAACGAAATGTTGTCTTTGGTTTCATAAAAATCATTCTGCCATACAAGTACGGCGAAATTTTGTTCAAGAATAAAAGAAATAAACTATAGTTAAAAAAAAAACTAAAAAACATACTTTTTTCTTAATCGAATTAAAAAGTAAAACATAATTCTTAATGTAAGAATAAAATAATTAACGCGAAAATTAATGTCATTGTGGTAAAAGCGTGGGGTGGTCGATATCAATTGTCATAATTTCTTACTAGTTCTATTCCGAAATGCAGTTAGTGTAAAAAAAGTAGTACGAAGCAACCCACACGCTTTTACTTTTTTTAATGACATTATATAATATTCATATTAATCATTTTATTCCTATATTAATCATTATAGTTCAATTAACTACAAAAGCGTGTTTTTTAGTTTGTAAAAACTGTAATTTACTTTCCTTTTTTTTAGTTAGATCCACAATCAAATCTCGTGCTTTTTTAGTTTTTTAAGCTCTATCATTTATTTATTTCCATTTTCAAAAAACTAAGCAATGGTTTATGTTATGGTAAGAAATCGCTGACGCGAGCGTTTTCGCTTTAGGGCTGTAACTTAAGCTTTTAGTCGCCAAATCTGGAATTAGTCGTCGAACTGGAAATCGTTAATCCTGGTGATCTTGATCTGGACAATGGAACAAAATTATTAAATAATTGTTTTGTCATCGGTCCTTGACAAGAGTGAAAAAAATTTCGAACTAATCTTAACTTTTAAAATGGGTTAAAATCGAGTTCAAAAATTCCGTTATATATAAGTGAAGCTTGTAAAAGTGTGTTAAAAGTTCCTAAAAAGTGATATTATTGGGGCGAGGTATTACTATGTGTTTGGCTCATCGGGTCAAGGCAGACCTACAGTTTCAGAAGAGACGATCGACGT
The DNA here is from genome assembly GCA_019973935.1 of Trichonephila clavipes. Taxonomy (NCBI): domain Eukaryota; kingdom Metazoa; phylum Arthropoda; class Arachnida; order Araneae; family Nephilidae; genus Trichonephila; species Trichonephila clavipes. The sequence continues at coordinate 148,358 of BMAU01006735.1, forward strand.
ATTAAAAACGTTCATGGGAAGCCCCGCAAAAGTTACCAAACTCAACTAAGGTTCCAGTTTGGTTTTGTAGAAGAGGTGTTATTCAATGTCCTCAACGATCACTAAATATTTCACCACTGGATTTTGGTGTATGGGATTTTGTAAGGTATCAAGTGTACACACTTTTTCAATTCCTACTAATAGCTCACACTCTCTATTTATTTATTTATCTTGGAGGAAATTTCAATCGTTAATTAAAGTACATTTTAAAGCGCTCAATTAAGCTGAAAGTTTATGTACAGGATTGTTTTAGATGACAATACAATAATATAATAATAATTTTAAAAAATTAACTGATTAAAACTAATTATTTAAAGAATTACAAATACAACCACATTGGCATCATTTTTGGCGACTTGCGCCAAAACTTGAAAAGTTTTTTTTCTCACGTGTTAAAGTATTCAGTTAAACTGAAATTTATATTGGATGGCAATACAAAAATATAATAATAATTAATAAAAAATAATTGATTAAACCTTATTATTTAAAGAATTACAAGTACAACCACGTTGACATCATTTTTGGCGACTTAGCGACCCTTTTGGTGACTTGTGTCAAAACTTGTGTGAAAAAGGTTTTTTTCTCACGTGTTAAAGTATTCAGTTGAACTGAAATTTATATACACGAATGTTTTGGATGACAATACGATACTTTAGTGATAATTAATAAAAATTAATTACCACTGAATGTTGTGATTCTGTCCTATGTAAATGCATATTTATATTAATTTTAACTATTTATTAAAAAGTAGCTAAAATAAAATTTTCTTCGTTGATCTAAGTGGAAATTGACTTAATATTTTTTTATATTACTTGTTTTGTGTCTATTTTTGAACTGAAAGCAAGAATCTTCACCAATTAATTTGATCGACGGAAACATGATGTCAGATATGTGGCAAGGATTGATTTACCAGCGGGTCATTGGCAGAGTAACGAAAGAAAGCCACATCGAGCATTTGTGATCATGATAAGGTTGGACTATTTCTACAACTTACAAAAATAAATACTTCAATTTTTCCCGGTAAATCACATGCAATTAATCATTCTTTTTGCACAACTAATTTGTAGACACCCTGTATAAGGGTTTATAAATCCGCTTATAAATTAAGAAGAACATTAAACTCGTTTTAAGATACCCGACTGCGTTCGGAAACGTGATTTTAAAAAAGCGCATAAATGGATAATTTTCATGATATTTAGGGTCAATTAGATTAGAATACATGTATAAAAGTGTGCTTTAAGGACATTTTGACAAAAAATTAATTAAATACAACAGTTTGGCAAAAAATTTTAACTTAGAATAATTTTCTTTCAAAATGTTCTCCTTTTGTGAAAAATGGTTCTATAATAATAATATTTTGCCTGTATATAGCTCAGATCTCCTACAGAGGCTCAACTAGAATTTTTGAAAAATTCACTTTATTTTCAGAGTTGTCACCAATTGAAATAATTATCGGCGTTTTTCTTAAAATTACTTCCCTCTGTTGTCGTAAAATATGGATAAACCCACTTCTAAGTTATATATTTCAAAAACTCTAGTTGAGCCTTTGTAAAGAGAACTAAATAAAGGCAAAATATTATTATAATAGAAGCATTTTTCACAAAAGGAGAATATTTTGAAAACTTATCATTCTATGTTCATATTTTTGTCAAAATGTTGTACTTAAATAATTTCTTACTGTAATAATATTCTTAAAACAGTTTTATATACATTTTCTAATCTAAGTGACACTAAATATCATAAATATTATCCATTTATACGCTTTTGCTAAATTACGGTTCCGAACGTAGTCGGAAAACCTTAAACAATTATGGTTTATTTTTTCCTAAATTTTCAAACGGCTTTGTACAAACTTCTTTAGTTATGTCTAGCATATTTGCTTAGCTCATATACTATTTCACGCAAAAACTGTTCAAAATAATCACATCATTGTCTAATAAATATTTTATCCTTAAAAGCAGAATTCCCAACAGGCGAGTAAATTTCTCTACTATGAACACAAATTGGCTAAATAATATTTAGTCAGTCCAGTAAGGTAAAACCAGTGAAAAACTGCGAAATGGATTAAAATTAAATGCATAAAAGGATTGATCACAGATAAAGACTTAATCGATTAAAAACTGATACTAACTGAAATTGGTCCGTGAGGCGTACTTAGATTGAACCGTTATGGTTTCTAATGCCCAATTATTCTGGGATTCCCCCCATTTAACTAAATCTCCGTATAGACTACAAACCACAATGGATAAATAATGTATTAAAGGTACTAATTAGGGTACTATTCCATTGTAGTCATTGTAAAGCATAAATGTTGGTCAAATATTGTTTCAGCTAAACCTCCACGAATGAATTAAATGCCTGAATAAGTCATTAAGTATATATTCGATGCTTTCGCACAACTTTTGGCTGTTGACTTACTGGTGGAAAAGTATTGTATTAAATAAAAAGAAAGTAATTGTGGCACAATTATTAAATATATTAAAACTGTAGAAGAGAAAAATACTATTGAGATATACTAACTATATATATTTAGAGGTTGAATTTTAATATTGAAATAGAAAACTGGTCAATCCATTATCTGGTCTCATTTAAGAAAAGATTGCCTTGGAGCTTAGATCAAGCCATTCTAAGCCCTTATTAGAGAGAGCGAGAACCCCTTTTGGATGATATAGATAATGGTTTGCTATTAAGGTCAATAGAAGTTAAGTTATTTGTGGGACGTGTAAGGATTCTTTCTTTTATTGGCTGTGTTCGTTATTTATGCGTCTAGTTATATATAGTATTAGTCCAAAACGTCCAGGATTTTATTGTAGGCAATTGATAAAAATTTCATTGGTTGTTATCAATGTGTACGATTCTGCATTTGCATGCTTAAAGAAGAATTATACAGCTATGCATTACTAAGATGCAGTTTAAATTTTATAACAAAGACTGTCTCTAAAATTGCTACAATTATTATGATTTTACTGATTTCAACATTTTTTATTAATCAAATATAATATATTTCTTAAGCTTGTTCAGAACAAATGATAGCAGAACACCCAATTTTCTTCGGTTATTAAATCAGTATTGTAATTATTACTTTAGAAGTAATATCCGGGGTGTAAATGCATTTTCCTCCAACTATTCAAAAAACTTTCTACACGAGCACAGTTTGTGCTTAAATTTTTCTTCTGGGTTCTTCATGTTCGGTCTTTTTAAAGATAGTTTCCTAATACAATTAATATTTGGCCATTTTTTGTACCTTTATTTTGCATCGATTACTGATTCTACTTCGTAAGAAATTATTTTTTTCCTACCAATGTTATATATACATATGTAAGGCCCCAGGCCTGCTGTTAAATGAGGAGGGCATCATCTCTATAATAACGTCTTTATTTTGCTTCAGTCACATAAAATCCAACATGGCGGCTGTTTAGCGTGCAACCGAGTAGAACAATAGAACACAATTCGGCGATGAGTCACCAGCTATGTGTTCTCCTTCGTCAGCGCTCGATCCATCTTTAAATAGGCTTATTTACCCACAAATCCTTACGCGATGGTAAAGAGTTCGCTATATTTTCATTTATTACTTATATATATATATATATATATATATATATATATATATATATATATATATATATATATATTATATATATAATTTTGAAGCTAAACTTTTCAAACTTGACATATATAGTGTTTTTTTTCCAGGTATAGAAGTTTAAGTTGGCATTACTTTCCAAGATGGCGACCGATTTAACAGCTGTCAAGTGATTTATTCTCAGTTTGGTTTGGCAATTCATCAAAACGATCATCAAGCAAGGCGTAGATTCGTCGAATGGGCCCAAAACGAGATTGCCGTTGTTCCCAAATTTTCATAAGCGAATTTTGTTTAGCGATGAAGCGCACTTCTGGTTGAATGGCTACGTCAATAAACAAAACTGCCGCATTTGGAGTGAAGCTAATCCACAAGTGTATGTCGAAACACCGTTACATCCAGAAAAACTGACTGTTTGGGGCGATTTATGGGCTGGTGGAATCCTTCTTCAAAAACGATGAAGGCCACAACGTTACAGTCAATGGTGATCGGTATAGAGCCATGATTACTAACTTTTTCATTCCTGAATTGAACAATCATGATGTCTAGGAGCAGCTGTGGTTCCAACAAGACGGCGCAACATGTCACAAAGCTCGTGCCACAATCGATTTATTGAAAGACACGTTTGGTGACCGCATAATTTCACGTTTTGGACCTGTGAATTGGCCTCCAAGATCTTGTGATTTAACACCGCTAAACTATTTTCTGTGGGGCTATGTAAAGTCATTGGTCTATGCGGATAAGCCACAGACGCTTGACCATTTGGAAGACAAAATTCGCCGTGTTATTGCCGATATACGGCCACAAATGTTGGAAAAAATCATTGAAAATTGGACGTCCAGATTGGACTACATCCGAGCCAGCCGTGGTAGTCCTATGCCAGAAATCATATTTAAAAGTAATGCCACAAGATTATCTATCGAATAAAAAAATTCATGTCAATCGAATAATATTCGTTGTTTTATTGCAATTTAAAGTTCTATACCTCTAAAAAAACACCCTTTATAACTTGTTTCCAGTTGAGACAAATTGTGAAGGTTTACATGAAATTGAGAATCAAATTTGGTTGCATATAAATTAAATTGTGAGCACTTTTTATAATTAATTTATATGCTACGAGATGAGGAAAAACTAACTAGCCTTTTTGCTTTTTGAGCATCAAAATGCATCCGTATAAATACACTGGTGTGCAAAAATTAAGGACGAAGTCGAAAAATTAGCATATCAGCTGAACGAAGAGGCAGAGCAGACAGAAAGACCAATCAGGAGATTAAGTAAGGTGATGTAAGGTAGCACATGCGCAGATATGCAGGTAGACGTAATGGGGGAGTGTCTGAGTAGTATAAAGCATGTTGCCGGTGTAAGATCAGTATTTCTGGCAAAGACATTGCATGCCGTATAGCAGTTAAAATCACACCGAGTTGCTGCCTCAGCGAGAAATGGCGACTAATCAATCTGTTAGATGACATCTGAATGCTTTTACCCGAGGTCGAATCATTGGGAAGTTGGAGGAAGGCCGCAGTGTGACAAGTGTGACTGCAGAGTTCAGAATTGCTCACAGCATCGTTTCACGACTTTGGAGACAATTTCAAACTACAGGAACAGCTATCCGGAGGTTCAGTAGTTGTCGTCCACGAGGAACCACACCCGCAGATGACCGGTACATTGTCTTACAGGCCAGAAAAAACAGGCGGCAGACAGCGGGAGATATCGCTAGACACACGACACAGGCGACTGGACGACCGATATCGTGTTTTACCGTGGCCAGAAGACTGCACGGTGGTGGTCTGTTTGCACGACACCCTGTACGTTGTGTACCTTTAACGCCTGCCCATCGGAGAAGGCGTTCTCTGTGGTGCCGGGAACACCGGAATTGGAGAGACAATGAATGGGGACGAGTATTCTTTACAGATGAGAGCAGATTCAGTTTGAGTAGCGATTCTCATCGCATACTCATCCGGAGAGAGCGGGGAAGCCGCAATCATCCCTCGAACATCATTGAAAGGGACAGGTATGGAAGGTCGCGGTGTTCTCGTTTGGGGAGGCATCATGCTTGGTAGTCGTACAGACCTTCACATCTTCGACGCAGGTTCAGTCAACGGGACCCGTTATTGTAACGAGATTCTTCTTCCATATGTGCGTCTTTTTAGAGGCGCTATGGGTCTGCAGTTCCTTTTCATGGATGACAATGTACCATGTCATCGCACAGTAGCTGCCGAACAGCTCTTAGAGAGTGGGGATATTGAACGTATGGATTGGCCGGCACGATCTCCGGATCTCAATCCCATCGAGCATGTATGGGATTTTCTAGGCAGACGCTTGGCAGCTCGTACCTTTCCACCAGTAACGATTCCGGAGCTTCGATTGACGCTGCAAGACGAATGGGCAGCAATGCCTCAACAACTCATTGACACCCTCATTCTCAGCATGGGCAGACGCTGTGAAACCTGCCTAGCAGTCAGGGGAGATCATATCCCCTACTAAAGACCGGATGTTTCTTGCTGGACACCCATCACAGGGATGTTTCGGCCTTCAGTCGCATTGCGCTCCATGCTACTTTTTCAATCAAGCTTCTTTTTATCCCTCTGATTTCTCTTTTAGTAAGTGTTGCTTACATATTACACATGTCCTTACGTATTGGGGATCTTACGGTATTAAATGTGTTGATTTGGAAAGCTTTTGTACAAAGTTATATTGAAAAAACCGTCTCGTCCTTAATTTTTGCACACCAGTGTATATTAGCTTGCAAACATACTGATATTTTTGAACAAAATTACCTAACCTCGTTACGACGACGATGGCCATTGCCGAGTGGTGTGACGAACATTATTCAGACACCAGTTGATGACGTTAGAGACCAAGGGTGGATAGTGTAATTGTTTGCGATAGCAGGGGACTCCTCTAAAAAAGGACATGCGTGAGAACCGGTTTGAGGGTCCCGGCTAGAAGCAGAGAGCAAAAACGTGCTCTGAGTGTAAGATGGCGATTTTTGTATGTTCCTGTAAATAAAATTGTATACGTGCGCGCGAGGGTTGGGGCATAGGTCATGACAACTATTTTTTTTCCTTGCAGATATGTGAACGGATTATAAACGTATATGTGTCATGTTGTAGTTTTGCAGGCATAGAGTGTATGCAGAAGAAAAGATGGCTCTGTGATAGCTGGTAGCAGCGCCGCAAGGACAGTGAAATCAGTGAATAATATAAAATTTTCTGACATTTTAAAATTACACCAACTATATTATTAGTTATTATATAGCATTCGGTCTTTTGTTAAATACATAGCACAACTCGATATCACTTATTCTGAAATTTATAGCGAGGCTCATTTTAAAGTAATGTAAGTTTGACATTTGAGGTATAATTTAAAAACACTAAGTAAACGAACAGATACAAGTGTATTTATAAACACATATTTTATAAGTTCTTTGAATATGAAAATGCAACTGACTTTAAGCTACGGGCAAATCAGAAATTTTCTGAATTACATGGAATTGAGAACATATTTTTTACAAACCCCTGAAATGCTATTCCACAAAATGTTTGCAAAAAGGACAGACTTTAATATTTATGCTTCAGATAAAAGTAATCATGTTTCATTTATATGCTAATTTCTGTCTCGATATCTAATCGACTCGAGAGATTTTTTAGAAAAAAACGTAGTTGTAACGGCAATCAATCTAAAGTAGTTTCACATTTTAAGAATGTTTTTTTTCCGCTTCATATCTTTTTCTTTTCCAATTTAAATATTTTGCATTTCTATGTTATTTTCCCTGAAAGTTTTATGAAAATTTTTCATTACATTTAGGTTTAAAATTGAAAATTATAGTATGCTCTAAGCAATTATTATTTTTTAATTTTAAAACGGTAGTCATGTTTTTTTCTAATAATTTTTAGAAGAGTGTGAAATATCAAGACACATGTGAAAGCCGAATTACAACAAAGCATATTACTTATCATAGTCGATTGTCGTCCCAAAGCGGCGTCGACATATAAGGTAGCACTATGCTTACACGCCAGCACGTCATTGACAGCAAACATGTTATGGAAGAATTTTCCCAAGAGGATTAGTAAAAGGACGCGAATAAGACCCGCCTCAAAGAGACTAGCATAAAACCAGGCTATTTAATGATCAGGGATCTGGCAATTATATGCGTAGGTCATTCAGAAAAAAAGTTACACTTATCGCTCAAGAGATGGCAACAGTATGTAACACGATTGATTGATTGATTGAATATTAACGTCGCACTGTTCAGCTACACGAGGGCTTTTGGCGACGGACCACGTAATTTTGAACCATGGTCAAGTGACGTGGACGACACCTGAGCTGGCACCCCCCTCTCCTAACTACCACACCACACCAACGGAAGGACGTTTCAGCTCTCGACAGATTTAACGTGCATCGCTGCCCTACACGGCGGGTCTTTAGTGGTACTGGGCACAGTATGTAACACAAGACCGCCTCTAGTTCAGAAGATATGGAAGGCCAATGACTCCTCGCGATGGCATTTTCGTTCAAGTAGCGAAATTATTGGCAGGTAGTGCGAGAACGAAGTAGAGCGCCAGGCTTTAATTTATTCCAACGTTGAAACATGTGGAATAGTGTGATTTTTGTGAGCAAAAACATTTTGTGTATTGATATTGATAACAAAATGTTGCCGGTGTATGACTCATATGAAATAACAAGTCTTTTCATAATGAAAGGGTTCCAAAACCAGAAGGCTGCACACATTTGATCGATTCGGAAAGGAAAGGAAGACTAAGAACGAAGACGAAAACACATCTTACGCAATTTCAATCTTGATTTCCATATGTTCCACAAGCTGAAAGAATATATGGGTGGAAGCAAATTTATAAACGATGACCATGTAAACACAACTATTATATGCTGGATCAATAATAACTAAGGAGGAGATTTTTATTGTTTGTGGCACTAAATGGTTAGCACTAAGTTCTGACTAACATGTACAGTGAGATAGTGATTATGTAGAGAAATAGTTTAGTATATATGTGCTTTGCATTGTATTGCCTTCTTTGTCTCAATAAAGTGCTCAAGTGTAACACTTCTAAAAGTCCCTAGTTCCAATGGATAGCAACCGATAGCTAAAGCTTTATGCAACTCAATACGTTAAATAAAAATAATATAATTACTAATTTTATCACAATGTTTTGAAATTTTATATACATAATTTATGTAACACAATAATAAAAGTAATAAAAATAGTAATAACGAACGATATTATGCGTTTGAGTGATTTTGTTTCCTAAGCTGAATAGCGACATCTCAGTCATAATAAACATCTATGAAAAAATACAATAAAAATCTAACAAAATATCTCAAAGAGCGAAGTGATATTAGAAATAGTTAAAGTAATTTCGAATATTAATCTGATTCAGAGAGAGAGAGAGAGAGAGAATATATTTTTGTTTTTTAATGAATGATTATAAATTGTTCTTGTCTTTGGTATAATTTTGTTATTGTAATGTTTCCAACACTGTTCACATAGCTAAAACTTTCGCTTTGACCTCATGAATATTAATAGAAATATTATTTTCAAATTTTAGTTCACCGGTAAAACATTTTTTTACAAAGTATGAATACCGAAATGCATTACATTACTAGAGTCAAAAAGTTCTTGGAATGGTCCCCTACATTCATGCAGGTGTTCGTTGGAGGGGACACATCTGTTTTGGGACTTGGCAGCACTAATGAGGAAAGCACACTGTCATGTGGAATTCATTTCCTGTACTGTTGGCGCTAGCTGTAGGTAACTTCTGATAAAGAAAATGCTTTTTATTCATCACATTTTGCTATTGATTTTGGAGCAGCGCTAAAACATTAATTTCTGTATTTTGCTCGAGAAATCACCTTCTGATACCTTCTAGAAGCTGAAGAAGGCACACCGAAATGATTCCAGTACCAGAGGACTTTCATCTGTTTCCATGGCAAGACTTGAAATTTAAGGGACATCCTTTTGGTGGATTCGGATGATATGATCCAAAATGCGACGAAGCAACTGAAGGACCTCTCAAAAAATGAATTTTAGGAGTACTTTGAACAATTACACGAACATTGTAACAAGTGTGTGGATGTAGGAGGGCAGTACTTTGAAGGCCAATGAGATTAAATTATTGTTCTATTTTTTAATAATTTGTATTTGACCTATTGATTTATGCATGTACTTAATCTACCCGTAGGCAGGATTTTCAAAATATTTCAGATTACAGACTGATTGCAACAATCACGAGGCTGATTTTATCACATAGTCTATAATATATCTAAAAATAGTTCCTGATTTCCTATTTTGAATCCACATTAAAATGGAAAGCATGTTGAAATCATTGGTTATTCAATGTTGTGATTCGCATTTACAAATTTCTATGTAAGTTGCAGTTTGAATAATTCCTAATATTTATCAAACGCGCTATTTTTTTAAAATAAGAATCACCTAAATTTTTTTACAGTAGTATATATCATTTTTGAAATCAGTTATGAAATTTTTTTAAAAAAAATCATTTATTATGATTACTTATAACTTGAATTTAATCTGATTCAATATGCATCATGTTGATCCTGTTTCATTTTGATACTCCAATTTCTTTCCTGAAATTATCTCAGTTCCAAATTATTTTATTGAATTTGCTCAAAATTCCTTACACATTAATAAGGATTTAACAACAACGGGCAGCTGCGATATTCTTATAAAACACTTTTGAGAAATAACTTTTTTAAAAAAATTAATAAGTTTAAAATAAGTTAATAAACTTTTTGCGGATATAATAAACAATCATTTTTTTATACTGGTAATAAAAATGAATTTTTTTGTGCGCGCGCTGTTGAAGCACAGATAAAGGCTTTTACCTTGAACAAAAGCTCATCAAACAAACAAAAAATATATCGCAAAATTATAGCTAACGCCAGCAAAAATACACCTAATTTAGTTACAAATATTGAATTTAGTTATCTTTCTAATAAATCTTATACAACCACTCATAAAGTAAACAGTTTTTTTCCTTTAATCGTTGAAACCCAAATTCACCACTGCATGTAATACCCATTTAATCCAGTTAGAGCGTTATTTGTTGGCACACGTGCATCTGAGAGAGCAATTTCTCTTCTCTTTTCATCCTACAATCGATTCACAACCGAAATTACTACTCGGCAACTTTAAAAATCCTAATAAAGTAAGTACATGGTGGTACCTTTATCTTGATTGCGGGTTTCAGAAAGACGCGATTCTTCCTCGTTAATGTTTTCACCAATAACGACCCCAAACTTTTGATGGTGAACATTTTTGTGCCTTTTTCCTCTTCAACAATAACCAGGTTGCTTTTATTTACCGAAATTTTGTGTGAAATACTTTTTTTTATTGATCTGACGCTGAACAGAGGTGCTTAGGATTTTATGACTGACTCATGAACATATGGTTAAAGGATTGAGGAAAAGACTGAAAAGCATTCGCAGCGTAATAGGTATGATCATTTGCACATAATGTTACTAAACGAGGGTGAAATGTTTAGTTTTGGTCAGCTCTCTGGGTTTAAGGGAAGCAATTTGTTATAAGTAAAGAAGAAAATTTCAATCATCGTACCACATAAGTACTCTTATAGTTAATAAATAATAGCTTTAAGAATAAATTGATCAAAGAAGGATCAATAGCACGAGTGAAAGCAAAAAGAAAATTCTTAACAGTGTTATGAAATGGTAAATTAGTCCATCAGGTATAAAAACCAGTGCCTAGGTACAAAATTATTTTAAATTTTTTTATAGAATGCTAAATTTTGTAATGTATTAAGAACTTTAGAAGTAAAGGACTTAAAATAGTAAAAATAGATTTAAATTTAAATGAAAAGGGTCAATAGGGTAATTGCTTGTTAAAAGTCGCATTACTGTTGGCGTAGGACCTCGTTATTTTGAATCATGGTCAAGTAAAGGGAACTGACCTGAACTGGCATCCCTTCTCCAAACTTCCACATTAAATCAACATGAGGATATAGAGACTCAAAAGTTTAACGTGTTTTAGTTCCAGTACACACCAAAATTTTTTAATGGCTCCAGGAACCAAGAGACGACTCGATAGAAACAATGCCGGATACAAGTTCGGTTGTTGGAAAGGGGTGTAATGATTCCCGCCACACAGCTGTGAATTAGCTTTTTTGTGGAAATAATCATCACACGTGCATTTTTGCAGCTACATCTCGAAAGTTATTGCGTGCCCCCTCCTTGGGCCACCCCCGCAACCTATTGATATCACGAAGGACCCTTTTCTCGCTACTAGCAGGATGTAACTAGATTCTAAGAAGACGCCGGACCCTGATCCCCGAAGAAGAGATGTTTTGAAACCTTCGAAGTGAGCGAAGCCCGAAAGAGAATTCCTCTCTCACAAACCACATCATTTGAACTTTAATAATCTTTAATAAGTTTAATAACTTCAATGCATAATCTATAAATAAAAACTGTGACGTAAATAAACCAAACGTTTGAACTGATCAATATCACGCTACCGTTATTTATCTTAAATGTCACAGGGGTCTAAGTAGTCTAAAGGCAGTGTCGTAATGTACACTCCCGCATTGCGGGCGAGGCAGGGACTCCAGGAGGCCCAAAGCTTGACTGACACTAAATACGAATTTGGGCTTACGGACGAAAACCTGAGTTTGCAGGGGGGGTCCTAATATTCTCCGTTACGCCACTGTCTAAAGGCCTTATCACTCACGCATGTCTCGGAACAATTCAAGTTTTTTTCCCCAACCAACTGTTTTTTGAGCAGCTGTGTGGATGAGGATTGCCGGAAACAAAACGAAACGCCCTGACGTCAGCCGCACCCTAACTTTGAATTGAAAAATTACTCGCCGATTTTTCTGCTTCGGAAAACGAACGTCTCATATTATTTCTTTTATTCCACTCGCGCTTTTGTAGACGTTCGTGAACAGAAATGGAGCGTCATTCTGTTTGAAATATTATACGTCATTTCTAATGCGTACGTAGAACCGAAGCTACCATCTTTACCGCCATCCTGTTTATGACGTAGGGAGCCGAAGAACCCCTTCGGCTGGAATTTTGAGCAATTCTAATTTCGAGCAATTCATTCAGCTCACTGGGAAAAAGTTGATCGTAGACGTTGCTATGGCAATGGGGCAAAACTTGGCTCCAAGGGATTGCTCGAAAGAAAAATTACTCCAAATACGTATACGTGTGATAAGGCCTGTCTGGTGGCAGTTTCACACTTCACAATAAGCTATGTTTACATCGAATCATGGATTCTAATACACATACAGCTAAGGATCATCATCTGGAGTGATAGAAAATACTGCATGCTAAACTCAATTAAGTCTCTAAATCTTCAAGAGTAGAGCAAAACGAAACACTTCGAAACACGGTTTTATTCTTTCTTTCATTGAGTTTCTAAATTACACAGGTACTTCTTCCCCTTTTAAGGAAGGGGTAGATATTTTTTTTATGCTTTTTGCAGCTGTTCCATCAAGGACCTGCAAGCTGTGAATCATTTAATTCTTCTTTTCACATTTGCGTTGAAGCCAGATTGTGCCTCCTTGGAAACAAAATCAAAGCAAAAGAATGTAACAAAATATTTTATGTAATTTTTAAAGCTACTTAATATAAGTCTGCATTAGTGTTTTAATGTATACATAGTAAGTAGCGTAATAACTGGCATATAACGAGCACTTTTAACACAAATAATAAGATCGAATTTTAAGGGTGCACGTTATACGCTAGGTATAAAAATGAGAGCTTTCAATTTAAAAAAAAAAAGATGCGCATAGAAAAAAAAAATTTAAAACTTCTCTCTCTCTCTCTATCTATCTATATATATATCAAATTACTGTTTATTTAAAAGAAATGACATTCATTGTGAACTTAAAAGGCTGTAGTTCTATGTCATTGGCGTAACGTACACTTCCGTATCTCGGAAGGGGGCAGGATACTGAAGGATCTAAAGCTTGACTGATGCCAAATACGTATTTAACCAATTTATAAAATATTAAAGACAAAACTTGACTTTGCACGGGGAGGTGGAGGGGGGGCTAATATTCTCCGTAACGCCACTGCTATTAGTATACTATTATTTGCTAAAGCTTGGAATATTATCTCGAATAAAAATTACTTAAAAACATAAGAGCATTGTACATGTACATTACAGGTTTCTTAGTAAAAATGGGGTTGCGAGTATAACTATAAAATAAAAATGGTGGCTTGAAAGAGTAGGTGCGCGTTATCCGCCGTATTTTACGCTATATTAATCAGCTACTGTGGAAAATTCTTTACGTGGTTAAATTTTTAATTCACCTGTTATTTGTGTCTCTTTAAGTTCAGGGATACACTTGAGTAATACACGGAAAATGTTTGTTCCCGGAGTAATACTTCTTGAAAACGAATATGTTCGATACCTGGAGCTTATATAATTAATCACATTTAACATTCGTAATGAAAAGTACTCACTGCGCATTTGAAATCCCATTCCGCAAGGTTGATTTTTTGCTGCAATCAGACATTCACTCCAGGTACTAACGTTCCATCTATAAGCTGGCTTGGCGCTGTTTTGTAGCCTCAAACATGTCGTCTCCAAGGCTCTGGTGCAAAGTCTTTCTTCCACTAAAGCACCAGGACAGGATTTCCCACCATGTTTGGGAGACTGTATGATAAAACGTTTCTTGTACTGAACGCCGTCTGTAAAAATCATTTAAAAAAATAAGAATATGAAATACAATATGCGATGATCCCAAATTTTAAGCATAGTACTTTAATAACATTTCTATGAAGCTTATGATATAAGATTGTACCTGTATTGCAGTCAGCTCTGCAAGGCGTCCAGTCAGAAAAATTTGTCATTGCGCAGTCTTCAGGGCATGATATATTGCAAGGCATTTCGGTTTCGGGTTTCCTAAGAAATTTGCATCTGCAAAAGAACACACACAACCTTAAAGGAATCATTTACAGAGGCAAAGATATGAAAAGTACATCTAATACTTTTGTTCTGGAAATTCTAGTTTCCTGAAAATTTATTTTTACATTATTTTTCTTTAAATTTGTAAGCTGATAAAATGGAGCGATGTCTAGTTAGATAAAAATTACGTGATTTTATCTATTGGCTTTGCTTTTTTTTGTTTTTACTATACATGTACACATATATAAAAGAAAGCTGAACCCTACTTCCCTGCCCTAAGTCAGCTTCAGCTTTAGGAAACAAAAATGTTCCATTTTGGTCAATTGACTTTTTTGTTCTGTTTGTGTTCAGTGTTCACTATTGTAAATTTTAAGCTTCTGATTCATAGGATACTTAATACCACATCCATAATAATTTCTCTCTTATTATATAAATATATATATATATATATAAAGTCATATATTTAAGCGCACACACACAAACTCAGACATACATATATATATATAAATGTATATCTGAGTTTGTGTGTGTGCGCTTAAATATATGACTTTTTAAACACTAGCGTATAATTAGATTAATTTTCGAAGGAATGATAATTAACGAACATTGTAATAACATGTGAGTTGACATTTCATACTTCAAACTTCTACACTAAAGCCTTTTGAGATGTTTCCACTTAAAATCGAAATTTACATATCTTAAGAGATGGAAAGTTAAATTTAACTTGCAGCCCATCCAGATAGGTTGAAATTAGGCGACAAACTTAATGCATGGCAGGAATAACTTAGCTGTGTCTTTGAATTTAAAAAGGTTGAAATAAGGCTTAGGTCACGTTTTCAAGTTGTTAACTTTGTCATCAGTAAAACTGAAATCAATGTAAGTCCAGACATAAGAAACATCATCCCTCCACAAGATAACGTAAGACAGCATATTGGTCTGGCCAACACGTTCCCCAGATCTTGCATCCATTATAGACACTTGAACATGTGATTTACCACTTTTCAACCACTATGATTGTTGAAGTGCAACTTAAGAGTTGAAGCAGCGTGGAATGACTTACTGGGATCTTTCATCCAAACCCAGTTTGACTTGGTGCCTAACCAGGTAAAAGGCATTTTAGCTGTCAGAGCCGGTAGTTGTATAAACTGAGTGTTTTCGGACTTTTATTCTTCCAATTTTCCTATAAATTTAATCACGTTACCCTACTACCAGGGACGTGTTAAAAGTTTTTGAGGCCTTGGGCCCAGAGAAATCTTAAGATTTTTTGAGGTTCTGGGCCTTTATGCAAAAGTAAGCCCTATCTGTGATCCTTTAAAAGTAGACAGTATATAGCATGCTTTGTCAAAGATTCGTACAAACGCTAACTTGAAACAAATAAATGTGCATGACTCACAATCTCACAAACCTAGACACAAATCGACTCTACTCATGGCTGCATTTCGACTAAATGACTTGAATAATTATTAATGGTATTAGGCCAAGACTTGGACAACGGCCACCACATATTATAGTCTTGCCACTTTTATCAGTTGACTCGCAGTTTGAAATTCCCTGTTTTTCGAAAAATATGTGCGGGAATTATTCTTATCATGATCTTATTAAGAATGAGCCGAAAACGAAACGAGGCTCCCACTGAGTGCAAGGCCCTGGACCCAGGTCTAGTTGGTCCGTGCCTTAAGGCGTTCTGCCTATTACTGTACAATATATGTACAATAAGCAAATTTTTGTAACTTGTTTTCCTTTCTGGTGTTGAAATTTTAATGCTCAAAATTGTAGAAGATTGTACACTAGCAGGAAAAATAAGTGAACGTATTGCTAGAATTGTAAGCTAAATTTTTGTTTGTTTCAAAATTTTTACCTCTTCATAGGTTTAGTGACACCGTTTTCAGAACACGTCACTTCTCTTCTTCGCACACCAGGACCACAGGATAGCGGCGCACTTCGGCCTTCACCAACTGGTAGGCAAGGTCCCCATTCTCCGGTAGTCCAATGAACAGGTGCACAGCTATAGGGGTTGCAATCGGTGGTTTTTTCCATTAATTCAAAGCATTCTTGTCCTGCGAATTAAACGAAAGTTTCTCAAATTAACATCTGCACATAGCGCCAATAAGAAATATAAGTACATAAAAAACAAACCTCATGGGACGTTCTTAAGAAAGTATTTGTAATCAGCCTATTTGATCAAAATTAAAATCGCAATATTTTTCGAAATTTCTCCAAAAAACCATGTGATCATGGACAATAGTTACAACAATTCAATATATTTTATAAAAATTCTAGTAAACGGTTTTTATAGAGCAAACAATTGCTTAAGAACATATGGGCATCAGATTTCATTTTACTTAATAATTTTACTCTCATAAAAACAAAAAAAATGCTTACTTTTAAATACTGATTTATTTGCTTGCAGATACTAGAGAGGAAACTATTTCCATCGCAATAACAATTTAACATTATTAAAAAATGTATATTTTTTCTTAAATAACATTAATTTTATTTATTTTTATTAAATCAGTTTTTTTCACAGTAACAAAAAAATGTTTTAGTCTCACTATTTCAAAATATTTCTCTCGACTGTTACCCCCTAACAAAAAAAAAAATAAAATAATTTACTATTTTAATGAACCAAATCAGATTTTTTTCTTATATTTAACAAAATCCCAAAATGAAATTTTAAAATAGTTTAACTCTGGGGCGCACATAGGTGTGGTGTGGTAGTTAGGAGAGTAGGGCGCCAGCTCATGTGTCGTCCACCTCACTTGACCATGGTTCAAAATTATGTGGTCCGTCGCCAAAAGCCCTCGTGTAGCTGAACAGCGCGACGTTAATTCAATCAACTCTGAGGCGCACAAATTGCAAAGGACACACACAAATCACATGCCTTGTTGTACAAATGGGTGCAGATAAACTCAAACTCAAAAATAGACAAATTTATAAAACAATTCTTAATTTAAATATTTTACTCATTTTAATTAATCTATAACATAATAAACTCGTTATTAGATTAATAATTATACTTAAGGCTCAAAAGATGTACAGTAAAAATATCTATTTCATTACATAGTAAGACCTATTTAAACACCATCCATAATTCATTATATTTCTTTGATGTGTTTCCCGTCTGCAAACTTCAGAGCGTTTTACGAAGCACCCGCTATCTCAAGATTGCTAAGATTTAATAAATTTTCCAATTTGCATACATGAAACCAAAAAAATATATTTTAGAATATAATGCAGTTCTAAAGTTTATATTTAATGCAGATAGTCTGCTCTTGAAGGCAACATTTTTTAGATTTTAAGTGAATGCCTCCAACTTAATTTAATTATTTTTGAAAAAACTACAAGAGTAGACTTTTCCACTACACGAAAAAAGGATTTATTTAACCTCTTGTTTTAAACAAAAATTTGAGTAAAATAAAATATTAAACTTGATAGATCACTAATTACATTTTACTTAGCACATAGTATTTCTTCTTTATCGAAAAAAAAAAGTTTCGATTACGATGGAAAAAAAAAAATTCCACAATAAGGACATCATATTTTAACCGCAATTTCTATGGGATATATATTAATCGTTCTTAACCTTTTTGGTGGCCACGGTAGCCGAGTGGTTTAGGTATCGGATCGTGACTTGCCTTGTCGCGAGTTCGAGCCCAGTACCACCAAAGTCCCGCCGTGTAGGGCAGCGATGCACATTAAATCTGTCGAGAGCTAAAACGTCCTCCCGTTGATACGGTGTGGTAGTTAGGAGAGGGGGTGCTAGCTCAGGTGTCGTCCACTTTACTTGACCATGGTTCAAAATTACATGGTCCGTCGCCAAAAGCCCTCGTGTAGCTGAACAGCGCGACGTTAATTCAATCAACTCTGAGGCGCACAAATTGCAAAGGACACACACAAATCACATGCCTTGTTGTACAAATGGGTGCAGACAAACTCAAACTCAAAAATAGACAAATTTATAAAACAATTCTTAATTTAAATATTTTACTCATTTTAATTAATCTATAACATAATAAACTCGTTATTAGATTAATAATTATACTTAAGGCTCAAAAAAATGTACAGTAAAAATATCTATTTCATTACATAGTAAGACCTATTTAAACACCATCCATAATTCATTATATTTCTTTGATGTGTTTCCCGTCTGCAAACTTCAGAGCGTTTTACGAAGCACCCGCTATCTCAAGATTGCTAAGATTTAATAAATTTTCCAATTTGCATACATGAAACCAAAAATATATATTTTAGAATATAATGCAGTTCTAAAGTTTATATTTAATGCAGATAGTCTGCTCTTGAAGGCAACATTTTTTAGATTTTAAGTGAATGCATCCAACTTAATTTAATTATTTTTGAAAAAACTACAAGAGTAGACTTTTCCACAACACGAAAAAAGGATTTATTTAACCTCTTGTTTTAAACAAAAATTGAGTAAAATAAAATATTAAACTTGATAGATCACTAATTACATTTTACTTAGCACATAGTATTTCTTTTTTATCGAAAAAAAAAGTTTCGATTACGATGAAAATTCCACAATAAGGACATCATATTTTAACCGCAATTTCTATGGGATATATATTAATCGTTCTTAACCTTTTTGGTGGCCACGGTAGCTGAGTGGTTTAGGTATCGGATCGTGACTTGCCTTGTCGCGAGTTCGAGCCCAGTACCACCAAAGTCCCGCCGTGTAGGGCAGCGATGCACATTAAATCTGTCGAGAGCTAAAACGTCCTCCCGTTGATATGGTGTGGTAGTTAGGAGAGGGGGTGCTAGCTCAGGTGTCGTCCACTTTACTTGTGACCATGGTTCAAAATTACGTGGTCCGTCGCCAAAAGCCCTCGTGTAGCTGAACACAGTGTGACGTTAATAATCATTCAATCTTAACCTTTTTGTAGCTCTAGGCAACCTATGGCACGCGTGTGATACGCGGTACAAAGCTCAGTGGCACTCTATACCAGAGTTTCCCAAACTGTGGGGCGCGCCCCCCTGAGGGGAAGTGATAACTCTACTAGGGGAGCTCGAGCCTATTGAAAAATCGAAAACAAAAGATCATTTTTAAAAATATTAATTTACTGAACGTAAAAAAAAACAAAATACATTTTGTCATATATATAATAAATAATAAAATACACATTTATAAATGTATCAGTGCTGCAGTAAAATATAAGTTAAGAACAAGTTTAAAAAATAAATACCAGTGACTCCATGGGCTTGTCCTATATAAAATTATACATAAAAATTAACACTTGTCTTGATAATTCGTACGTTTATAATTAATCACTAAACTGCCAATTAAAAGTTACCCGATTTGCTTCCCAATGCCATTGTTTTCCACGTAGGCGCGCGTATGTGATGTATGGGGAGGGAGAAAACGAATAAATAAGCAAAAAAATCTTCTGAAATATAAATTAATCCTTCGCAAGCACTTTCAAGGCTTTTTTAATGCATTCCAAAGCCTTCGGAATAATTTTATGGATGACAGTGCACAGAAGAGATCGCACTTCGGAAAGACGTATATATACGTCAGCACCAGTGCTTCAACTGAGTTAGACGTTTATATACGGTAGTACATAAGAGGTTAAAGTAGAATTGTAGTCTTAGCGTCAATGTACATTATTACTGAACTAAATACATTGTTATTGTATGGGGAAGGGCGCGAAGAAATTTATGATTGAATATTGGGTCGCAAGAACTGAAAGTTAGAGTAGCACTGCTCTACAAATTTGTCAATTTTTGAGTGGATGAGAGGTGATAAATTTGTAATGGACGTCATTTGACAAACATCTTCAGAGTGGTGGATATTTACGAAATTAAGAAGAAATCGAAAAAAAAAAATAACTCTACAGATAAATTTACAGCTATTTTGTAAATTATTGAATGTCATTGCTGGAGAGATTTAATTGTTTGAAGAGAGAAAATTGCATGTACTCGGCTTTCCGATTTTGGTTCAGCATATCTAGTAAAAAAAATATTTCTTCATATAAGAGATATTTTGAGTTCGCAAAGAAATTGTTTAAGAACCGCGAATGCTCTAAATCGTGTCAAATTAAAAATCACAAATTATACCCCTGATTTTGCGATATGAAAGTGTGTAAAGCGGTGCAAGTACTAGATAAGAATTAAAATTTTTATTTATCTTTTTATTTAACTATAATGAAGTGAAATAGTTATATTTTATATGTTGTATATTGCTTTTAATACACATATGTTTGAAAATAAAACTTTAATATTTTTATTTTTGTTGGAGGAATAGTTATATTTTATGCTGTTTATTTTTACGTTAAGAAATACCTTTAAATGATGCAAAATTAATATATAATAAGAGTATAAATCTATGTTACTGACCTATATTCTCTAATTCTGGATATACTATCGCGGGGATCAAATCATTTAAAAAATTTCCCACTGAGAGAAACGCTGAATCATATTGGTAGGTTGGTTTGGCACGCCACAGCAAAAAAGTTGCGTACCCCTGTCCATAAAATTCCTTTAACATAGAAATATAACTTCGTACCAAGAATATTTTCTGTAAATTTAATGACACTATGAACCGATTTCGCTATGCAAAACCATGACAAGTAAGATACCTTGTGGGGCAGATACTATTTTAAAACTGAACCAATGACCAGCTAAATACTTTTACATTTATTACGGAATTAAATTACTGCTACGTTTCTAAACTAAGAAAAGAAAGAAAATTTAGAAAAGTATCATATTACCAGGTCCAGCAATCGCCAATAGAGTCCTGTTTCGCATTTTTGCTCCTTCGTCCTCTTTACCTCCCGTGCAGGGTAGACTGCATGTTGACCATTCAGACCACTCGGACAGTACACAATCATTTGGGCAAGGAATTCTGCAAACCTCACTCACAAGGGATGCTCTATGACTGTCACATACAAAGTCGTCCAAATGAGCCTTTGAAAAATGAAACATCACTGTTTTTTCTTCGTACATAATTTTTTTTCGTAAATTTATTAAAGATGGGGAAAAAACCCCATCCTCAACGCAAAAATTATTTAAATTTTAAAAGTGGTTATGAAACTGTTATGATCGACTCAAAAGATCAAACGGTACTTGCGTATAATTGCGACAATCGCGAACGTTCAAGATAACTCGCAAAGTTGGCAACCCCAATTACACATGTATCGTATGCCCTGAATTAGCAATCATGGGTTTCCTTTCCTATAATGTCGTCAATAGGTTGTGATAATACTTAAGTATCAGTCAAACATATATATACAGAGTGTTTTTTTCCCAGGTATAGAAGTTAAAGTTGCCATTACTTTCCAAGATGGCGACCGATTTAACAGCTGTCAAGTGATTTATTCTCAGTTTGGTTTGGCAATTCATCATGAATAGACTCACGCCTGCACAACGCTTTCAAATTGTGCAATTTTATTTCGAAAATAATGGTCTATTTTCATAAGTGAATTTTGTTTAGCGATGAACCGCACTTCTGGTTGAATAGCTACGTCAACTAACAAAACTGCCGCATTTGGAGTGAAGCTAATCCACAAATGTATGTCGAAACACCGTTACATCCAGAAAAACTGACTGTTTGGTGCGCTTTATGGGCTGGTGGAATCCTTCTTCAAAAACGATGAAGGCCACGACGTTACAGTCAATGGTGATCGGTATAGAGCCATGATTACTAACTTTTTCATTCCTGAATTGAACAATCATGATGTCCAGGAGCTGTGGTTCCAACAAGACGGCGCAACATGTCACACAGCTCGTGCCACAATCGATTTATTGAAAGACACGTTTGGTGACCGCCTAATTTCACGTTTTGGACCTGTGAATTGGCCTCCAAGATCTTGTGATTTAACACCGCTAGACTATTTTCTGTGGGGCTATGTAAAGTCATTGGTCTATGCGGATAAGCCACAAACGCTTGACCATTTGGAAGACAACATTCGCCGTGTTATTGTCGATATACGGTAACAAATGTTGGGAAAAGTCATCGAAAATTGGACGTCCAGATTGGACTACATCCGAGCCAGCCGTGGCAGTCCTATGCCAGAAATCATATTTAAAATGTAATGCCACAAGATTATCTTTCGAATAAAAAAAAGTTCATGTCAATCGAATAATACATCGTTGTTTTATTGCAATTTAAAGTTCTATACCTTTAAAAAAACACCCTATATATATATATATATATATATATATATATATATATATATATATATATATATATATATATATATATATATATATATTTTTCCAACCCTTATAATTACTCAATTATAAAAATAAATATAACCGTTTTACCAAGAAGAAACACAAGCTCCTTACAATCAAAATGGATTAAATATAACAAAAAAAATTGGTTCTTAGTGTTATACCGTCGGCCGTTTTCGTCGAATTAAAAAACCTTGCCAAATAACGTGCTATGCAGTTAACAATGAAAATTTGTTTACGTATATGTTCAAACACAACAATGATGTTAACGAACTCTCGAAAATAATCTTTTATTGGCTCATCAGTTCTCACTCCTGTTCAAACAACATTTTTTCATGGACAGGTTGGAAAGTAATAACATTGTTTATACATAATTTGTATTATTATCTTTTCTTATTTTACTAAGAAAAATAAGCAAAATTTGGGATTTCTACGGAAATAAAGGCAATGGAGGGTTTGGGTCTGATACGAAAGTACTCAAAGACATTTTAGCCAAGCAAAATAAAAAGCATCGCAGATCAGCACGATAGCATTTAGATTCTTGTTCAGAACTTTTATGCCGTAGAAGATATATTTGGGACGATTTCTAATGCAATTACGTTCTTTTGCCACATGATTATAGCAATCATTATATTTTTCTATTTCAAGTGTACGAGTAGTTTTTAAATGCCTTATTTAATTCTTCTAAGCTTCTGGAAATGATAACATCATTTGGCGACGTTTTTTTTTTATTTAGTGATATTCTTTGCTTTTTTGGCAATATTGGTCGATGGTATACGTTTGAACTGAAAATTGGACTTACTTATGAAACACAGCATATATAAAAGACAAAAGATCAAAATATTTGTTCAATCAGATTACTAGGATTTCCAAAGTTTTCATCTATTAAGTTCAAATGAATAATATCGGGGAAAAGATGATTCAAAGGGTAAGAGAAACTGAAAAAACAAACTACACTGGTGTGCAAAAATTAAAGACGAGACGGTTTTTTCAATATAACTTTGTACAAAAGCTTTCCAAATCAACACATTTAATACCGTAAAATCCCCAATACGTAAGGACATGTGTAATGTAAGCAACACTTACTAAAAGAGAAATCAGAGAGATAAAAAGAAGCTTGATTGAAAAAGTAGCATGGAGCGCAATGCGACTGTAGGCCGAAACATCCCTGTGATGGGTGTCCAGCAAGAAACATCCGGTCTTTAGTAGGGGATATGATCTCCCCTGACTGCTAGGCAGGTTTCACAGCGTCTGCCCATGCTGAGAATGAGGGTGTCAATGAGTTGTTGAGGCATTGCTGCCCATTCGTCTTGCTGCGCCAATCGAAGCTCCCGAATCGTTACTGGTGGTAAGGTACGAGCTGCCAAGCGTCTGTCCAGAAAATCCCATACATGCTCGATGGGATTGAGATCCGGAGATCGTGCCGGCCAATCCATACTTTCAATATCCTCACTCTCTAAGGGCTGTTCGGCAGCTACTGTGCGATGACATGGTGCATTGTCGTCCATGAAAAGGAACTGCAGACCCATAGCGCCTCTAAAAAGACACATGGAAGAAGAATCTCGTTACAATAACGGGTCCCGTTGACTGAACCTGCGTCGAAGATGTGAAGGTCTGTACGACTACCAAGCATGATGCCTCCCCAAACGAGAACACCGCGACCTCCATACCTGTCCCTTTCAATGATGTTCGAGGGATGATTGGGGCTTCCCCGCTCTCTCCATATGAGTATGCGATGAGAATCGCTACTGAAACTGAATCAGCTCTCATCTGTAAAGAGTACTCGTCCCCATTCATTGTCTCTCCAATTCCGGGGTTCCCGGCACCACAGAGAATGCCTTCTCCGATGGGCAGGCGTTAAAGGTACACACCGTATAGGGCGTCGTGCAAACAGACCACCACCGTGCAGTCTTCTGGCCACGGTAAAACGCGATATCGGTCGTCCAATCGCCTGTGTCGTGTGTCTAGCGATTTCTCCCGCTGTCTGCCGCCTGTTTCTTCTGGCCTGTAAGACAATGTACCGGTCATCTGCGGGTGTGGTTCCTCGTGGACGACCACTACTGAACCCCCGGATAGCTGTTCCTGTAGTTTGAAATTGTCTCCAAAGTCGTGAAACGATGCTGTGAGCAATTCCGAACTCTGCAGCCATACTTGTCACACTGCGGCCTTCCTCCAACTTCCCAATGATTCGACCTCGGGTAAAAGCATCCAGATGTCGTCTAACAGATTGATTATTCGCCATTTCTCGCTGAGGCAGCAACTCGGTGTGATTTTAACTGCTATACGGCGTGCAATGTCTTTGCCAGAAATACTGATCTTACACCGACAACATGCTTTATACTAGTTAGACACTCCCCCATTACGTCTACCTGCATATCTGCGCATGTGCTACCGTACATCACCTTACTTAATCTCCTGATTGGTCTTTCTGTCGGCTCTGCCTCTTCGTTCAGCTGATATGCTAATTTTTCGACTTCGTCCTTAATTTTTGCACACCAGTGTATGTGATGTACGATAGGAGAAGGTGGATCAAATGAAAAAAAAAAGGAAACGAGCCTTACATTAGTCGCATATGATGTGTAACATCTGATATGTTGCAATAGCAACTTATATCCTAAAAAAATGAAGCGGGCATGATTAGGAATAATTTTCTATCGAGAGAATAACTATATCTTTAAGGAAAATTTTATTTAATTAACAAAAGGAGTTAAAAAAAATGCAATATTTTATCAAAAATAATTACTCTTGTTCAATTTGGGAAAAAGTGGAGATAATAGACTTATATATATATATATATATATATATATATATATATATATATATATATATATATATATATATATATATATATGATAACTAAAATATATATGACACATGTACTTTTGATTTCAAAGTATTTAAAAACCGTTGGAAAACAGCGTCAATAACAGTACTACTGTTAGTTGTCGAAACATTTTGATTTGTGTTCATTTCAAGCTTGAGCTCATCATTCAAGAAAGCTAAGAGCGGCTCAACTCTTGGCAAAATGAAGTTAACGTTGAAATCACCACTCAAAATCACGGGAAGCGAGTGATAGTTTTTTTTAAAGAGAAAAACCATCTTCGGTATATCCTTTTATTACCCGAATTATTTTTCCTCTAATTTCTAGAAGAATCCAGAGGGTCCTGTACTCGCCAACATGTTCGCCAATGTCACCAAAATAGCCACCAAATTAGTGGCAAACTTAGTCGCCAAATATGATGCTAACTTGACTCTATCGCCAAGATCTCACCAAGTTCCCATTTGACGTCACTTCCTGTTACCCATTTCCGTCGTCCATTTTTACGAAATCACTCTGATAAATATCCAGCAACCGAGAGGAAAGTTGTTACATATCAACAAGATGATGTAACGAACTCTACGCTCATAGACCGTGTGATTTGGAACTTCAGTTGAGTGACGAGGAGGACAACTGAGGTGGCACCCCACTCTCCAAGTTTCAACGTGAGGATCTCGATCCTTGCAGTGAAATACCTGAACATCGATAGGCAACGTAGACTGATCGTAAGCGCTGCGTGCGCATGCACGAGTGCCAAGCCAGTGGGAGTCGACAGTTGAAAAACCACGACTTTGATCACCTGGTGACTGATTGAGTGATGTTCTCTGAGCTCCCCCCGTAAGCGCCTTGTTGATATCTGAAGTTGGCTTTTGCTTTCGACGAGAGCAGTGGTATCTGTGAGCTCCACCCGTAAGGCGCAGTGTGAATATCCGCAGTCGGTTCTTACCTCTCAACGAGAAAGACTGTTTGGCTCCATCAGCGAGCGTAAAGACTGATTATTTCTGCGAATGTCAAGAACTCTAATTTCTAAATTGTAAATACTGTACAAGGTAAATCGTGTATGTCTGTGAACTGTCTTGTGTTTGGGAAATAAATCTACAAAGATCAAAGAGGTGTCATCTTTTAGATGCTTGAGACGTTACAATGAAAACAAAATGCCGAAAGGGTTGATAAAAGATTTCACAGCAATTCCTGCATTATTAAATTCATTGACATACTTACAAGTATCTGATATGTGACAAATTTGGGATTGGATATGAATTGATATTTTAAAAGCGAGATATTAACACGCACACACGTAGTATAATACATTGTACTGATAGTCATGATCATCGACAAATGCTACAATAGCGCCAAAACCAAGCACACATAGTGAGGAATGTAATCAATGTTATTATGCTTACTATAGCTCCAGATTAGTGATGAGTTTAACAATCAATGCATATTTTTAAAAAGTAACTAACATGAGTCCGACATTTTTTGTCGATAATCACATAAAAGCGGAGAAAGTCAAGATGACAGTTTATTTTCTGTCAGTTGGAACTCTTAGTAACTCTCGTAATATAATGAACATGTAGCTTATCATGTATATTTTCTTCTTTTGTATACTGCAAAATAATGATCAGGCACATGTCGCATTTCTTAATTAATGGTTTCCATATATTTAACATACTTTCCAGGTCATAGAGATCAGTAACTGAAAACGTATACCACGTGATCAAAATCATCTGAAGACAAAATAATTCATATACCAACTGGGGGATTCAGTATAGTCGTCTGTAAGCATAAAAACTGATATTTCGTAGAATTGCAATAATCTTCGATTATACCGATTTAATGTTTTTTTTTTTACTCTTTTCCTTTTTTCAATCCTTTACCTAAGATATCTATAATTAAAACAAACTTTTATTCTTTACATTGTCGAATGAAAGTACTATTCTATTGCATATTTCAATTTCGGAACATTAGAGTCGAAATAAATCGGCTAAGGAATAGTTCGAGATTATATAAATTGAGACGTTACAAATAGAAGCATAAAGTAACAATATGCAATCGAGTGGCGCTATCATCTCTTTACGTAAGTACTATATAGCCTAAAACCAGCTGCTTGTGAAGGAGCATTTCAATATAAATGGCTGTATAATAAACAATTTCGATACAGTCAAATTGTAGAAGTGAGTTTGATGTAACAGTTAGCAGAATTAGTAATAAAGCCATCGGTCAGCTAGAAGTTTGTCAACGATAATCTGGCATTACAAGACTGATAAATGTCGACCTTCTCGTGGGAAGTCCGTTACGGAACCAATTTCTAACAACTAGTTTATCTTTTTGAAGACAGGTCAAGAGTGACCACTTCTGATGACAGATATTGGCAACTTAGTGTGAGCACCGCACTAGGACTAAAACTCTATCTCACTTTAGATCCGCTACAAGAGGGGCACTAATTTGTCCCGACAGTGCACTTAAAATACTTAAAATTAAATTTCTTTTATGAAAACCTTAATTAAAATAAAAAAACTTGAAATCGGTTAAAATAATTTGAATAAATTACAAAATTGGTTATATGTTAAAGAAATACGTTCTACAAACTTTTTGAGAGCTATGGTATCAATCGATAAAAATTCTATCGAAAGAAAAGTAAGAATAACTTACGCCGCTCAATCTTACGCAAGTCTTGTTTCTATTTCTGTTTCCTGGACCACAGGTGGATTGAGGGTCGTGCAGAATGCAGTTGCCCCAACTTCCATATTGCCAATTGAAGAGTTCGATTTCCCAGCATGTGTCCATTTCTTGTAGGTGTGGGCATGGACGGCCTCCATTGCTTGGATTCACAATAACACTACGTTCTCGTATTCTATATCCTAACAAATAAATAAAATGAAATTTGACTAAGTTGATACAATATCTTTAAAGACAACTATGTGACGGATCTTTACACGATTTTCTAACTAATCCTCTTGGGAAATCTTTGGGCTATCAATTCGCGTTGTTCACAACCAACCCTTCGGAAGAAGAGAATTGTGATATGTAAATTAAATAACTATAAATATAGGTAAGGTTTTCTAGCTTGAGAGAGAGAGAAGAAGCGAAGATATACTCATGACAGGTGAGATTGCTACTAAAAGCATAATATTAGACTTATAGAGCTTTGATTATTACTAGAAGTAAACCTTAAAGTGACAATTGTTCACTAAGATTGAATTAAGATTAGATTAAATAAGATAATAGGTTAAGATCCTTAATTAAAAAGAAGGATCAAGTTTTTTAGTCGCCAAATCACTCACGTGCTACTGTCGTCGTTCCACTTTTACGATTTTCATTGAGACGTTCTCTTAATATTATTAGTTGAGTCTGTTCTTAGTGTTGAAATAAATAGATTAGAGTTGAACCACTTCTCTCTTGAGTGTTTCTTCCCCCCCCACACACACATCTAGGTGCTCGCGAGAGAGGGCCTCTTACAACCATACATTTTCAGATATGAGCAGTCGACATTTTGAACAGGAGATTTCAATTGGATGTAATGCTGTTAAATTAAATTAGAATTTACATTTGAGTCAGTAGTGTAACAGAAAAAGGGCAAGAATTCAAGGAATCAAGGTGCATTTAATGACGGGAATATTTTCATTATAAATATCTAGAGTAGGCTAAAACTAACTCATTCTCAGGGACGTCTTAAGACTTCTTGAGCCCCTGGGCCTCTACGTATCTGTACAGAAGTGTAGGTCCTACCTATGACCCTTAAAAATAGACAGTACGTTGTCAAATACTCGTACAAACAATAAGCGAAAACAAATAAAGGGTGTTTTTTTAGAGGTATAGAAATTTATATTGCAATAAAACAACGATGTATTATTCGATTGACATGAATTTTTTTTATTCGAAAGATAATCTTGTGGCATTACATTTTAAATATGATTTATGGCATAGGACTGCTACGGCTGGTTCGGATGTAGTCCAATCTGGACGTCCAGTTTTCGATGACTTTAACCAACATTTGTGGCCGTATATCGGCAATAACACGGCGAAAATTGTCTTCCAAATGGTCAAGCATTTGTGGCTTATCCGCATAGACCAATGACTTTACATAGCCCCACAGAAAATAGTCTAGCGGTGTTAAATCACAAGATCTTGGAGGCCAATTCACAGGTCCAAAACGTGAAATTAGGCGGTCACCAAACGTGTCTTTCAATAAATCGATTGTGGCACGAGCTGTGTGACATGCTGCGCCGTCTTGTTGGAAGCACAGCTCCTGGACATCATGATTGTTCAATTCAGGAATGAAAAAGTTAGTAATCATGGCTCTATACCGACCACTATTGATTGTAACGTTGTGGCCTTCATCGTTTTTGAAGAAGTACGAACCAATGATTCCACCAGCCCATAAAGCGCACCAAACAGTCAGTTTTTCTGGATGTAACGGTGTTTCGACATACACTTGTGGATTAGCTTCACTCCAAATGCGGCAGTTTTGTTTGTTGACGTAGCCATTTAACCAGAAGTGCGCTTCATCGCTAAACAAAATTCGCTTATGAAAATCGGGAACAACGGCAATCTCGTGTTGGGCCCATTCGACGAATCTACGCCTTGCTTGATGATCGTTTTGATGAATTGCCAAACCAAACTGAAAATAAATCACTTGCCAGCTGTTAAATCGGTCGCCATCTTGGAAAGTAATGCCAACTTAAACTTCTATACCTGGAAAAAAACACTCTTTAAATATGCATGACTTATACAATCGACCGACTGCCGCCTTTTGACTGAATGAGTAATGACGGTTTATGGTGGTAGCCTATTCCTGTACATGGACGACGGTCATCATATGTAGACGGTTGACATATCGTCCGAAATTCCCAGCCTTTCGGACAATACAATCGTAAATAGCACTTGACCGCTGGAATTATGATCTTATAAAGAGTCGAGGCTCCCCCTGTGTCCGAGACCCTACGCCTGGACCGAGTCGGCCCATGCCTATTAGCTTCATTAAAAGTTGACAGTCATTCAAAGGTTAGAAATAAAAGTTATTTTTTAATGATTCATTTCACCAACCCTCACAGCAACGTAAGCGGAGATTCGCAACAAATGTTTGCATGTCATATAAGTTTATTACGATAATATTCTGTATAACTTTCCAAAAGGGCAATCAAAACAATCTCCTATTCACACATGCCCATTTATTATGTTACAGTATCTTTACGAGTTGTAAAATACATTTGAGGTACAGTTTGAGATGAATAAATGGCAGAAAATTAATTGCATACATGTACAATATCGATGTTTCTGCAATGAATTCTCTCTAGTACCCAACAGACGTTATTAATTATTTGTTAGTTAAGTTACCTAGTTAATATGACCAGATTTTATATGTCAAACCAATCTCTTCAAAATTATGGATTGTAGCTCCATGTTAGAAGAACGAAGATTTTTAATTGCAGGTGTACGCCAGGGAAAATTTCTTTCCTTGATGTTTACGCTGCTGTCCCCCAAAAATATGGTACGATTCAAAATTACTACTTCAAAATTAGATTATGGTAAGATAGTGGTCGTGAAGATTAGTACGCCACTTCATGCAGTTTTATTAAAAAAGACAGTCGAAATATATAATTTAGTACTTTCTATCATCATGAATACTCTTAACGAAACAATTCAATGATATAGAAGTGAAAAAAATTTTTTTTTTGTATCAAAACAGTTTGAGCTCATTTTCAATTATGTAAAGAGTTAGCACTATTTAATCAAAATTTGAACGAAATAATTTATGGAATGTTATAAATATAAAGCGCGCGTTTGTTCTTTTTTAATTAACTGAACATAATATATAGATGAAGTCGAAGGGGGAAAAACAACTACACAATGCTGAATAAATGGTGCAGTTTAATATTGATGGATAATATGTCTGAATATGATTTTTAAAACAAAAATTATGTTGATACTATTAATATGTAATGTAGTCGAACCTCTATTTAACGAATTTCGCAATTTAACGAAGTTTTTAAGTTAACCGATTAAAATGAAAACAAAAACCCCTATTTAATGAACAATAAGCGTCGAATTCACGAATTATTTCAACAGCTGAATTTTTTTATTGGTATGTATTAGAAAAACTTGGATTTTTTCCCTAATTTCATCATTTTAAATATATGGAACAGAAAAAGACTTTTCTTGTAAGCCGCAAAATTTCGGTGGGAAAGAGTGCAAATCAGTTCACAGGATAACCTATCGTGTGAATTTTGAGTAGGACAGAAAATAATTCCTTTCCTATCTCATCCCATTCCACAACGCAGGAGGTATTTTAAGATTTCAACGGTTATATTACATTTGGTGATGGACTACCTATCTTTACAACTGATGATGAGGAAATTGTTGTTTTGTCGTAATCAATGATTAGTGATTCTGGTGCAGAAATTGATAAGGAAACTCCTATCAAAACTGTTACATTTTCTAATGTTTCACATTGTTTGGAAACCGTGTAAACATACTTTATGCAGCATGTCATAGCCCCCACCTGGGGAAGCCATCTCTTCATCTACTCGACCTAGATTTGTAGGAGGTAAGGATTGATGACCCAAGCTAGCCATAATAAAACCAATTTATTATTATCAAATATAATAATCAAATGCAATCTTACTATAGGGAGGAAATCAAGAGTGATATATCGCAGCTCTAAATCTTATTGAATAAGCGCCTGAAATCCTAACCGCTTAACTTAAAGTAAAGTTATCCTATGAATCCTGACTTCCCTAATTTATTTGAATAAATGAGGGATATTTCTGTAATTACGCGTCTAAGTCCAGATCCTTACCATAACCTCACGGCGTTCAGGAACTCAGCTTCTTTTCCTACTTCTTCTCGATTACTAAATCTCCATTATATATTTACTAATTAATATGCATATCAAGGTTTCTTCTTGAGAGAGTTGAGTGTGAAATAATTCAATTGATGGTCCCAAAGATTCCCCAAGAGGATTAGTTGAAAAACTCCGTAAAGCCCCGTCACAAGCAGGTTGCAAATGAAGCGGTATTTTCTTCTCTGCATAGAGTTGAAAGAACACTCTTTCGAGTTAGAAATCAAAAAGATTGTCAAACATCTTTTAGTCAGTATTTTAAAATTTCAAATGAGATGATGCTTAATAATTATTTAATAGTATCTTAAGATGTTGAAAGAATGAAGCCATGAAGTGTAACCACTAATTTGATGTAGAACTGATATAAATAAAAATTCGGATATGGATGTTGTCAAAAAATTATAAACATTTTAAATAAAGTGAAACATGCTAATCTTTTTAAAGATATTTCTGATAACAGTATATATATATATTTTAAAGAGAATCAGATGCTAAAATCTTTTTTGTAACGGTTCTCTTACGTCATTACTGGGTAAACCAAAATAATGGATAAGATCTCGGGGTAATTTAAAATAGTTTTAATGACATAAAATTACACACAGTTACAAAGGACATACATTTAGACACAATACAAGTTAAACATTTAAAGGAAATAAGGGGAAGTTAAATACATTACATAGTCCAGGATTGGACAGCGAGAGGAGTAACGTTTACTCGTTCAAATTCCAACGTTCTCTGGCGGTAATACAGAGCTTCGCTCGGGAACACTTCCGTTACAAGTACCGCCATCTACATTTTGGTCTTCGAATTAAACCGTGTGTTACATTTTTAAATATACTGAAAACCAAAATAGTTTTTACCAAAGCCCAAATTCTTTCGTAATTTGGGAACGAGGAATGGATAAAACTATTAGAAGAAACAATACGTTAAATACACACTTATGCGAAATTATTAAGCAAAAGAGAATAGAGTAGTATAATTTTTTTCAATACTTTCTAAAAAATTGAAATCATCGAAAAAACAGATTAGGCAGTAAAACATTTTGCCGACGAATATTAAGCAATAAAAATAAATAATATTTGAATTTTTGTGCAAATTATTTTCATAAATTGCTTCAACAAATTTATTTCGTACAAACAAACCACAATTCTTAAATTCGACAGTTAATTTCCTCTAAGGATTTAATTCAGAGACAAGAAATAATGAAGGGAAGGGACAATAAGGAAACAAAGAAACAATTACAATTTATAATGGATAAAATTATGTTTTTATCTCGGACAGCTATACAATCATTTAATTAACACTATGACAGTGGGCTCCAATTCATACATCTGTGGTAGCAGAGTTTTCTACATACATGATTATACTTTCTGACAGCATAAGTTAGTTTGTGGAAGAGTGTCTCTCTATCCAGTTCAAAACAAAAACATAATTTATTTTACAGCGAGCGAAATCACAGAAACACAACACGAAAAATCCGTAGAAACATAGATAATTAGCAACCGCTTTAGTGTCACTGTTATGCCACACTGAATTGCCGTTTTTGTAGAAGCCAAAAGCACACATTGAATAATGCAAAACTAGCATGGCGCCATTTAATGAGAGCTTAGTGAACTAACGCACACTACAACTAGAAAATTTGTATTTAACATTACCAGTACAATAAGCCACTGAAATAAATTCAAACGACGTAAAAAGGAAGAAGAACGCAATTAATAAACAAATGTTAATGTAGGTCTTAGAAATTTTATTTAAATATTTTCTCTTAAAGTGCAACAAAAGTTTCTTTTTATTATGAAATTTCAAAGAGAGAAAAAAATGTATTATTTCTAATCAACGTGGCAAAACACAATTGACAGCAGTTAATAAAGTAAACAAAATACCCACTGCGATAAAAAAGGGCATTAATTCAATTATGAATTCGTTACTTTAAACAGAATATGCAGGAAAAGAAAAAAGAGAATAAGAGTTCCTCCCCTCCCCTCAGATTTTCATTCCAAATAATTCAAATTAAAAAAAAAATGTATTCGTTAAGCCGGGGAAAAAAAAGGTTCACTTCTTTTTTATTCTTTCAAATGTTCTACAGATAAAAGTAGAAGTGTTATTTGTTCTTTTCTCTTGCATTAGTAAAAAAACCCCAATTATTTATTAAAAAAAACAATTGTTTTGGTTAGAATTCGCTAAGCATCCAAATCTTATTCAGCAGTTTAATCTTCTTAAATTATGTTTTATCTCTAAAAATTCTTATGCAAAAAATAATTCCAGAAATATGGATTTATTTACCCAACTGCTGAGAAAATAGAAAGTTTGTTCATTAATGCGTTACTATTTGGCCTGTGTCTTCAAATATTCCATCTAATTATACGATATAACGAAGAGACTAACCAAGTAATATCCCCATTTGCCTTTGAAATAAATATGCTGAATCACTATAATAAATATTTTACGAATATATTTCTATTTTCTAGACTTTCGGCATTCAAATAGCCTTTTATTGAAATCCACCAATACAATCTTCCGTGTGTGTTTCTGATCAAAACTTCAACTAATTACTGCTCTTCATCTGAAATTAAGCACACAAAATTTACTTAAACTTCCTCAGAAGAGGCCCAGTAATACTGATTAACGATTTTCTTCATTAAACGAAGGTAAATAATGCTTGATTTAAACAGGAAAGTACAGGATGAATGAATATATTAGCTCCAAATAAGTTTGATTGGGACTTCATCAAAACTTAACTTCCAACATCCATTCAAATTCTTCTCTTTTCTTGTCTCGTAAAAGCGGAAGCACGTGATTTCGGCAAACAGTGTGAGATGAGAAAACGGGCATGCTTACTATTTTGTTTGGAAAGGGGGCGTGCTACTTCACAACACAATAGTCATGTTTTTTCTCCAATTGCTTATAATTTTAACATATATTTTGGGTGATCTAGAAGATATCAAACGTAGAAGTTGCTGAAACGTTAAAGTCTTGAATGAAAACATTTCTAATTCTACAAAGTAGGGATGGCGATCTGAGATCGATTAATCCAAAAATCGATTTCTCGGGCCAGAAAAATCGATTTTTTAAATCAATAAGTAGCATTGAATCGATATTTCATCCTAGAAAATCGACATTCCAATTTTGTTTTTGTTTTGGTAAAAACCATAACATCACGTCCATTCAATAACCATGATGTATTTGAGTATCGTGGGATCATCTGTTCCTTGTGAGAGCTTTTTTTCGATTGCCGGCAACATCGCAAGTGATGAGCGGAACCGCTTGGATCCCAGTAGACTTAACAGACTGTTATTTTTAAAAAGTGTAGGTTTTAAGCATTGGGAACTATAAAGCTATATAATCTATATTCTAAACTTTTTAATGTAACAAATACATTTGGAAAATAAATGTCTTCTTTTATACCTGATATTTTGATATGGTAAAAAAAAATTGTAATTGTCGCATTCCCTGAACTAAAAAATCCCCTGATTTTACTGATAACAGATCGTTTATATTACGGTATTTTTCTTGTTTTTCATTAAATGGATTTATCTTTACATTGTAAATGCAGACTTGAAAAAAAATGAATTTTTAAGAAATTGATCTTTTAGACTTTGATTTTGTTGTGAATCGATTCATCAGGTTACGATTCGAATCGATTTAAAATCGATCTTTTTCGGAAAGAATCGCCATCCCTACTAAAAAGTGGATTAAATTTATACAGTAGAGACCCGAAAACTTGGCCTAATGTGGGCCAAAGGGTGGCTGGCCCAGTTTATGAAAGTGCCGGGTTATCAAAAATAGGATTAATTTACTACTGTGACGAAGCCGGTCTCTTCCCCCTAATTACTACGGACCCCTTGACTCTTGCCGACAGACGTTGGGAAAATTCCAGACATTTCCCTAATTGTGGGGAAAGAATTTCGGAACTGGGTGGTCAAAAAATTAGACCCGTTTTCCCACACCGTCCTCGGCGACAAAAAGAGACGCATTAACATTGTGCTTTCGTTTTCCCACGATTCGGTGACGACAGCGCGTCTGAAAATTTACAATGTGCACCTAGACATCGGCACCCATGGGGCTAGAGATGAAATGAGTTGAGACCGACAGGGGCGGCAAAAGAACATGAGTTCACAGGAGGATGATTAGGCGAGGGATGGTATGAGAGAGAGTATATAAGGGGAGCGAGGGGAACCGAGAAGAAGATTGGACTTTAGAGGGAGCCGTTGTGAAGGTACTCCAGCGAAGAGACTGGATTTTTGAGGGAGCCCTGGTGAGGTCCCTTCAGCGATAGAGTGAAACGATAGGGAGACCGCGAAGGAAGGCAGAA
This sequence comes from Trichonephila clavipes, assembly GCA_019973935.1. Classification (NCBI taxonomy): domain Eukaryota; kingdom Metazoa; phylum Arthropoda; class Arachnida; order Araneae; family Nephilidae; genus Trichonephila; species Trichonephila clavipes. Next base: position 185,041 of record BMAU01006735.1, read on the forward strand.
TTCGAACTGAGGAGATCCGGGAACGGTCTGAGTCCCGATCAGTGATAGGAGTTATACCTTAGTCCGCGAAGTAAGGAGGATTTGAAGCCAGAGAACTCACCCGACTCTGTGTGGAATTACCGAGAGTGAATTACGTCCTTATATATATATATACATATTTTAAGCGAGAGAGATGAGATATTTCAGTGAAATAGACTCGAAATTTGTGGACCCTTTTGCTAATTAATTGTGATAAAATATTTTCTGAGGATTTACGTATTGAAATAAATAGTTTATCCCAGAGCTGTGTGAAGTCATTACACTACGAAATTACCACGGTTCTGATGCACCATTTTCACACAACGGTGAAACTGATTCTTAGGACCTGAAAAAAAATGAAAAAGACAGAAATATACATCGTTGCATAATAAGATGTATTATATTAGCTGCATTGTCAGATTTTCTCTGTTCCTTTTCTCATTTTATTACCAAATGTTGGTAGGCGGATGCCCCAAAAAATATAAAAACACGATTCTCTCTTTTTCATTGCTTCCTCTAAATTAGCTGTATTTCGTCCGTTATTATTTTCGATAGTACTCGCATGTTTATCTCGCTCTGTATTCCTGTTCTGGTTTCTGCAGATTTTTATCCTCTTTTCTTCCTCCACTAAACTTCCGAGTACTTCAAAATAAATTACTTTTCTACGTGTATTATATTGTTTTCTTCTTTCAACGCCTCTTGATGTTTCCGATGATATATGAAAAGAAAGAAATATGAAACGCGAGATACCCATTTGTGAAGAAATATATCAGATTTATTATTGTTTTTTTTGGAAATGATGAGTATTTTTTGTAAGTTCCTTTCGTTTTGTAATTCATCGTGAAAAAGTTTTGGATTTTCTGTCTATTTAAAAAAAAAGTTGCAAAACCGTTCGTTGTTTTCAATGATGTATTGATTGAGTGTAAACGTATATATATAAAATTTAGTTTAAATTTCATGAGAGGATGCTTATTCATAGGCAAAGCTGAAATGTTCATGAGATAACAAAATAATAAGTTTTTCCATGATATAATTTTACTTTTTATCCATTTTACTAATATTAAAAGTAGTGCAGACATTCTTAGACACGATTTGTGTGGTTTAAAATCTCATTTATAAAATGGATGTAATAAAGGGTGTTTTTTTAGAGGTATAGAACTTTAAATTGCAATAAAACAACGATGTATTATTCGATTGACATGAATTTTTTTTATTCGAAAGATAATCTTGTGGCATTACATTTTAAATATGATTTATGGCATATGACTGCCACGGCTGACTCGGATGTAGTCCAATTTTCGATGACTTTTTCCGACATTTGTGGCCGTATATCGGCCATAACACGGCGAATGTTGTCTTCAAAATGGTCAAGCGTTTGTGGCTTATCCGCATAGACCAATGACTTTACATAGCCCCACAGAAAATAGTCTAGCGGTGTTAGATCACAAAATCTTGGACGCCAATTCACAGGTCCAAAACGTGAAATTAGGCGGTCACCGAACGTGTCTTTCAATAAATCGATTGTGGCACGAGCTGTGTGACATGTTGCGCAGTCTTGTTGGAACCACAGCTCGTGGACATCATGATTGTTCAATTCAGGAATGAAAAAGTTAGTAATCATGGCTCTATACCGATCACCATTGACTGTAACGTTGTGGCCTTCATCGTTTTTGAAGAAGTACGGACCAATGATTCCACCAGCCCATAAAGCGCACCAAACAGTCAGTTTTTCTGGATGTAACGGTGTTTCGACATCACTCAACGATTTTTTAAATAAAAGTAAAGCTTGGGGAGAAATGGTAAGCGTAAAACCACTTGTGGATTAGCTTCACTCCAAATGCGGCAGTTTTGTTTGTTGACGTAGCCATTCAACCAGAAGTGCTAAAACAAAATTCGCTTATGAAAATCGGGAACGACGGCAATCTCGTTTTGGGCCCATTCGACGAATCTACGCCTTGCTTGATCATATTTAAAATGTAATGCCACAAGATTATCTTTCGAATAAAAAAATTCATGCTAATCGAATAATATATCGTTGTTTTATTGCAATTTAAAGTTCTATACCTCTAAAAAAAACACCCTTTTTATATCACATTTTAAAAAAAGTATCCGAACTTTGTACAGAAAAAATCTTAGTTACTCTGGGGGATTAGGATCCTAATCAAATTCAAAGTAGACCCCCTGCGCTTTCACACACACACAGCTCAGTATTCCTTCCACTGCCGAAAACACTTTTGGAAGGCTTTTTCAATTCCTACTATTAGCTCACACTCTCTATATATTTATTTATCTTGGTGGAATTTTTAATCGTTAATAAAATACATTTTAAGGCGCTCACTTGAGCTGAAATTTTATATACATGATCATTTTGGATGACAATAAAATAATTTAATTAAAATTAATAAAAATTAATTGAATAAAACGAATTATTTAAGGAATTACAAATACAGCCACGTTGGCATCATTTTTGGCGACTTAGCGACCATTTTGGCGAACCTGAAGTTTTTTTCTCACGTTTAAAGCATTCAGTTGATTGTTTTGGATGACAGTACGATACTTTAATGATAATTAATAGAAATTAATTTCCACTTAATGTTGTGATTCTGTTATATGTATATACATATTTATATTAATTGTAACTATTTAATAAAAAGTTGCTAAAATGAAATTTTTCTTTCTTGATCTAAGTCGAAATTGACTTAAAAAAACAAATTTTTTTTTTATGTTGCTTGTTTTGGAATGGTGTTCAACCCCGCCGTTGCGTATTACCTTATCGCATCTCTACACTGAAAACAGGTCCCTTTCAATGGCATTTTCATTTTGGGGAACAGCCAAGGTCTCAAAGATCCAGGCTCAGCGTCGACAGTGTCCAGTAGGTCCTGTGTAAGAGCATGTTCCACCGACAGAAGCTTGGGAATAAATTTCGAAGCCGCTCAGCGCATGATCATACAAAATTGCATTTGTAGAATCTGTACTGATCTCAACTTGTTCAGCGCTCTCTCATACGGTCAAACGACGACCTTTCATAATCAGATTTTCCTCCTTTTCAACAATAGCTTGATTTTGAGTGGTTTATGGCAGAGTTTCTCAAACTGTGGGGCGCCCTCCCCGAGGGAGGTGTGATACCATTACGAGGGAGGGCGCGAGTATATTGAAAAGTAGAAAACGAAACATTACTTATATAAGGAAATTATTAATTTACTGAAAGTATACAAACAAAATACACTCTGACACAATAAAAAATAAAATACACACATTGATAAAATACACTTATAAATGTTTCTGTGTAGTTCAATGCATTTTATAATTCATTTAACAGTACCAAGTTAGGAACAAGTTTGATAATTACCAGTGACCCAATAGGCTTGTATTATAACACTTATCTTGATAATTCGTACGGTTTATAATTGATTTCTTAACTGCCTATTAAAAGTTATGCGATTCGCTTCCCAATGACATCTTTTTCCATGTAGATGCGTGTATGTAATGTTTTTTGGGGAGGGGGGGAAGAAAAGGAATAAATAAGCAAATCCTCTGAAATAAGTAAATCCTTCGCAAACACTGTGAAGGTCCTTTTATTACATTCCAAAGCCGTTGGAATAACTTAATGAATAGCAGTGCACAGAAAACATCGTACTCTGGAAAGACGTATATATACGTCTAGAAAATTAATGCTTTGGCTCAGCGAGACGTCTATATACGCCCTTAAGAGGTTTAAAGTTGTGTTGTAGCTTAAGCGTTAAAGTATAGTATTATTAAATTCAATACATTGTTATTGTATGGAGGGGGGGGGTGCGATGAAAATTATGATTGAATATTGGGTCGTGAATATTGTAAGTTTGGGAAGCACTCTCTCTAGTTTATGGCCTTCCAGAACTTTGGTCACTTTATACGTCCACAGTTGAATCGATTAATCCCTTCTTAATTTGTGTAACCCCATACCATCGCTGAATCTTACGACTTGTTCCACTTAAAAAATCCCCAAGCTTCTGACAAAAAAAAATTGATGCATCAGTTTTGTTCAAGTCGTTCAGTCATCTTAAGAGAAAAATTCAACGAACATGTGTAACAACACCTCACTCTACTGCCTGCATTAAACGGCTGGTACACTGAAACGAAGGGAAAGCATTTAAGGCTGCATTAAGCTGCCATCTCCCGCTATACACAGTGGCGCCGCCTTAGAATCTCTACTGTGCGCGGAAAAATTCAGAGTCGTATACTTTTTGAACAGACCTTGTGTATATTTGAGCTCAAAATACTTTCTTCTTCAGACATCAAGAACATTTTAATGTTTGTAATTATTTAATTCATATATCGTAATTCGTATATCAGAAAATATCCTACTTCGAATTTTTTGATGGCAATTATTTTGGCTCGAGGGCCACATTGTAGGAGCAGAGGACACTGGAGATCCATACCTTTTTAAAATGATTACGTTCATTAGTTAAATTTGCATCTCCGAAAATATATAAATTGTACCTAGGGATTGCAATACCGGTATACCAGGATACCGAATACCGGTATTTTAAGCCATTTGCACAATTTTGTAATACCTGTATTTACAAGTTTATATATAAACACCGGTTTTTCGGTATTTACTAATAATTTTTTTAATTGCCTCCGCTATGTGTTCAGGGATCGCCAAGATAGCAAAATAGTATACGATTTTGTTTTTATGTCTCTCTAACGGACGAAATTAATCAGATTACGAATATAAATTTGTATCGTGCAATCAAGAAGTGATAAAATATGAAAAAAAAAATTTTTTTTTCCAACAAGTCAAAATTCAGTACACAAATCAGCTGTATCCAAAACCATCCGATGAGAAATCAATCTACTTGAAGATGAGGGATTTAGAGGTAAGTTCTTGGAAAATATATATCACGCATTACTAACAGTAACATCTCTCAACTAGCATGAATCCCGAAAGAGCGTTTTCGACAACTGGTAGTTTTTGCACAAAAAATTACTTTCCCGGCTTAGTGACAGTACAATTGATGCATTATATTTTTTAAAACCACTTTCAAAAATTTTTAACAGTACCACATAATAATGATTTTTACACTGTTTTGTGATTTAAATAGATAAGATGTTCCTTTACTTTTTTGTGATTCTTTATATACTGTTATAATTTATAAGTTACAAATTATTTTCTGTGATATTTACATTTTCCAATAAAACTGGCAAATCAAACTAAGAAAAACACCCGTGTTTTCTTTCTTTTCCTAAAATTTCTACTACCAGTATTAAAACCGGTATCTCGGTATTAAGATCTAAAAAATACTGAATACCGGTATGGAACTTTTCGTCCGATATTGCAATCCCTAATTGTACCGTAAAAATCAATAAATATAAGTTAAATAAGAAGGTGGCAGAGAGAGAAAAAGTTTTATTCAGTATATTTACTGTAATAACTTCATATCTATAGGTGCAAGTATATTTAATTTTAGAGTAGGTTTAACTACATCCCACTTTTCTACAATTTTTTTTCGAATCAGGAGTTAGATTGTTTACAGTAAAATCCGGCGTATAACGCATAGCTATACTTTTAAGATGCATTTTTTTGATTTTTAGGTATATTCGCCGTATAACGAGCCCTACTTCTTTAGGTTGAAACCTGAACTGTACTTGAGCAGTAACTTTTTGTTTTGAAGTAATTTATTCGAGATACTATGCCAGACTTTTAAAAAAATAGAATACTTCTAGAAAAAAAAAACCCTGTAAGATCATAACGTGTCATTTCTTTTAAGGTATCCGACTACTTGCGACAACTTTTTTTTTTGAAAAAATGGAGATATGGGGATTTTTTTGTGATTTTTAGATTTATTTGGTATATTTTAAGAAAAAAATCCTAAAATTAAAAAAAGAAAATTTTTTTATTAGTATGAAAATTGGGAAAAACTGGTGAAAATTTACAAAAAATTACATAAACGGGGCCCGCTCTGTAAAAAGATTTTATGAACAAATCCTCAATTTTTCAATTTTGATATGTTGATTTGTTATTCATGTTTGAAATGATCTTCAGGATAAGAGATATTTTAATTTTTACAAAAAATAGAGCACTTTATCTTAGTTATTATACGAAATTGCTTAAAAAAACAGTAGTTATATTCACATAAGAGACTGTAAATTTTGTAATAATGCAGTGATTTAAAAATCTGAAGATCAAAACAATTCTACTATTATACAGAACATACACAAGAAATTTCAGTAAATTATTTTCAAAACCATTTCAGCAATCCTTGTCCCCGTTTGAACATTTTCTGAAAAAACACATTTTGAGTAAAACACATTTTAAAGTTTGAAATACTTTTTTCTAAATATTAATACTTACATATAGGTTTAAAATTCTCCAGATTTATACGTGACACCTTCCTTTTCCTCAGATAATGCACAGTTCCTTTTTTTAAGTCCCCTGAGTTTTTTATCTTGTTTTTTGTAGTTGGCAATGAATGTCTCTCCGAGTCGACAATTCTTTCGTCATCAACCTTTGAAAATCCCTTCAGAATGAAATAACCCATTGGGATGTGTAAATATTCCAACACGGAAAGAATCCCTTTAGATCCATCATTGAACTGTAATACAGCCAAGAATGCACCAAATTGTAATGTCAGAAGTTCAACAAAAGTTTCTTTTGGGATTATGCTCCACAAAACACCATTAAAACTTTCATTGGCATTTTGGGTCTTTCCGTGTTAACGTTTTTCAAGAAGTGATTGGTCACATAAATCCATATAGGTGGTTTTCACTGTGTTCAATACAGCATTTGGTAAGCCAGCTGTTCTATGTTTATACAGTTTTCCTTCTTGCTTGGCCTTTTGGTATTTACACCATGTATCGGATCCAGAAGGGCATTGTCCATGCATGGGTTTTTTGTCGGTGGAGCAACAATGAAAAAATGCAGCAATGACTGCAGTCTGCATGTTACACAAATTGCCGACATTACTCCGAATTGCAATTCCAAAATAATTTTGAAGTGTGTCGATGAATTTGTCGGTCAATTTACCTTTTCCGCCTAAGCCTTTTGTAGATTTTTTCAGCTTTCGTAAACGAGAGCCAACTCTCTTCTGCACATGTCCTATGCACTCATATTTAACTACGCTATCATAACCATAAATGTCTTTCACATTATTGAACGCCTTTGAATCCCCACCCCCGTAATAAGACGTATATCGAAGACTGCGGTTTGCTTCAGACCTTTCAAAAATCCTATAAGCACCGACAGTTTCCATATTAGACGCTGATCCTTTGTGATTTTTACAAAAATGTGACACTACGCATTTTTTGGAGAATCCCGATGTTTTTTCGGTTTTCGTACACACTCGGCAATATTGACTGAGCACTTCAATGTCTAATATTTTTCCAGAGTCCACAGAAATTGTCGAAACACACCCATTCAATGAAGAGTAGCCACATTTTTGCCATGTACCATCTACACTAACGCCACACTCATTTGAACATTCTGCAATGGATTTTTCTGACTCCAACATAGAATTGTTTGCAGCTTGTGACGCAGCATGCAGCAACTTAATTTCATGTTGTCTGTATGTACATTTTGACGGATAAGGAATATTCAGCATACTGAACAGTTTCTTTCCAGCTGAAAATCCTTTGCCAATAATTCTCATTCCAAAGACAAAAAGAAGGTTTATAATATTTACATTATTCACACACACACCTTTGACGTGGAAGTGAATCCTTTTGTGAATGAACAGTTCTTACACTTGAGACATAAATTTGACTGCAAACCAAGTCTTGAGTCTTCAATCAAGTACAGTTCTTGATTGTAACAAATAGGACAAGAAAATAATAGAGAATATTGACATCAGTATTTCGATGTCGAAAATCCTATTACCAGAAAGAGTTTCGGAATCAACATTAAATAAAGTGTCACTTAATCCTCCTCTTCCCAATTTTTCAGAACTAATACTTCCTTCACTAACTTTTTTTTGAGCAGTGCGGAAATTCCCATGAAACTTTCGCTTCTTCTGACGTCTCTTTCGTTCATGTCCCATGGCAGAAACTTAAAGAATACTAAATAAGTAATTTTATAAAATACGAAAATCCAAATGAACTTATTTCAGTAAAAACTAGAATGAAAAAAAGTTCGCAGTAATATCAAACGTTAAGAAGTAAATAAACACATATCCTGAAATTGCCAGATGTGAAAACTTATTTTATAAAGAAAAATAAGTGAGGCTTTTTAATAGCGTTTAAACAAAATATTAAAATATACTTTAGTTCAAAATATATTTTCAAAAAGTGGAAAGAAACCGAAAAAAACCTTCAGTTTTGGTTTCAGAATGCCACTTCCGGTCGGCAGTTACCAATCGGAAGTGTCATCTGCTTTTACTAAAACAGTTGTAACTTTTGTTCTAGTGAACGAAAAATAAAAAACTTGGTAATTTTATAAAGCTAATAAGTTGGTCTACAAAATAGAATCATGAAATTTTTTTTGTCAATTCTTGACCAAATCCCTGATTTTAGGGTAGTCGGATACCTTAAATGCACAGTATTTCGATATGTAGACGCCTTTTTTATGCTCTTCTCTCTTTTTTTCATTTTTAAAGCTATTTTTTTGTACCCGGCGTATAAATAGCACCCGTAAATTTCGATCTTATTTTTGGTGTTTTACGGATTTTACGGTATTGAAAGTCTCATCACAACCTGCAAATTTATATCAGCCAACTTGTATCTATATTTAGTCTTGTTGACTTCCATGCGATAAAAACTGCTCTCAAATATATGTTGATCCAAGTTAAGAGAACATTTTCTGTTTGCTTTTCTGATTGTCTCGTCGAGCGACAAAAAAAAAACTCGTTGGGGGCCGCATGGAGCTCTCGGGCTGTTATTTGTTCACCCTTATCCTAGTCTACCTAGAATTTTATAGAAAACAATTATCTAGAGTAGAAGTCACCAGCCTTTAGAGAACTGCATGGATCATCAAATGGGTAATTTTATATTTAGCAGACGACTAATAAAAATTGGGGGAGAGGTAAATACATTTGTATAATAATAATCAGGAAACTTTTATTCTATTAATATGAAATGCATCCATTAAAAATAGCTAAGTTATACAGTAATTATTCTTTAAAAATGGAAAAAATTAAGCTTATTCGAGCCTTTAGTGTTATGCTTCAATTCTTCTAAGGTCGCCAAAAATGTTTCACAGTGCACCAATTGCGACGGCTGATCTTGTGAGCATAGCAGCATATTTATATTGCCCTTTAATAACATTGATTTGACAATTACATAAACTCGGCTCTATTTACTTACATACCAAATAAATGTTGAAATTGGCACTTTAATCTTACATATAAATCCCCTTGCCATCAAATACAACGTGCTTTACTTAATAAACTCCTTTCTACCCTAAGCCATAAACATCCCATTTCGATCCTGGCATTTCGGACACCTTCAGTACACTCACAAATCAACCGTTCCATTGGTTCCTAATTTCCACTGTTGCCGAAATTTACGACCTCCTTGGCGAGCTGAAACGGTTGGCTATTAATCTGGCCACCAAAAACAAGCCAGAGAACGCCACTTAATCACATGAGCGCAGTTTTACAGCGACATAAATTGAGCTAAATGTGAATTCTAGAAGCGAGCGTGAAAAACGACGCGTTATACGATTCCAGCGTCATATTCAATCACTAAGTTAAGCAGAAAATAAAATAAAAAAGAAGTTAAAATTGTTTTCATCAGTGAGAGAGAGAGAGAGAATAAATAAACAAAGAGAGATGCGGAGAGATGGATGTTAACAGCGTTTTCATGTTAGTTGATGAAATGTCGCAAATGAAGATTAACAAACATTAGTCACACGCTGTGCAAGTGAGGGAGTAATGAGCTGGGGGGATTTGGGTGAAAAGAGTACTCTCTCTTAATTTCAAGGTGATTATTTTTAGAACGAAAATTTCTTTGGAATGTGCCTAACTACTTCATTGTTTGTTTATAATGATAGCATTGATGAATTTGAATAATGATGTTTCCGCCATTTATTTAAGTTAGTGATTAATGTGTTCTTTCTTTTTTTGAACAATGAAAAAAAAAAAATCTAGAATATCTGTAATAAACATTTTCATTGAAATTCATTGAGCTTCAGATCAAAAATCGCATTAATGCCTGTTTAAAAAATTATTTATCAGCATAAAAATTAACCCCCAATTAATACAAACGTTCAGCTTCATTAAAATATCCCATGACAGTATTATATGAATCACATGAAAAACTCGACAAGCCAGTTTTAATACATCATTCTATGTTTTAAAATAGAAAAAATAGAAATAAATAGAAAATAGAATATATATATATACCAGAGAGGACCCGACAGACGTTGTCCTGTACACACATCTTAAATTTCAAAAATTCCAAATTTTTATGAATAAGCTTAACAATCTGGACCGTTTTGAGTAAAATTTGTATTAAAAAGTTATTACAATGTCTAACGTCATTACACACACATGTACGGTAATCACAATTCAATCAATCGATAGTGTGTGAGTGTACTACTATGTGACTAGTACTACTATGAGTACTATGTACTACTAGTGACTATATACTATGAGCGAAGTTAAATGTAAAGGCTGTGTGAATAAAAACTTAAACTTGTTTTAATTAAAGGTAAAAAAAGTTGAGACTCAAACTATTTTATAACATGTATATTGGATACTGCGATCGTAGCTCAGTCTGCCGGATCCAATGTAAAATATTCCAAGATCAACAATTTATAAATAAAAAATTAATTAAATACAACATTTCTAAACCGAATTATAAATCTAAACCTTCCTCGAGTCCATTGGAACAAACAAAAACTTTCATCAAAATCGGTCCAGTCGTTTAGGAGGAGTTCAGTTACATACATACACACGCACAGAAGAATTACATATAAAGAGTGTTTTTTTTTCAGGTATAGAAGTTTAAGTTGGCATTACTTTCCAAGATGGTGACCGATTTAACAGCTGTCAAGTGATTTATTCTCAGTTTGGTTTGGCAATTCATCAAAACGATCATCAAGCAAGGCGTAGATTCGTGGAATGGGCCCAAAACGAGATTGCCGTTGTTCCCGATATTCATAAGCGAATTTTGTTTAGCGATGAAGCGCACTTCTGGTTGAATGGCTACGTCAACAAACAAAACTGCCGCATTTGGAGTGAAGCTAATCCACAAGTGTATGTCGAAACACCGTTGCATCCAGAAAAACTGACTGTTTGGTGCGCTTTATGGGCTGGTGGAATCCTTCTTCAAAAACGATGAAGGCCACAACGTTACAGTCAATGGTGATCGGTATAGAGCCATGATTACTAACTTTTTCATTCCTGAATTGAACAATCATGATGTCCAGGAGCTGTGGTTTCAACAAGACGGCGCAACATGTCACAAAGTCGTGCCACAATCGATTTATTGAAAGACACGTTTGGTGACCGCCTAATTTCACGTTTTGGACCTGTGAATTGGCCTCCAAGATCTTGTGATTTAACACCGCTAGACTATTTTCTGTGGGGCTATGTAAAGTCATTGGTCTATGCGGATAAGCCACAAACGCTTGACCATTTGGAAGAGAACATTCGCCGTATTATTGCCGATATACGGCCACAAATGTTGGAAAAAGTCATCGAAAATTGGACGTCCAGATTGGACTACATCCGAGCCAGCCGTGGCAGTCCTATGCCAGAAATCATATTTAAAATGTAATGCCACAAGATTATCTTTCGAATACAAAAAGAAATCATGTCAATAGAATAATACATCGTTATTTTATTGCAATTTAAAGTTCTATACCTCTAAAAAAACCACCCTTTATAAAGATTATTTGAAAAGATATTAATTAAAAACGTTAAAAAGCGTGAATCGCGTCTGCATTTTCGTAACAATAAAGACCGGGTTTGGCGAGTTTGGCTGAAAATCAATTTTCGACGCCAACTTACGTCTTTTTCAATTGCTACTATTAGCTCACGATCTCTATACATATTTTATTTGTATGTTTATTTATTTATTTTGGTGGAATTTTCAATCGTTAATAAAATAAATTTAAAAGCGCTTAATTGAGCTGAAATGTAATGTACATGATTATTTTGGATGACAATACAATAATTTAATTATAATTAGTAAAGATTAATTGATTAAAACTAATTATTTTAAAAATTACAAATAAGCAACGTTGGCGACTTATGTCAAAATTTGAAAAGGTTTTTAACATTCAGCTGAAAGGAAATTTTATATACGCGATTGTTTTGGATGACAATACGATACTTTAATAATAGTGAATAAAAATTAATAACCACTTAATGTTGTGATTCTGTCATATGTATATACATATTTATATTAATTGCAACTATTTAATAAAAAGTAGCTAAAATAAATTTTTTCTTGGTTGATCTAAGTAGGATTGATTAAAAAAATTTTTATGTAACAATAGCGTTGTTACAACAATGCAGATGAACGTTGAGTTGTATGTTTTTGAATGTTTTTAATTAATATCTTTTTAACTAATTGCGATATCTGATCGAATTGTGAATCTAAACCATTCTCAAATTTACTTGAACCCACACAAAAAATTTCATCGGAATCGGTTCAGCCGTTTAGGAGGAGTTTAGTGACAAACACACGCACAGAAGATTTTATATATATATATATATATATATATATATATATATATATATATATATATATATATATATATATATATATATATATATATATATATATATATATATATATGTGTGTGTGTGTGTGTGTGTGTGTGTGTCATATCCTTTTCAGAGGACCATAAATTTCAATTGTATTTATTACTGCATTCCGAAGCAGCGCCATCTAGTGAGCTTTCGTAGCTCCGGCTTGAATAATTTTTCGGCAGAGGCCTACTAACCACTGCTTGTTCAACACGTCGCGTCTTTACGCATTTCGCGCCCAGCGCGGCACCACCAGTCCTAACATCCAAGAATGAGAAAGGTTTAATTCCCCGTCTTCTAAAGGTATAACTCAACTTTTAATTAACCGAATTCCTGCATTTCTTTCTCGTTGTAAATATCCCCTTTTGTAAATATTTCCCTTTAACTTTAAATAAATTCTCTTTTACTTTGAAGTATTTGTGTTTAAATGACTTAGATTCAATTAATAATTCATCACTCACCCTTAAATACTTACCCCTAGACAAACCACCTCGCCAATCTAAAATCCCGCCTTCTGAATTGTCTGATTTTTATTCGAAGATTTATTCGGACTCCCACACATATATATATATATATATATATATATATATATATATATATGAATAAAATAGAAAACAGAAAAATATAAATAAATAGAAAATAGAAAAAAATATTAATAAATAGAAAATGGAAAAAAAAATGTATCAAATGCCGAATTATGCTAGTGAATCTCACATGTTACTTATAAGATGAAATTCGAAATCATAATCGAAGAAACCCAATGAATGACAAGAGAACAAAGGGAAAATCCTGATTATGGCAAGCGGTAATTTATTAGGATAACCAAATTGAAAAAAAAAAAGTATTTTTTAAGGGGTTGGTATGTTTTGAAAAAATTTTTCATTTATGTATTTAAAAATTATATTTCAGCATTTCATATATAATCACCTCAGTGCCTAATGGTCACGTATACTGGGATGGGCACAGTAGGCCCTGACCCTGATCGGCTGTTTCGCCATTGAGTTTGTTTATTTGATATATAATGTTGTGATGTCCCCCCCTCGGGAGAATAACTCTCGGAGTGCCAGCGTGAGCCAGAGGTGTAGGATTAACGAAAGAACTAGAAGGAATCATTATCTTAATATGACTTTATAAAGATATTCAACTTAAACCTTTAACAAATTAAATAATATTAATAAATGCGAGAGAATCTACGATGGAAAAATACGCAACACACAATATATATAGATAATAAGCAACTTAATCTAATTCAGACGAAACGATTCCTAAACACGATTCAAATTCAATCTTTGATTCTAATACAGTGTTTCTCAAACTGTGGGGCGCCCCCCCCTGGGGGGCGTGATACCCCTGCGAGGGGGGCGCGAGCATATTGAAAATATAAAAGGCTTAAAAATTATTTTTTGGAATGAAGTAAAACAAAATACTTTCTGACAAAGTAAAAAATGCACATTTATTTACACTGATATAATTTATATATATCATCTGGTTTTCCATTTTCAAACGCTCATTAGCTATTTTTGATCCTAAAACCAAATAAAAAAAGATATTTTGTTTGCTTTCCTGTAATCCCACGATGAGATATTTTTTTATTACGTTCCTTTTAACCCCTTAAATACTACTTTTGATTATCATCTCTTTGACCTTCAAGCTTACTGGCATGTTTAACTCCGTCTCTTTTTCTTTTAGGAAAGCTGTAAATAATATTTTTCTGTTGCTTTTTTCCCCAAGTAAATGAGTTTTATGATATATTGATAAGCATATTGAGCACTTTGAAGGATTATTTGGCCAAGATGTATTTTTATGAGCTGTATGAGATGTATTTTATGAGTTTTAAACTATTTTTTTTTAGAACTGACATCGATGTTTTTGTATCGAATTCACTTTTTACATGGGAGCGGTCGCATGAGGCGTTGAATCACTCCAAATTCTGGTAAAACCGTTTATTCGTTAACAGTGACCTTGACAGTATCCTCCTATTAGGCAGTCTTAAAGGAAACTCAAATGAATTTGTCACATGTATGCCTCTTTTTTGAGAGTGGCAAACGGTTTTTTACAATCAAGGTACTTGTTTTGATCGAGTTCCCTGTACGACCACTTTTGTTGAAAAATATTTTCTATGAATATGCTATACTTTCCCTTATGATTAACTGTGTGGTTTAGATTGCTGTGTTGTACGACTTATTATGGTTTATAAATCTAAATGAGCAGAATATAAAAAAAATGTTCAGTTGTGATCTCCTTATTTAAGGAAGATGAAACTGATCAAGCAATTGAAGAACCTGATGAAATAATGCATATTAATCGTGATAGCGAAAGTAAATATGAGAAAAGCGATAGACATGAAACGTTTTAGTTGAATTGAAATTTTCAAATGCTGCCTAAAGAACTCTATCAAAAAACTATGAAGCCATAAATGTAGCACTTCGCCTTGTCAAAAAGACGCAAGGAAGAAAAAGTTCAAAATGCTTATTTGTAGATCATCAAACGATAGCTAAACGTGAACAAAATATGACAGTTTTACTGGAAAATAACGTTTCTGTATTAGCGAAAAGTGTCTGTGATTTCTGTCCTTTATTAAGGACACGCACATTTGGAACATTTTCGTTAGTTTTATTGGATTTTTTCTCAAATCATCAAAGAAAAATTAAAAAGTCCTTGAAAATAGGGGTAAGTATATTTTCTCTTAATTAGATTATTCACTGGAATTGTGATTTTTATCGTGTATAGTAAAAATAATTATAAAACAAGTTATATTTTAAAAACAAACTAAAAAAACACGCTTTTATAGTGAATCGAACTAAAAAGTAAAACAAAAAAATAAAAATAAATATACTTAAAAGTAACACATATACAAAATTTAATACTTATCTTGTTAATTTGTACGGTTTATAATTATGATCATATTGTAGCTTTAGCACCAAAAAGTGTATTATTATCGCATTCAATACATTATTATTTTTAGGGGGGCGCGATAAAAATTATGATTGAAAATTGGGTCGCCAGTAGTTAAAAGTTTGAGAACCACTGTTCTAATATTAAATAGTCAATCCTACCTTATTGTAGTTTGAAGAATCAATCACTATTGTACTATGCTCAATATTGTCTTTATTTGCATGCACTGGTGTGCGACTTGAATTCCATATATTCAATCACTTATAACTTCTAATTACCGTCACGCAAAACTCATTCAGACTTGAAACACGATTCCTCTATTGGACATCAACTACCGCCAATTTCCATCCACTATCACAAATTGCCACACATTGTCATCAATTGCCCTACATTGCCATACCGTTTACTCTAAGTTCCGATATTTAAAAGCTTGTTCATTTGCATCTTTCATTCACACTTCACTTCTTGGATTTGGTTGGAAAAGAGTTGAAATTAATTCTGGCCCAAAGAACCCAAAGGACATGTTAAAGAAAATATGCATGAGCCTGTCACAATGTTTCTATTAAAAAATTGATACCAGATGAAATTTTTCACACATTATTCCCACAATTTTAAAAATTTCAATTTTTAGGAAAAAATTTAGGAAATTTTAAAATCGTACTCCCTTTGTTATTATTAGTTTTGTAACCCTTTGTAATTATTAATTTTTTGAAGTTTTTTAAAAATATTCTTATAATGATGCTCTAAACAACTTTAGGGATCAATTTTACAATAACTGTATTAGTTTTGGAGAGAAAAAACAAATTTTTTTATCTGCATGTTAAAATTCAACGAAAAAGCCAATATCTAGAACATTATAATGTAAAAAAAGTATTCAGTTTACAGCAAATTGGATCCCTAATTTTGTTACATATTTAACTCACAAGAAAAAATTGAAGTGATTAGTAAATAAATAATGGAAGAAGTAGTATCTTGAATGCACTAATGTATTGAAAAAACACTTTAAAGTTTATTATTCTGAAAAAATAATTATAATAAGCTTTAAATAAACTTTAAATTTCACTTTAAGACAAATGTTTTTCTTTAAAATAATTACATTTTCATATTTATCAACCCCTACATTTTAAAAAAAAATCAATTTTTAGAGAGTATTAATTGCACAAAAAAATTCAAGAAAAATGTTAAAAATTTTTCTTTTAATATCATGACAAAAATTTTAGTTTTTTTTCTTCTCATAATATTGAAGCATTATATTTCTATGAAAAACATGTGAGGAATAAGAAGTGAGATTATTACTATAAAGTACCTTAGTTCAAAATTTTTACATGCACTCATATCGCAAAGAAAAAAAATTATTGTAATGAGTGCAAGACTCAGCAAGCCTATACAGATAACATCTTAGACTTCTTAGGTCTTCCGAGGGAGGACCTTTCTTCCTCTCCCCTCCTGGTATTGGATTTTTTAAGGGTCAATGGGATCTTTTGGGTGTTGTCTGACTCCGTCAGACAGACTGAGGATTAGCCACAATAATAACATAGTTAAATGGAATTTGTTTATTTATTAGCATTGCGTTCTGAAGCAACACGAGTATTATTGGCGACGAACTTCGAGGTTTTGAATCTCGGCCAAGTGACGGGACATCTGAACTGGCTCACCCCATCTGCAAAGCTCCACATTATGCCAACATGAGAAGCCTCAACAGATTTAATGCGCGTCTGTTTTCCTATGCGGCAGATCATTAGTTGTTGAAAAGCGCCGTCCAGAGCAGCGGTTCTAAAAATTTCGATCGCCGCGTTCTCTTCCCCCCCTCCCGTTATGTATCAGATAGGCATCGCCCCCCAAGATTTTGAGTATCCCTTCCCAACTTAATACTTTTGATCAAAATACAAGTTCTAATAGAGTGTTTTCATTGGAGATAATTTAGTGATCTAGTTTCGGATGGCACAGTTTTCAATATTTCCACGAAGCATTTAAGAATACGTAAAAGAGGGAAATCTCAACTTTACATGAGAGACTCCGCCGACTTTTCTTAGGAAAACGATGTTGAACCCAAGGGATCCACGGATTACAGTTTAAGGGCCGCTGGTCTAGAGCCGTAAAACTCAGCCTGCGGCCCACGGAGCCTTTTTAAGCGGCCGGTCAAGGCCCATTGCTCTGAAAAATTCACTTATTTAAGAAACATTCTATTAAAAATATGGAGGGAAATTTTTTGTCAAGAAATCTTACTTTTTTTGCTGTCGGTATTGTACGAGTACGAATTGGTATTCTTTTTCTATTTGTGGAACGGTTACGGTTTGTGATAACAGACAACAATGGAATAGCGACAATTTTATGGATGGAGCTAATTTTTAAATATTTTTCCTATTTTGCAAGCGAAAAATATTCGAAGAAAATATATCGTTTTAAGACGATCGGGAGGTTGACTATTTTGTATGAAAAATAAACATGGATCAGTAATTGTTTGATTTATCCCGAAAGTGCTGTATTTAAAAAATACCAATAAAACAGGAATCATTCAATGACTCTTTTTCTCGAAGATCTCTTCCAAAAGTTGATAAATAGGCTTTCTTGAATAATCTTTGCAGCAGCAACAAAGTGTTTTGTCAGTGTTAATATCACAGCGGTAACAAAGACATCCTATGAAATTTGTTATATTATTTGTTATCGTATGAAACCGTTTACTGATGCAGAAATTGTGGAGTGTTTCTTAAATGCTTCTAATTTAGTGTTGGTGACAAAAATAAAAAATAATAATTAAAAAAAAGCAAACCAGGAGTTTTTAATATCTTGATCAATATTTTCCATATTTCAAATTTCAAACGTTATCTTGGTCTTAAAGCATTTCTCCTCCCTCTTCCCCATTAATCTTCATGCATGCGGCCCGCGTGAAATAACATATGCATGCGGCCTGCATGAAGTAGCTGACAAGTGTATGCGGCCCATCAGAAAAAAAGGTTGAGTACCCCTAGTCTAGAGGGTACCGCTCTGAAATACCAGACTTAAGTTTTTGTGCTATGCTTGAGAGCTCAAAGGCAAGTGAGCTACCGTTTTGTACAGGTTGAAGGGTTAGTTGCCCTAATAATAAAACCTTAGTTTAAATCATACTTGTGTATATTTCTAAATGTTCGCGATGTCTCGTAATGAATGTTTTGCAAAAGGTAAAAAAAAAGCAATTGCCTTTATGTGTTGTAATAAACCACCAGGCATCATATTAGTAGCATCAGGACGATCTCATAACTCCACAAAAATAACATAGGTCATATATTTTCAACCATGACCATTCGGCTAGCAGGGCCACTAAGTAAAGAACATGCCTCTATAGAAAATTAGAAAAAAATCTCCCTCTTCCCCCTCCCATTCCTATTAAGATTCCGAAAATAATCTGATTTCTAATGTTATTTAAGTTAACGAATATGTATCCGAAAAAAAAAAAGGTGTATAGAATAAATCATTCAACATTTTTTTTAAATAGTGGTATTTTGTGTGTGTCCGTATACACAGGACAAAAATTACTCTTGATTTTAAAGTCAACAGTTTTAGTTTAACGAAAAAAGCTTGTAACAAGTGCCAGCAGCTTTATGCGACGAAGAGCTCTCAAAGCGGGATACATAACAGCAAATGAATATTCAACAATTTCTTTTATAACAGAGAAACAACTTTCAAAACAAATAACTTGTTGACATCGCACAAAAGATAAAAACAGTCAATGGTGTTAGTAAATGGCATGACAAAAAATAATTATTATAAACAAAATACATATTATACCAAAATTGTAAATAATAATAATTTAATAGAAATTAAGTACAGAATATAAAGGGTGTTTTTTTAGAGGTATAGAACTTTAAATTGCAATAAAACAACGATGTATTATTCGATTGACATGAATTTTTTTTAATCCGAAAGATATTCTTAAGGCATTACATTTTTAATATGATTTCTGGCATATGACTGCCACGGCTGGCTCGGATGTAGTCCAATCTGGACGTCCAATTTTCGATGACTTTTTCCAACATTTGTGGCCGTATATCGGCAATAACACGGCGAATGTTGTCTTCCAAATGGTCAAGCGTTTGTGGCTTATCCGCATAGACCAATGACTTTACATAGCCCCACAGAAAATAGTTTAGCGGTGTTAAATCAAGATCTTGGAGGCCAATTCACAGGTCCAAAACGTGAAATTATGCGGTCACCAAACGTGTCTTTCAATAAATCGATTGTGGCACGAGCTGCGTGACATGTTGCGCCGTCTTGTTGGAACCACAGCTCCTGGACATCATGATTATTCAATTCAGGAATGAAAAAGTTAGTAATCATGGCTCTATACCGATCACCATTGACTGTAACGTTGTGGCCTTCATCGTTTTTGAAGAAGGATTCCACCAGCCCATAAAGCGCAACAAACAGTCAGGTTTTCTGGATGCAACGGTGTTTCGACATACACTTGTGGATTAGCTTCACTCCAAATGTGGCAGTTTTGTTTGTTGACGTAGCCATTCAATCAGAAGTGCGCTTCATCGCTAAACAAAATTCGCTTATGAAAATCGGGAACAACGGCAATCTCGTTTTGGGCCCATTCGACGAATTTACGCCTTGCTTGATGATCGTTTTGATGAATTGCCAAACCAAACTGAGAATAAATCACTTGACAGCTGTTAAATCAGTCGCCCTCTTGGGAAGTAATGTCAACTTAAACTTCTATACCTGAAAAAAAAACACTCTTTATAAAGGAAAATGGAAATGAACTATTAATGGTGAAAATGCAATTTGAATAATATTTAAAATGCAATTCCCTCTAAATAATTGCTAGAATATTAAACAAACACAATTTAACATAATTGTTTTCAACTTTGAGCTTAATGTTCATATTAAATTTTTCAAAAAGTATTTGCATTTGTAGCATTGCTTTCGAAGTATTCCAATCAAGTATAATTCCGTAATTAACATAAATAATTCAGTAACACAGAAAAAGAACAAAATACAGAAGAAAAAAAAAGACAAAAAATTAGCTTTCTATTCAAAGAGCTAAAAATGAAATTAGTTAATTTCTAAAATGATGTAACCAAACATGTCTTTTTATATGGTAATTCTTACAAAAACAAAAATAAAATGAGATTCTGAAATCAGAAAAGTAATTTGGAGAATTATATATGGAGTATAATTATACACTGGTTTGTGCAGTAAGGAGAATGGAAAAATAGAATTCTATAATTCTGTAATTACACCAACCAACAGCTAAAATTGTGTCTGGAGAAAATACTTAATACTAAAATTTCATTAAGAATGAAGACTTAAAAATAAAAAAAAATATCTGAATTTTCCCTAAAATTGCATAAATCTCACTGAAAAGTTTCTTAATTAGTATGAAATCTGCAACTTTGAGGGTAGACATAATTTACATAAATGAATTTTTTCAAGAAATGAAAAAAATCTAAGAAGCAATTTTATGCAATAATGTTTTTCTCAGCGCGGAAATTGCAGCAGCATGAAATTTTGCTTTTACTTAAAATTAATTTAAATAAATTTTTTCTTTTTTTAAATTCTTCAAAAGGGTTACAAAAGCGAAAATATAAGGCACTTGTTTTTATTTTAAGGTATCCGACTACTTGCGACAACTTTTTTTTGAAAAAAAGGAGATATGGAGATCTTTTTGTGATTTTTATATTTATTTAGTATATTTTAAGAAAAAAATCCTAAAATTGATAAAAGAAAAAAAAATTATTATTATTAAAATGGGAAAAAACTAGTAAAAATGTACGAAAAATTACATAAACGGGGCCCGCTCTGTACAAAGATTTTATGAACAAATTCTCAATTTTTCAATTTGGATGTGTTACTTTGTTATTCCTGTTTGAAGTGACCTTCACGAAAAGAGATATTTTAATTTTTACAAAAACTAGAGCACTTTATCTAAGTCATTATACGAAATTGCTTAAAAAAACATTGACTATATTCACATAAAGAACTGCAAATTTTGAAATAAAACAGTGATTGATAAATCTGAAGATCAAAACACTTATGCTGTTATGCAGAACATAAGCAAAAAATTTCAGCTAATTATTTTCAAAACTTTTTGAGCAATCGCGGTCCCCGATTGAGTTTTTCGAAAAAAACACACATTTCGAGTAAAACGCATTTTAAAGTTTGACATCTTGTGTAAAGTTATGGCATTTGCTTTTACTAAAACGCTTGTAGTTTTTGTTCTAGTGGAAGGAAAATAAAGTACTTGGCATTGTTATTAAGTTAATAAAATGGTGTATAAAATAAAGTCATAAAAAATTTGCCAATTTTTGAAAAAAATCATGGTTTTAGGGTAGACGGATACCTTAACAAAAAATTCAGACACACACATTTTCTTATCAAATCTTTAAGAAATATTAATAACTTAAATTTTTAAAATTTTATTCAGACCACTATTTTTAATGATGTAAGCTTTTATCACACTGAACTTATAAAGTTTAATATTTTATCTTGTAATAATTAATCAAAAATAATTCGCTAGAAAATAATGCCAAATTTTGGAACTTAAACATTTAATAATTATAATATCTGCATATACGCCACATTAGAACAATGATTGTGTTACATGATGAAAATGAATCAAAATATTTTTTACGCTTTTTTAAATAATTATTTTTTTCCAACATATTATTTTTGACACATTTCAACATTCGGGCACAAATTTAAAAAAGGTTTATTTCAAAATTGGTAACAAATTGAAAAACATTATTTGGTTCTTTTAGTTAATAAAGAGTGTTTTTTTCCAGGTATAGAAGTTTAAGTTGGCATTACTTTCCAAGATGGCGACCGATTTAACAGCTGTCAAGTGATTTATTCTCAGTTTGGTTTGGCAATTCATCAAAACGATCATCAAGCAAGGCGTAGATTCGTCGAATGGGCCCAAAACGAGATTGCCGTTGTTCTCGATTTTCACAAGCGAATTTTGTTTAGCGATGAAGCGCACTTCTGGTTGAATGGCTATGTCAACAAACAAAACTGCCGCATTTGGAGTGAAGCTAATCCACAAGTGTATGTCGAAACACCGTTGCATCCAGAAAAACTGACTGTTTGGTGCGCTTTATGGGCTGGTGGAATCCTTCTTCAAAAACGATGAAGGCCACAACGTTACAGTCAATGGTGATCGGTATAGAGCCATGATAACTAACTTTTTCATTCCTGAATTGAACAATCATGATGTCCAGGAGCTGTGGTTCCAACAAGACGGCGCAACATGTCATACAGCTCGGGCCACAATCGATTTATTGAAAGACACGTTTGGTGACCGCCTAATTTCACGTTTTGGACCTGTGAATTGGCCTCCAAGATCTTGTGATTTAACGCCGCTAGACCATTTTCTGTGGGGCTATGTAAAGTCATTGGTCTATGCGGATAAGCCACAAACGCTTGACCATTTGGAAGACAACATTCGCCGTGTTATTGCCGATATACGGCCACAAATGTTGGAAAAAGTCATCGAAAATTGGACGGCCAGATTGGACTACATCCGAGCCAGCCGTGGCAGTCATATGCCAGAAGTCATATTTAAAATGTAATGCCACAAGATTATCTTTCGAACAAAAAAAATTCGTGTCAATCGAATAATACATCGTTGTTTTATTGCAATTTAAAGTTCTATACCTCTAAAAAAACACCATATATAATGTGTTTTGAGAAACTTATTATCTGATGGCAACATGGAACAAATTACAAATAAAATAAATCAGGGGAAACAAATTAAATTTAATTAGACACAAAAATATATTCCTGTCTCGAAAATAGCAAGAAAATAGTAGAATTTACATTATAATTCAAAAATAAGAAATTTGGTACATCAAGAAATGGTGTCAATAAAGAGGGTACGTATGCGAAAAAAACGTACTATAATTGTGAATTACTGTTTTAAACTAAATAAATTATTTTTTTTAGATTTTTTCAGAATTAGAAGAATGAAATTCTTGCCTTCCCCAATAGTAATAGTACACTGGCCTCTCAAAAAGTTAAGGTACAACATGTTTTTCGAAGCTCACCATAAAAAAATGGCAGTAACAATAAAATGCATAGTTTACACATGAATGATAATAACGAACTTTAAAAACATTAATGCAAAAACGATTGCTACAACTTTTATTTTATAGAAAAGAACGTATATTTATGAGTGAGAGAAAAATATGCAAATATCAAGCTTTCGTACTTTTGTGTGTAAGTTGTGTTGATTTTCAACAGTTGTTGGCAGTTTCGGTGACAATAGTCAATAGAGTTTAGAAAATGTCTCAGAGACGTCGTTTACCCAATTCGTTAAGGTGGCGGGCAGTTGGATGAATGGAAATGGGATTGTCGCAGGCTGATGCTGCTAGACGTCTCAATGTGTCTCGTAGTGTTGTTCAGCGACTTTGGAATCAATACCAATCCGAAGATTCTGTGTCCAGAAGACCTGTTCCAGGCCGACCACGAGCTACAACACCTGCAGAAGACCGTTTTCTAGCTCTTTCGGCACGAAGGAGAAGAACCACTACTGTGCCGCAGCTCGTTGCAGACCACTTTCATGCATCAGGAAGAAGAATCTCCACTACTACGGTTCGAAATCGTCTTCACAATGCAGGTCTGTATGCAAGAAGACCAGTTGCGTTGCGTTCCCCTCAACGGACGACAGAGAAGGAACCGCTTATGCTGGGCAAGAGAGAACATGTTTCTTGGACGCAGCAACAATGGGCTTCTGTGCTGTTCACAGACGAGTCCAGATTTACAATGGAGAGTGATTCAGGGCGTCTACTGATCTGGAGGGAACAGCGCACTAGATACCATCAATCCAACACTGTTGAAAGACACAGTTATAGAGGTGGTGGAATCCTGGTTTGGGCAGGGATCTCGCTCGGTGGCCACACTGACCTGCATGTGTTCCATGGAGGAACCGTAACTGGTTTTAGATATCGGGATGAGACCCTTGATCCATATGTCCGCCCATATGCTGCTGCTATTGGTAACGACTTCATTCTGATGGATGATAATGCACGACCTCACCGAGCTCGGATTGTTGAGGAGTATCTGGAGGATCACGGTTTGGAACGAATGGAATGGCCAGCTCGATCTCCAGACCTGAATCCGATAGAACATCTTTGGGATTATCTTGGCAGAGAGGTTGCTGCTTTAAATCCTCCTCCAAGGTCGTTACATGAGCTGAAACAAGGCTTACTCTGTGTCTGGTCTTCGCTTCCTATTCCGGTGTCCGACAACTTAATAAACAGCATGAGAAATCGATGCCGCCAATGCATTCAAGTTAGGGGTGGACACATTCCTTATTAAAACCCATTTTTGTATTGTTTTTATGCCATTTTACCACATAACACTGTGATGTGCTGTTTTCTCCAAGAATGGACTTTTCCGCAGAGATTGCTTTTTTTGTTAAAAATCGTTTTTGCAATACACTTATACAAATTTCTATGACGCATTCAATAAAAAACTATTTAATGCACATATCCTCCAAATTTTTTGTTTCTACATTCATTCATTTGCAAATTGAGGCCAGTGTATTTTATTCGTCAGGAGGTAAAAAATTACATGGTTGGCAGAACAAATATCCAAATATGAAATATAGAATGATTTGTATAATTAAATATTTTGTACTTTAATTAAATTAATATTTAATTGTCTTAATTTTTTTAGAATATATAATTATTTTTATTTCCATTTATGTTTCTAAAACTTAAAATCCACACATGGAATAAGAAGTTTGTAGAAAAAAAGAGAAAGAAAAGAAAGAACGAACGAAAGGAAGAAATTTTTTTAAAATTTTTATGAAGTAGGTAAAAGAGAGAGTATATACTGCTTACATTTCTCACCTTTACTGTACAACACAAAACAATCACACTTGAAAAATTGCATCGTAATGATTAATTGATCTATTATTATAAAAAGATGTATCATAATAATACATAAAAAATAAGTTAATTTATTTTGAATAAAATCTGTGATTAGAGAGAAATTAAGTGACAAAGTAAATAACTGTTATTTTGAAACAGCCTGTAGATCTTAAATTTGAAATATAAAATCAGTCTTGAAATTTTGCGGTGAAAAATGCAATGAGAAATAATTTAGTTATGTACATGATTATTTAGTTATGTACATGAAGGAAGCTTGCTTTTTACTCTTCAAATAATTCAATCCCCCAAACCACTCACCCATACAATGAATAATAATTCAAAAGTATATTAAATACTTGATAGAGAACAATGAATCCAGATATGGAAAAAGAAAATAAACAAAGAAGCTTTAATTCAAAATTATGCTCGCTGTTTTCTGTTGTGAATCTCTTAAGAAACATTTTGACGATAGCAATAGTAAATGTTTGCAAATCTTAAACAGTACATTATATTCTATCTACAAAATGACAATGAAGAACAATTTTCCTTATAAATGAGCAAACGGCATAATTAAACATTGAAATTAAGAGCTGATCTCTTTTTGGCCGGCTCTTAACCGTTACTTATTCCAGGTATACAATTTTCGAAAATCTATTCAATCGAAATTTTGAAAATTCCCATTACATTTCGCAAATTTAAATGTAACTATAGCAGTTTTATTTCATTCGTAAGATTTGAATGCTTCTCCTAAAATGTTTTCTTGCTTACTAGTATTTTAGCGTTCCCCCTGAGGGAATATTAACGTCGCACTGTGTTCAGCTACACGAGAGCTTTTGGTGACGGACTTCGTAATTCTGAACCATGTTAAAGTGACAAAGACGACACCTGAGCTGGTACCCCCTCTTCTAACTACCGCAGTACACCAACGGGGAGACTATCATATAAATAATACAACTGTGCAAAAGAATATGTATTCAAATTATGTTTGTGTAGTATGCTTAATTTCAATCTTTTAAAATAAGTATTTCAATAATTATTCTCCTGTTTAATAATCAGTTTTTTCCTTATTAAAAACTAAATAAAATACAAATTAATCAAACAATATATCTCTTCGCACAAAACTCGTCTCCCAAAGTGATTTAACCTTCGTGAATTATAAGAATTTTATCACCAAATTGTTCTATGCAGAAGCGTTATAGATACCAAATTCGTAGGAACTGTTGTGAAGAATATAGAAAAAAAAGTCATTATCAAAAAATATTCACTTAAAAGGAATCCATTCAATATAAGTATGAAACTATGAGAATATTAAATTTGCATACATAAAAATGTCAGTTTCTAAGTAAATGTAATGAATCTCTACAATATGTTTTATTGACTACTTTGTCCGCTTCAGATTTATTCAGTATACACACAAATAACTATTCTGCAACCAGAAATCAAACCTTCTGTTCTTTTTTCAAACCGAATCACTGAGAAAAGAAATTTTTTTGAAGTTCTCCGATCTCAACAAACATCCACCTCCATTCCCCCCAGAAAATATAGCACAAGCCAAAACATTACTGATTTAAATAGGAGCAAGAACAAAACGATCCGAATAACTGTATTGGTTCTAAACACATCTGATTAGTAGACGAAATATATATATCACCTTTCACATTCAGCTCAAATTGACTTTCAACATCCATGTAAATTGCAATCCATCTCCGCCTTCGAATCGTAAAAGCGAAATCTTTGTTTACACGTAATCTCTATAAATGGAGATAGGCATGCATAGTAAGAGGAAAGATTTGCATCAGAAAATGTAAGAAGACTAAAATCACTGTTGTCTTCCATTTTTTTCCCCTGTATTGTACCAACGACTTCCTTTCCTTAATACAGTGTCAATTACTGAAGCTCAATTTATTTTTACATGTACTCGTTATCTCAGGTCTGGATAAAAAGATCTCCAGAATAACGTGGATGGGAAATGGGATGTAAGATCTTTTGTGTGTGTGAACACAGTGAAATGTTTTAAAACAAATGGTTTTCGGCAGTGCTTCGCAACTTTCAATGTTTGCGACCCAATCTTCAATCAGTTTTCATCGCCCGCCTCCATAAAATAACAATGTATTGAATTCAATGATACTATTCTTTGAAGCAAAATCAACAATACGACTTTAACCTCTTAAGTGTCACTGGAGTATGTAAACGTCTCGCTCAGTCAAAGCTAATTGTCCCAGACGTATATATACGTTTTTCCGGAGTACGATTGTTTCTGTGCACTGCTGTCTATAACACTATTCCGAAGGCTTAAGAATGCAATAAAAAAGGTGTTGCGATATTGACAGTGTTTGCGAAGGATTTACTTATTTCAGAGTATTTGCTTATATATAATTATTCCTTCTCTCCCCCCCCCTACGCGGAATACGGCGGCATTAAGGGGAGAATCGCGTAAATTTAAATCGGCAGTAAAGGGATTAATTATAAACCGTACAAATTATCCAGATAAGAGTTAATTTTGTATATAATTTTATATATAGTAAGCCCATGGGGTCACTGATAATTATTAAACTTGTTCTTAGTATTCTTAAATTAATTGTAAAACACATTGTGCAGTACTGATACATTTATATGTGTATTATGTCAGTGTAAATGTGCATTTTATTTTTTATTATGTGTGAATGTATTATTTGTTAGTTTACTTTCAATTAATTTTTTTTCAATGAACTTCTGTTTTTGACTTTTCATTATGCTTGCACCACCCTCGTAGAGTTATCCCGTCCCCCAAAGGAGGCGCGCCCCACAGTTTGAGGAACGCTGGTCATCGGAATACTTATCGGATCCCATATTTGTAAGAAGTTATGAAATGAAAAAGAAAAGAGAGAGGGGAAAACAAGTAATCAAACCTCATTCACAATTCCAAAAATATTGTAACCTGTTTCAAAATATAAAAACATATTGGATAATTTGTACTGTCATGGAGTCTCATAGTTCTTAAAAAGACAGATTCTTCCACAATACAATAGAGCAAAATTATTTCATGAGTTTCCAGCCCAACAATAGTAAGCTTTTTTTAAAAAATAAATTGAACAATGTAAAATTTTAAAAAAAATGCATGAGTTTATTTAGGTAAATGTTAAGCAAAATAATATCCTAAAATGAATCGATGTACTCTTAGGTATAAATCGGTATAAGGCTACAATAATGGTGTTGTCGATTACTTATTTTTATCACGATTATTTTTTATGTAATTTACAACATCATCTTTGTCTCGCTTACAAGAACATCATTATACAGGGCATACCATGTCCATGCTTTCTAATTTGAATTAGTCTTTTCTTTTATTCCCTATTTCTCCACCAAAATATATATATATATATATATATATATATATATATATATATATATATATATATATATATTTGGTGGAGAAATAGGGAATAAGAAACGACTAATTCAAATTAGAAAGCATGGACGCAAACAATGTGTAACAGTGTAGAAGGCACTTTACGTTCAAAATTCCTATTAGTATGATGTTTGCAACCAGTCTGATTTTGCAGTAGTAACATAAAATGGCATACCTCGAACGAACTCGCAAATATGCACCTAAATTTAAGTACGGCACACAAAAGCTGCTTTAGAGCTATTCAAATGTATACAGAGCGTTACCTCAACCATGGCGTGTTTCAGCATCGAATGTTTGCACAACTGTTTGAAACAGGACCATTTGTTGAAAATAATGTAGATATAAAAAGCCATCGATTGACGCAGAAGTTTTAGGTGATGAAACTGTCCAGCAATCTTTCGAAAAACAGCCAAATTATAGCCACAAAGTATTGCTAGTAAGTTTGGATGATATGTAATTAACAGTGTGGCGGGTACTAAGAGTGGAACATTTATATTCTTTTCATTTGCACACAATGCAGTTACTGGAAACAGATGACTATCCCCAGTGAATTTCTTTTCGATCCATACACAATTCGCTATGTATGGGCTAATCAATATCTATATGGTACGACAGTCAGAGTTGGGCAGCAACGCCTTACCATAAGTATTTGAACTAGACCATTGGATAATTACTGAGATCCTATTTACTAGCAATGGATGGCGCAAGCTTTCTTACATTTCTTTAGAGTGTGTTACCTGTTCTAGGGGTCTCAGGGGTGTTAAATTTCACTAGAGGTCTGAACATATAAACGATTTTCAAAAACAGGTATAATTCTTTAAATTTAAATTAATTAATTCGAATCTTTCACACATTATTTATAAAGGAATGGGGCTTCAGAAAAGTAAATAATTAAAAAAATTATAAGCATAGGAAAATAAGAAACTTTTCTATAAGAAATATGTATTAAGCTTTACGTCGCGCATGCTATTTTCTAAAAGACTAGCTTTAATTACAAGCTGCAAGTTGATTTATAAAGTTAAATGTATTCTTATTACACTGTAGCTATTTTTATATAAATAGAGTAATAACTTACATATTTTAATAAATAAAAAAATAAATTATAAAAAATATTTAAAAAATTGCAATATTTTACAAATATTTTGAAATACAAAAGATATACAATACTAACATTAGGTAGGGTTTAAAGAGTACGATGCATTTTATAATTCTATAAAGTTTTATACATCAGAGGCTACTATTTTAGAAAATAGCGTGCGCAACGCAAAAAAATACTTAATATTTATTACAGAATTTTCATATGCTTATGATTTTTAAAATTATTATTATATTTTAAACATTTTATATTTTTCGGAAGCAATTAGGGGAGCACATGATTTTAACAAAAGTAAGCGAATATGTATACCAATAAGTAACATAAAATGAATTATCCATTATGTAAAGCCTACCAGGAAACGGAAGAAGAAAACTTTATATGCAAATCAAAGTTCATGACGTCAAAAACCAGAAAAAGGAGATAAGGGCAGAAATCGGGATGT
Source organism: Trichonephila clavipes (assembly GCA_019973935.1). Classification (NCBI taxonomy): domain Eukaryota; kingdom Metazoa; phylum Arthropoda; class Arachnida; order Araneae; family Nephilidae; genus Trichonephila; species Trichonephila clavipes. Next base: position 215,405 of record BMAU01006735.1, read on the forward strand.
TGCAGAAACGTCTGTTTTATTGCCGTAACTGTGAAATTCGATTGCGCAGTATTTTTTTTTTTAGACAAGGTTACTTGAGAATGTCTCAACAACGTGATTTACCTGAATCCATGGCATGGCGTGTTATAGGCAGACTGGAATCCGGGCAAACACATCGTAGTGTCGCGGATGCTGTTGGAGTCGCCAGAAGTGTTGTTGCAAGGCTGTGGAATCGATTACAAGAAACAGGAAATGTTAGACGTCGACCAGGGGCAGGTCGGCCACGCGTCACTACATCAACTGATGACCGGTATATACAGTTAACAGCCCGTCGAAACAGAACAGAGAATGCTACGCAGCTGCAAAGATTTGCTCTTGGCAACAGGACGAAGGGTGTCCAGCCAAACAGTACGTAATCGGCTTCATGAGGGAGGGCTCTATGCACGTAGGTCAATGGTCTGCATTCCGTTGACCCCACGCCACCGTGCGGCCCGAAGAAGATGAGCTGCTGAACATCGAGATTGGGAGCAACATGTTTGGAGCCAAGTGCTGTTTACAGACGAGTCCCGATTCAGTCTAGAATGTGACACCCGACGTGTTCTTGTATGGAGGGACAGGGGCACTCGAAATAACCCCGCATTCGTCCGTGAAAGGTCACAATACAGAAGAGCTGGTTGGATGGTATGGGGTGGAATCAGCATAGGCGGACGTACGGACCTGCATATCATTCGGAATGGCACTTTGACTGGCCGAAGGTATTCAGACGAGATACTTCGACCTCATGTCATCCCTTACGCTGGAGCCATTGGAGATTCCTTTATTTTCCAGGATGATAATGCCCGACCGCATAGAGCTCGTCTGGTGGAGAACATGCTTGAAGCTGAAACAATACAGCGTATGGAATTGCCAGCGTGCTCTCCTGACCTGAATCGAATCGAGCATGTTTAGGACATGCTCCGACGACACATTGCTGCGCTACCAAGGCCGCCTGCTACTGTCCGAGACTTGGAGATTGCACTTCTTGAGGAGTGGAACAGTATTCCCCAAAGTCTGATCGATAACCTCATCGCATCCATGGCAAACAGGTGTGCAGCAGTCTTAGCTGTTCGAGGAGACCACACGCCCTATTAAAACTCATGCATCATGTCTAAACAGTACCTTTTTTATCGTTTACATGTAACCAAATTGTTGCCCTAAATCATCTTTTCATGTTTTTTCCATATTTTCAAAGAATTAAAGCTTAATTCCAAATTTTTTTACGCCTTTTTTCTGTATTGCGCATTGATACGCGTGTACTATGCATTGCATGCCAATACGTGGCTGTCTCACACGGTTTTCTTCACTTTTTTGCTTGCTCCCCTAATTGTTTTGAGCAGTGTACTTCATTTTTGCAGTTATGTATAGAAATTGAATTCCAACAAACTGCAAATATTGTGACAAATGAATTTAATAAAATGTAAGGAATAGTGTAATCTTTCATTTTTACACTATTACTTTGTTTAATGACGGTACTTAAACCATTTCTTATTAAATTTTAAAAAAGACAGAAATACATACAAATATTATTTATTTATTTTTTGGTGTTAAACATTTTGCTTCGAATTTCATTTAAAACCTATTATATTTTAAATGATTTCCCAATGCTTAAAATTATTTGTAAACAATTTCCAAGTTATTTTTTACACATACTTTTCATTTCTCAATCTTTTTCCTCATTTTTATAATCGTTACTTATCTTGCGATAACTTTACCACTCAGAATTTACTTTTTGAAACCAATTCAACGAAAGTAAAGAATTTTGTTGGAAATTAATGGCAATTCTGAATTTACAAAGCTATCATTTCTGAAACCATATACGCATACATAAATAAACATAACTTTCATCAACAAATAAATTTATAACAAAACTTCTCTTAACTCAAATCCATGCACTTCATTAAAAACTATTTACATCCGAAACCATAAAACCTTCAATTCCCGCTTCCGACACCTTCATCGAACTCACAAATCAACCAGTCTATTGGTTCTTAATTTCCTCAGTTCACAAAATTTACGACTCTTTTGGCGCCATGAAACGTTTGGCTATTAATCTGCTCGCCAAAAACAAGTAAAGATAGTCACTTAATCACGTGACAATAATTTTACAACGACGTAAATTGATCCAAAGGCGAATCCAGGAGCGAGCGTGAAAAATGACTCGTTATGCGACTCGAGCGTCACAGTGAATCACGAGTCAAAAAAGGAAAAGAAATAAATTTAAACCGTTCTCGTTAGATAATGTAAATAAATGAGAAAATCGGAGAAAAGACTTGTGTGTGTGTGTGAAACAGCATTTTCGTGTTCGTGGATTAAGTGTAAGAAATGATGATTAAGAGATATTTATTTTTGTTACACCTGCGTGTGGAGTTCGTGATGGAATATACAGTGCTAAGGAAGCGATTGAAAAGCATTAATCTTGTTTCACATTTTTTTAAATGTAGTGTCTGTCCCTTGCATTAATATATATATACTCTTAAATCAATTATATATATATATATATATATATATATATATATATATATATATATATATATATATATATACATATATATATATACATATATATATAATTGATTTAAGAGTATTAGTGCAATATATATAAAATTTATTTAAATGCAATTTTTTTGGAAAAAATGAAGAAATTATGACACCTTTTCATAACATTCTCGTGTTATGAAAAATGCTTCTTTAACAATAATATTTTCTCTTTATAGCTAAAACTGCTCTACAAAGTTTGAACTGGGAGTTTTGAAAAATCCACCTTATTTTCAGAGCTACGATCAACTGAAAAAAAAAACAAGAGTTCTTAATTATAATTTCTAAACTCTGGTGAATTAAAATATGTGAATAAACCCACTTCTAAACTATATACAGTCGAACGTCTAAATTGCGAATTTTTTCATCTAGTTAACTTTTTCCTGGAACCTTGAACATTTCACGATTTTCTGCGTAAAATAACATCTCTATAGCAAAGTACATTTTCTATGTAACGAACTTTTTCTTTTGGGATCCAATTTTTGTTCTTTTTTCAAAGTATTTTTGAAAAAATTTCAAGTTATTCTCTCTTTAGCACATTTTATGGTGGTCATAAAAGCTTGAACTGGTTTTTATTAGATCCTAACACGCCGAAAGCAATAGAGTTCTGGACGTTTCATCCAAGAAGTGCAACCTGTAACCTCCATTGCCCAGTTCACTGGAAACATCTTTGATATCCTCTTCTGCCTTCAGTGGAGTTGTCTCATGTCCCCACCATCTAATTATAAAAAATTGTATATTTAATATTACCTGTATGCTTTAAATTATAAAATGTCCCTAAAATTCATTAATTTTAGTATAAAATTATTTTCTTAATAATGAAAATACAGGGAATTCTTCGACATTCTTTTTTCTGGCTTTCTTCGCAGCTTTTATTTTTATTTTTTGATGGGTAACATATATAAAATAAACATATATCAATTTCTAAGCAAGTGTGAATAATTACTTTTTTTTAATATATGGTGTTTATGAACTTAAAATTTGTTTTATGTGCTTTATAAAGTATATTCAAAAATGAAATTCTATATAACGAATTTTCAATGTAACGAACTTTTTTCCGGGATTTAGCGACTTTGTTATATAGAGGTCCGACTGTATTTCAAAACTCCTAGTTAAGGTTCTGTACAGAAGACTAAGTTATGCATAGTCAAATTATTATTATTATATAAGCATTTTTCATTAAAGGAAAATGTATTAAAATCATGTCATTCTTTTTTTCATTTTTTGCTAGAAAGTTACATTTAAATATTTTTTTTTAATAATTTTTTTCTGTAATAATATTCTTAAGGTATTCGACTACATTAGGAACCGTGATTTAGCAAAAGCGTATAAGTAGATAATATTTATGACATTTAATGTCACTCATTAGAAAATGTATATAAAATTGTTTTAAGAATATAATTACAATAAAAAATTATTTAAGTACAATATTTTGACAAAAAATGAACATAGAATGATAAGTTTTCAAAATATTCTCCTTTTGTGAAAAATGCTTCAATTGCAATAAAATCTTGTTTGTATATAGCTCAGACCTCTGTACAGAGGCTCGACTAGAATTTTTGAAATATATAACTTAGAAGTGGTTTTATCCATATTTTACGACAACAGAGGGGAGAAATTTTAAGAAAAAAATGCCGATAATTATTTCAATGGGTTGTAACTCTGAAGAGATAATGTGAATTTTTCGAAAATCCTAGCTCAGACTCTTTGGAGAAGTCTTTAATTTATATAAGCAAAATATTATTTTAGAAGCATTTTTTATAAAAGGAGAACATTTTTGGAAAAAAGATTATTCTACGTTAATTTTTTACTGAAATATTGTATACAAATAATTCTTTTTTTTTTTTGTCAAAACGTCTTTAAAACAATTTTTACATGTATTCTAATCTAAGTGACACAAAATATCATGGAAATTGTCCATTTATGCGCTTTTTTTTAAATCAAGGTTCCGAACGTAGTCGGATACCTAACTTCATGTGAAGGTATTAAAGAAAGAAATGTTTCCTGAACAGCTGAAAGCTATCGCTTTGGACACTCTATTGACAATGAATTCCCAACAAGTGAAGGGTTACATGTTTTTACTGATGGCTCCCTTCTAGATATGAGGCATATCCAGAACGAACGAACGAAAATAAGATCGATGGCGAGCGCTTCTGCTCAGAATGGACGGCGAAAGAGGGACGGAAGCCGACATAAGAAGGAACCCAAATAAGGGGAGGGGCGGGACTCGTAGATAGCATGGTGCCGGAGCTTGTATCTTTTGTTAAGTTTAGCTTTTACCTACCGCTAGGTATTTCCACTACTGCCTTAGATCGCGAGATTAAAACTGTTACAAGCATTACAAGCTTTATATCAAAATTACTTCTGTAATTCGGCTCATTGTGACACTGCTGGGAATGAGCATGCTGACTTTCTTGCTAAGAAAGGAGCCCTTGCGATCGAAAAACTCACAAGAATTTCAACATTTAATTTCCAAAGGCAGAGTTTCTCAAACTTTCTATAATTGCGACCCAATGTTGAATCAGAATTTTCATCGCGACCCCTTCCCCATACAATAACAATGCATTGAATGCAGTAATAATGTATAATACTTTGACGATAAAACTACAATACGACCCTAATTTTAAACCGTACAAAGTATTAAGATAAGTATTAAATTTTGTGTATGATAAGCCCATTGAATAATTAATTAAACTGGTTCTTAACTTAGTTTGGATACTTACCATCAAATATATTGATACATTTATATCAGAGTAAATGTGTATTTTTTTTTATTATGTCAGAATACATTTTGTTTCCTTTTAGTAAATTGATAATTTTTGTAATAATCTTTTATTTCCGACTTTCCGATACGCTCGCGCACCCCTTGTAGGGTTATCACGGCCCCCTGGGTGGGGGCGCCCCACAGTTTGAGAAAGACTACCTTAAGGGTTTTTACTGATTTGGCCTTTAAGTAAAATTTTAAAATGGAAGTAGTGGAGATGTCGAAGGACAAGAACTGGGCAATTTTGAACGAAAACCCATCCTGGGTTCCTGGAGGTTTTAGAAAATCTGATGTAGCTCATTTTTTAGATTTTTGACAGGGCATGCCTATCTAAAATATAATCACAGAATTGGTATCGCCGACTCACCGAACTGTGCTCTGAGTGACTCTGGTCAGCTTATGACCACTGGACATTTGGTCGTGAGCCCTTCACTAATTAGAATTGATTCTGTCACCCATCCAGTATAGTGGTTAGCGACGCTGACTGCTGTGCCGTTGGGCCTTGGTTCGAATCCCGGAGAAGACATGGATGTTTGTAAATGTATAGTGCCTTCGCGGTATGGGAGTACTTTAAATAGCCGTCGAGCCGCAAGTCCACTAGTGAGGCTGGTGGAAGGGGAAGAGAGGTGGGACGCCCCTCACTACCCCCAGGGTGTTCTCCCTCAAAATTGGGATGAAACCGAGCTAAATCGCTCTGTCACCTGTATGGTGCTAGAAGCTAAGGCTAACGACAGGCGTCACTTAGCCCTTTGCCATGATAAATTTCGTGTGCCTTGATCTGGTCTTTGTCGATCAGGTTGCATTAGTAACAATAACAACAGTATTAATTCTATTGTCGAAGAATATTTTAGAGTACGTGCACAAATTGCATACGTGCTTTTGTTGTGAGTAACGTTTGTAAAATAAAATAATATTCTTAGTACAATTTGAATTTTACATATGCATTCTACATAGTTCAAATGATGTTAAACACCAAAAAAATATTCAATTTTTTACTTTTTTAAAATCGCTTTTTTAAATACAGTCAGTCACCGTAAATACGCATTTCAGTAAATTCATTCAGTATTTCTTAACAATTGAATTAATATTAATATTTTCCTTTTGTAAAAGCGATTTCTTTCCCATTCTTAAATGATTTTTAATAAGTTATGTATTGCGATCAACAACATTATTTCTCTTTCTAATGAACATCGGAAAGGTAATAGAAATAGCACGAAACCAATTATATATATATATAGTGTACCTCACAAACGGTTACTTTCAAAATAGATATTTACAATTCATTAAAAGTTGTAAATGTATAACTGACAATCAAATAATTTTCTTCGTAGGCCAAAATTTGTATCAAACATGGTAAATTTATAAATATATAAGTACGGGATTAGCAAGATTTCACGCTTTTGATATAAAGGGTGCTTTTTGAGAGGTATAGAACTTTAAATTGCAATAAAACAACGATGTATTATTCGATTGACATGAATTTTTTTTTATTCGAAAGGTAATCTTGTGGCCTTACATTTTAAATATGATTTCTGGCATATGACTGCCATGGCTGGCTCGGATGTAGTCCAATCTGGACGTCCAATTTTCGATGACTTTTTCCAACATTTGTGGCCGTATATCGGCAATAACACGGCGAATGTTGTCTTCCAAATGCTCAAGCGTTTGTGGCTTATCCGCATAGACCAATGACTTTACATAGCTCCACAGAAAATAGTCTAGTGGTGTTAAATCACAAGATCTTGGAGGCCAATTCACAGGTCCAAAACGTGAAATTAGGCGGTCACCAAACGTGTCTTTCAATAAATCGATTGTGGCACGAGCTGTGTGACATGTTGTGCCGTCTTGTTGGAACCACAGCTCCTGGACATCATGGTTGTTCAATTCAGGAATGAAAAGTTAGTAATTTGGCTCTATACCGATCACCATTGACTGTAACGTTGTGGTCTTCATCGTTTTTGAAGAAGTACGGACCAATGATTCCACCAGCCCATAAAGCGCACCAAACAGTCAGTTTTTCTGGATGTAACGGTATTTCGACATACACTTGTGGATTAGCTTCACTCCAAATGCGGCAGTTTTGTTTGTTGACGTAGCCATTCAACCAGAAATGCGCTTCATCGCTAAACAAAATTCGCTTATGAAAATCGGAATCTCGTTTTGGGCCCATTCGACGAATCTACGCCTTGCTTGATGATCGTTTTGATGAATTGCCAAATCAAACTGAGAATAATACACTTGACAGCTCTTAAATCGGTCGCCATCTTGGAAAGTAATGCCAACTTAAACTTCTATACCTGAAAAAAAACACTCTTTATTACAACAGTACTTAACCTTGTTAGCTCCAACCGTTTAGCAAGCAAGATGAGGTCCAAGACACCTTTTTTAGATGAAGTGTTATCAAGGATCTTTAATTTACACAAATACGTTTCCTTTTTCTCCTCCCTTATATTTTCAGTTATATATTTATTCAATTCCTACTATTAGCTCACTCTCTCCCTATATGTATATATTTATTTACTTATATATATATGTTTAATATATTATTTTATACTATTATATACATATTTATAATAAATACTTTCTATTCATCCAATCAAATTCAAATAATTTTTTTAAAATTTGTAGTGGATGATACGTGATTTTAATGCATTTTTATTCAAATAGTAATTAATTAATTAAATTAAATTATTTACCGGTTATCGACGCCATCTTAAATTCGTCTCCATTGTTGTAACAATGTAACTGTTAAAACAATGACAAAAGTTGGCGCCAAAAACCGGTTTTTCAGCCAAATAGCCAAAACGGGTAAAAACGGGTATGCATTGTTACAACAATGTAGACAAATCATGCTCTTTTTTGAATTTCTACCATTATTTCACTCTTTCCCTATATATATATATATATATATGTAGGATTTTCCCTTTGAAACATTTGTTAAAAGGTTGATCGTTTTCCTTTTCAGAGGACCATAAATCTCAATTGTATTTATTACAGCATTCCGAAACAGCGCCATCTAGTGAGCTTTCGTAGCTCCGGGTTGAATAATTTTTCGGCAGAGGCCAACTAACCACTGCTAGTTCAACATGTCGCGTCTTTACCGCATTTCCGCGCCCAGCGCGGCACCACCAGTCCTAACATCCAAGAATGAGAAAGGTTTAATTCCCCGTCTTCTAAAGGTATAACTCAACTTTTAATTAACCTAATTCCTGCATTTCTTTCTCTTTGTAAATATCCCCTTTTGTAAATATTTCCCTTTAACTTTAAATAAATTCTCTTTTACTTTGAAGTATTTGTGTTTAAATGACTTAGATTCAATTAATAATTCATCACTCACCCTTAAATACTTACCTCTAGACAAACCACCTCGCCAATCTAAAATCCCGTCTTCTGAAGAGTCTGATTTTTATTCGAAGATTTATTCGGACTCCCACATATATATATACAATGGTGTGCAAAAATTAAAGACGAAACGGTTTTTTCAATATAACTTTGTACAAAAGCTTTCCAAATCAACACATTTAATACCGTAAGATCCCCAATACATAAGGACATGTGTAATGTAAGCAACACTTACTAAAAGAGAAATCAGAGGGATAAAAAAGAAGCTTGATATATATTGAAAAAGTAGCATGGAGCGCAATGCGACTGAAGGCCGAAACATCCCTGTGATGGGTGTAAAGCAAGAAACATCCGATCTTTAGTAGGGGATATGATCTCCCCTGACTGCAGGTCAGGTTTCACAGCGTCTGCCCATGCTGAGAATGAGGGTGTCAATGAGTTGTTGAGGCATTGCTGCCCATTCGTCTTGCAGCGCCAATCGAAGCTCCCGAATCGTTACTGGTGGTAAGGTACGAGCTGCCAAGCGTATGCCTAGAAAATCTCATATATGCTCGATGGGATTGAGATCCGGAGATCGTGCCGGCCAATCCATACGTTCAATATCCTCACTCTCTAAGAGCTGTTCGGCAGCTACTGTGCGATGACATGGTGCATTGTCCATGAAAAGGAACTGCAGACCCCAAGCCTCTAAAAAGACGCACATATGGAAGAAGAATCTCGTTACAATAACGGGTCCCGTTGACTGAACCTGAGTCGAAGATGTGAAGGTCTGTGCGACTACCAAGCATGATGCCTCCCCAAACGAGAACACCGCGACCTCCATACCTGTCCCTTTCAATGATGTTCGAGGGATGATTGCGGCTTCCCCGCTCTCTCCAGGTGAGTATGAGATGAGAATCGCTACTCAAACTGAATCTGCTCTCATCTGTAAAGAGTACTCGTCCCCATTCATTATCTCTCCAATTCCGGTGTTCCCGGCACCACAGAGAATGCCTTCTCCGATGGGCAGGCGTTAAAGGTACACACCGTACAGGGCGTCGTGCAAACAGACCACCACCGTGCAGTCTTATGGCCACGGTAAAACGCGATATCGGTCGTCCAGTCGCCTGTGTCGTGTGTCTAGCGATTTCTCCCGCTGTCTGCCGCCTGTTTCTTTTGGCCTGTAAGACAATGTACCGGTCATCTGCGGGTGTGGTTCTTTGTGGACGACCACTACTGAACTCTCGGATAGCTGTTCCTGTAGTTTGAAATTGTCTCCAAAGTCGTGAAACGATGCTGTGAGCAATTCCGAACTCTGCAGCCACACTTGTCACACTGCGGCCTTCCTCCAACTTCCCAATGATTCGACCTCGGGTAGAAGCATCCAGATGTCGTGTAACAGATTGATTATTCGCCATTTCTCGCTGAGGCAGCAACTTGGTGTGATTTTAACTGCTATACGGCGTGCAATGTCTTTGCCAGAAATACTGATCTTACACCGACAACATGCTTTATACTACTCAGACACTCCCCCATTACGTCTACCTGCATATCTGCGCATGTGCTACCGTACATCACCTTACTTAATCTCCTGATTGGTGTTTCTGTCCGCTCTGCCTCTTCGTTCCGCTGATATGCTAATTTTTCGACTCTTCGTCCTTAATTTTTGCACATCAGTGTATGTATATATATATATATCTTCAAATTTTGTACCGTTAATAAAATATTTCCTATTCATCCATTTAAAGCAGGAATTGACTTAAAAAATCTTTTTTTATATTACTCTTGTACACAAATTTAAATTATGAAAAAAAAAATGTTGGTTGTATTAAAAACAATTAATTAGTGGAAATACAAGAAAAAGTTATATAAATATATTACTTCATAATTTATAAATAATACTTCCACATTAAATAACAATGCATTTATTATGATGTTTGTAATAACTTTTTATCTCTTGAATGCATTAAACTCATAAGAATTTTTTTGTAAAATTTAATTGTCAAAACCTCACTTATTTTTATTTTAAATTTTATCACAATGGACAATTGTTTATCTATATATATAAAGGAGAAAAACCAGTCACTCACTGACTCGCTGACTAATCACGATATCTCCAGAACTATTAAACCTAATGATTTGAAATTTGGTAGGTAGGTTCCCTTCATGGAGCAGACATCAGCTAAAAACGGATTTTGCAAAGATCGAACTCCAAGGGGCGTTACGAGGGTTTAAGCGGCGTTATAGATAATTATTTCCATTATGTAACTATTAGATGTACAGTCTTGAAACTTGGTACACAGATTTCTTTCATAAAGTAGAGATTCCTTACATAATGATTTTTACGAAAATCGGCCTCCAAGGGGCGTTGAGGGCGCTTAAGAGGCGTTATGCATAATTATTTCCATTTTTAAACTATTAGAAGTACAATTCTGAAATTTAGTTTGCGGAATTCCTTTCATAGAATAGAGATCCGCTACAAAATGGGTTTTGTCAAAATGGACTCCCAAGCGGCGTTGTAGAGAATTAAGGGGCGTTATATATAGGCAATTAACTCCTTTTTTAAACTATTAGACGTAAAATCTCGAAATTGCGTAAGCTCATTCCATTCATTGAGTAGAGATCCGCTATAAGATGGGTTTTTGAGAAATTCATTTCCTAAGTGGCGTTGCAGGTCTTAAGTGGCGTTATAAATAATTATTTCATTTTAAACTATTAGACGTGCATTCTTAAAATTTGGTAAGCTGATTCCTTTCATGGTGTTGAGATCCGCTACAAAATAGTTTTGGGGAAAATTGATCCACAAGGGTCACTGAGGGGGATTAAGAGTGTATAATAGATAAATATTTCCGCTTTTCAACTAATAGAACCACCTGCTTAAAAATTAGACGCTATGTTCCGTTCATGGAATAAAGTTCCTTTTACAAAGATTTTTGCGAAAACGGACCCCCAAAGAAGTGGGGTTGCGAGGGATTAAGGCGTGTTATAGAAAAATTCCTGTTTTTGAATTTAACTCATTTACTTAAAATTTGTTGAGCACTTTTCTTTAGTTGAATAGAGTTCCACTAAGAATGGATTTTACGGAAATCAACTCCAGGGGGAAGCGGGGAGAGTTATTGGGGCATATTGATAGACAAAATTCCCGTTTTTGAACTGCTAAGACTATAATAATAAAATTTGGTTTGCATGTTTCTTTTGTTGAATTGGAATCCGCCGAGAATGCTGTCAACGAAGTATTGATGATAAAAATTCCGTTTTTGCTCTGTTAGATTTAGACTTGAAATTTAGCACGCATGTTTATTTTATGTATTAGTGATCCACTGAAAGTTGCTTTGGTGGAAATCCACTTGATTATTAGGTTAAGTGAGCGCAAAAAATTTTCTACTTCTATTTAAGTTATAAATAGAAATTAGATATTATAATTTAGGTCCTTTTTATATCAAGAGGCGGGAGTTACAGCTATAAATATATTTTTCAATACAATTGAATTCTTAATGCTAGTTACCAATAATTTATATATATTTAAACAGTATACATTTATACATCATCGTGAAATACCCAGTGAAGCGGAAGGGTAACGGCTAGTCTCTCTATATAAAGGAGAAAAGCGACTCACTCACTGACTGACTGACTAATCACGAAATCTCCGGAACTGTTAAACCAACAGATTTTAAATTTGGTAGGTAGGTTCCCATCATGGGGTAGACATCAGCTAAGAACGGATTTTGCAAAGATCGAACCCCAAGGGGCGTTACGGGGGCTTAAGGGACGTTATAGATAATTATTTCCATTATTAAACTATTAGATGTACAGTCTTCAAACTTGTTACACAGATTTCTTTCATAAAGTAGAGATTCTCTACATAAGGAATTTTACGAAAATCGACCTCCAAGGGGCGTTGAGGGCGCGTAAGGGGCGTTATGCATAATTATTTCCATTTTTAAACTATTAGACGTACAGACTTGAGAAATTTGGTATATAAGCGGATTCCTTTCTTAGAGTAGAGATCCGCTACAGAATGGGTTTTTGTAAAAATCGACTCCCAAGTGGCGTTGTAGAGAATTAAAGAGCGTTATAGGCAATTAACTCCTTTTTTAAATATTAAACGTAAAATCTTGAAATTGAGTAAGCAGATTCCATTCATTGAGTAGAGATCCGCTAAAAGATGGGTTTTGTGAAAATGCCTAAAAGATGGGTTTTGTGAAAATCGCTTCCTAAGTGGCGTTGCGGGGGATTAAGAGGCGTTATAGATAATTATTTCCATTTTTAAACTATTAGACGTACTGTCTTGAAATTTGATAAGCGGATTCCTTTCATGTTTTAGTGATCCGCTACAAAATAATTTTGGGGAAAATTGATCCGCAAGGGTCACTGAGGGTGATTAAGGGCGTAATAGATAAATATTTCCGCTTTTCAACTAATAGACCCACCTGCTTGAAAATTAGAAGGTATGTTCTGTTCATGGGATAAAGTTCTTTTTACAAAGAGTTTTGCGAAAACGGACCCCTAAAGGAGTGGGGTTGCGAGGGATTAAGGCGTGTTATAAAAAAATTCCCGTTTTTGAATTTAATTCATTTACTTCATATTTTTTGAGCACGTTTCGTTAGTTGAATAGAGTTCCACTAAGAATGGATTTTACGGAAATCAACTCCAGGGGGAAGCGGGGAGAGTTATTGGGGAGTATTGATAGACAAAATTCCCGTTTTTGAATTGCTAAGACTATAATAATAAAATTTGGTTTGCATGTTTCTTTTGTTGAATTGGAATCCGCTAAAGTTGCTCTCAACGGGGTATTGATGATAAAATTTCGTTTTTGCTCTGTTAATTTTGGGCTTGAAATTTTGCACACATGTTTATTTTATGGAGTAGAGATCCACTAAAAGTTGCTTGGGTGGAAGTCCACTTGATTATTAGGTTAAGTGAGCGCAAAAAATCTTTCTACTTCTATTTTAGATATAAATAGAAATTAGATATTATAATTTATGTTCTTTTTATATCAAGAGACGAGAGTTACAGCTATAAATATATTTTTCATTACAATTGAATTCTTACAGTTAGATATCAATAATTCATATATATGTAAACAGTATACATTTATACAACATCGTGAAATACCCAGTGAAACGCGTGGGTAACGGCTAGTTCTAAACAAGATCCTGATTACATCTTGATAATTTTAACGATATGCAAGTATTGCGATTAGTAGTTTACCTTCATATGACGTGAAAAATGTTAAAAGCAAAATTATTTGAAAATTTACCAAAGAATCTCCGAAAATCTTCCTCCTATTTCTGGGAAAGATCTTGGTCTACCAAATATTAAATTTGTGATTTATAAACGTTGAAGTTCCTTCAACTCATGGCGAACGTAAGACAAATTACGATGAGTTAATTTTGATAGGATTATATGTTTTACTTACAAAGTATAAATAACCAATGAGGAGGAGTTTGTTCAGTTTGATTAACGTTTCCCTAGAATTTCATTAATGGAAATTAGAGGATAATCCAACAACTTTGAAACAAGACCACAGCATGAAACTTGAGCTTAAAAATCTCATTTGTTAGATATAGAACTACAATATTTGATGCATGTAAGTGTTTCGTATTTTTATTTTGAAAGAATATGCACAGTAACAACCTTTCCAATTCATAAAAAAAATTTAATAAATCAAAAACGTTTCTCGACAACGTGCAATGCATTTAAATTTGTAAGTTGGGTTGTAGAAAAATGGTATAAGAAAGCTACCAGAATCTTTCCAGCAATGAATGAAAATATTACCGATAAATGAATGAATGAAAAATTAGCTGCAATTAGAAAATAAATAGATAAGGAAAGGAAAGTACTACAAACGCATTTTCTTTTCTACATGATGTTGATATGAAGATTCAACATGCTGCAGAATTAAATTAATTGAAGCTACATGGATTTATTTATCCTTGTTTCCTACACTTCTCACTTAACTGTAACTGAGTGCGCCAGACTTTCCACTCCTCACTTAACTGTAACTGAGTGCGGGAGATTTTCCCGCTTTCCTACCCCAACGGAAACTTTTTTGAACCCCGTACGGGGACATTCTGTAAACTGAAACGCAACGGACGGACGCAAGGTCTTGTTCGCATCAATCCGCAGCACCTTCAAGGGTGTAATTTTCATTTAACCGCATTATTACCTTTTAGTGTAAACTTTAACTGTAAATATTTATTTTCTTGTAATATAAATTTAAGTACTATCTCCATCTCTGGCTATTATTCGAACTCAACCAACGGCACCATTTGGAGGCACCGCCGAAATTCGTCAACGATTCAGAGAAACAAGAGATAAGTACTATTTTATATTTTCATTCAACGTTTGACTTTGGTTTCTCTTACTGATTCATTCCATCCATATTTCGTTTTATCAATTAATGGACGCCGAAACGGCTACAGTGCTTCGCGGCAGAGCGAAGGCTGCACTTACAAGAACTATAAATTTCATTGATAAAAATGATCAAACTTTTGACAAAAATGATATACGCAACAAGTTAGAGAAACTTGAATTAACTTATACGGAATTTGATAAAGCGGATGCTGCTTTACCTATCGAATCCTCTGAAATGGAAGAATTCGAAACAAAATATTACGAAACCAAAGCCAAGCTACAAAATATCTTAGAAAATTTATCTGTGAGAACATATGTATATAATGATAATTCTGATGTCTTTGAAAATGTCTCAAATATGAAATCTAGCAATTTTAAGTTGCCAAAAATTAATATTGAGCGTTTTTTCTGGTGATTATAAAAATTGGCCTTCATTTAAGGATTTATATGTATCATTAGTGCATGATAATATGTGTTTATCGAATATACAAAAGTTTCAATACCTCAGAGGTTTATTGCTGTCAGAACCAGCAAATATAATTAAGCACATTCCCATTACTGAAACGGCTTATAACGAGGCTTGGGAAAAATTATTAGCTCGTTATGATAAAAAGAAGCAAATCATTTTTTCACTCATTAAAACCTTCATGGAACAACCTTCTTTTAACGATACTAACTCTCACAACTTACGCAACATAGCAGATACTTCCGACGAAGTAATTAGAGGTCTTAAATCTATTGATACTAAAGCAGAGTCTAGAGATGTATGGTTGATTTACATTTTGTTACAAAAGGTTGATCCTAAAACGCGCCAAGAATGGGCGCAATTCTCAAATAATATTGATTTTTCCACATTTGAAGCATTTATAGAATTTTTAAATAACAGATGTACATGCTTAGAACTTTATAATGTTAGCGTTACTCATGAAAAACAACCTTATATTAATAAATCGAAATTTAACAATAGTTTAAAATGTTCTTGTTGTAAAATGAATCATCTTGTTTTCAAATGTTCTAAATTTAAAGAAATGTCTGTTAAAGAGCGTATACAACTTGTTAATAAACAAAAAATTATGTATGAACTGTTTATCTGATAGGCACACTGAGTCACATTGTAATTCAACTTTTACTTGCCACTATTGTAAGAAAAAGCATCATTCGCTATTACATGATAATAATTTTAAAAATTTCGCAATGTCAGCAAATAAATCTCATCGTGCTGAAGGTCAAAACCAGACAGGAAATGATACTAATCAAAAGCAAAAAGTTGCAGCTTCCGTGAACTCTATACAAACATGTTTTTCTTTATTACCAACTTTAAGCGTTAACATTAAAAATATTTTGGGGAAGAACTGTCAAGTTCGAGTTATGGCGGATAGCGGAAGTGAATCAACATTCATTTCGGAAAAATGTTTAAAACTGCTAGGCCTGAAAAGAAAAAACGCTAGATTTCAAATTAAAGGATTGCAAGATTCTAAAATCGCGATGACTAGAGGGTGTGTTGAAATAGATTTAGTATCGTTACATGACCCCAAGGTCAAACTACCAGTTAAAGCATATGTTTTGGAAAAACTAACTGCTCCGTTACCAACGGAAAAAATAAACGAAACACATTTCTCTCATTTAAAAATGCCTGCTTAGCGGATCCGAAATTTTTTATCCCAAACAATATCGATATAATTCTCGGATCTGACTACTTTTTTTTCTATTTTGCTTCCTGGGCAAATTACTTGCTCTCAAAGTAATTTAATCGCTCAAAATTCCATTTTTGGTTTCCTAATTTCAGGCAAATTAACTGAGTCTTTAAACTCAAATTCAATGCTAAATCTTCACATTAATGGTACAAATATTGACAATCAATTAAAGCAATTTTGGGAATTAGAAGAAATTCCTAACGTAAAAGATAAATTATTAACTTCTGAAGAGCAATTTTGGAAACACATTTTCAAAATACTTATGCATGTAATTCCGATGGACGCTTTGTTGTAAAACTTCCATTTTATAAATCAAATTCAGAATTGGGAGACTCAAAACCCGCAGCAATTTCTCGCTTATTAGCAATGGAGCGGAAATTTAAAAATAACCCAGATTTTGAAAAACAATACAAAGAATTCATGAACGAATACGAATCGCTAGGTCACATGAGCTTAGTAAATTCCAGATCCCATACTTCCAAAGATCAGAATTTTTTACCGCATCACGCCGTTATCAAGCCATCCAGCCTTACAACAAAGTTAAGAGTAGTTTTTGACGCATCTTGCAAAACTACAAATGGTACGTCATTAAATTCTCTGCTAGGAGTAGGTCCCAAAATTACAAAGGGATATTTTTGAAATATTGCTTAATTTTAGAATTCTAGAATTGTATTTACAGCGGACATTGAAAAAAATGTACCGTCAAATTTTAGTAGCTGATGAAGATCAGAGATACCAACAAATTCTGTGGAGAAATAACTCTACTGAAAACATTCGCACATACAAGCTAAAAACTGTCACCTACGGTTTAGCCTCAGCTTCCTTTTTGGCCACTAGGTGTATTAAGCAAATCTCTCGATGATAAAGATAATCCCAACCTCTCCCGAGTTTTACAGGAAGATATTTATATGGATGATTTACTATCGGGAGCAGATGCCAAATAACGCAATCTCCATTTGCAAGGACATTGCTCATGTTTTGAGTACTTGCGATTTCATTTAAGAAAATGGAATTCTAATTCCACCGAATTTCTCGCTCAATTTTCAGAACATAGTTCTCATGATGCACGAGTTGAATTTTCCAAAGATTCTAATGAAAGTTCTAAAGTATTAGGCTTATTTTGGAATTCATCCAATGACACTTTTGGTTTCCAACCATCGCTTGAACTTACACCACCACTCACAAAGAGACGTATTTTATCTGAATCTTCCAAAATTTTCGATCCTTTAGGACTTCTTTCACCTTGTACAGTATTCATGAAGATTTTTTATCAAAAACTTTGGCTTACAAAAACAGATTGGGATTCTCCCATTCCACAACAATTAACAGAGGATTGGCTTAGGTTTCAAAAGGCCTTTAATGCCATCAACTACCTCACTGTTCCCAGATGGGTCATCCTTACAGCAGACAACATAGTAGAATTGCATGGTTTTGCAGATGCTTCTTCATTAGCTTATGCTGCTGCAATCTACTGTCGGCAGAAACACAACGGCAAAATAAAGGTTCAACTACTTGTATCAAAACTAAAGTAGCCCCTGTCAAACAAGTTTCCATTCCTCGATTGAGTTGTGCGGTGCACATTTACTATCCAAGCTATTTAAATCGGTCTTACGGACATTAGAATATTATACCTTTGATGTATTCACTTGACGGATTCTAAAATAGTTCTCTCCCTGGCTGTCTGGTCATCCTCGCCAATGGAAAACTTTCGTAGCAAATAGAACATCTGAAATTATAGAAGTTCTACCTACAAAGCATTGGAGACATGTGCCTTCTAAGGAAAATCCCGCAGATATTGCATCCCGAGGTATTGATCCTAAATGCTTACCTGATTGCAAGTTATGGTGGCAAGGACCACCCTGGCTAAGGCTAGAAACTTCTAGTTGGCCCAAGGCTGAATCCAGTTGCGATGAGGCTTCGGATGAGGTAAAAGCGGAACAAAAATCAGTCTCCATCTTCAATCTGTTTACTCACACATCAAATGATGTAATTAATGGTTTATTCGAACATTACTCTTCACTCACCAAAGTAATTCGCATTTTTGCTTATTGCCAAAGATTTATTAAAAACTGTAAAAAGATAGCATCTCAAGGATCATCGATCAGTTCATCCCATATTAATACTACTTCACTTACCTTTTCGGAAACCAAAACCGCTGAAGAAACCATCATTCGTTGGGTTCAAGGTTTTTACTTTCAGGAAGAAATACGAAGCATTAAAAACAGATTTCTCTGCCACCCAAAAGTCCATTACGTTCCCTCCATCCATTCATAGATGAACATGGTTTAGTACGTGTGGGAGGGAGATTGCAAAATTCCCAGCTTCCATTCAATTCCAAGCATCCTATCATACTTCCTTCTCAGCACAGTATTAGTGAACTCCTTATCAAGGAACAACACATTGCTCATTTACATGCTGGGCCGACTTTGTTAGCTCACGTTCTTCGACAGTCCCATTGGATCGTAGGAAGTAGAAAATTAATTAACAAATGTATTAGAAAATGCTTAAAGTGTAACAAATTAAAAACATCCACCACAACACCACAACTGATGGGCAATTTACCAAAACACCGTGCCACGCTGGAGAGACCTTTCTTCAGTTGCGGTATTGATTATGCTGGTCCTGTACTGATTAAATGCAACAAAGGTCGAGGGACTAAATCTACAAAGGGTTACATTGCTTTATTTGTATGCTTAGCAACTAAAGCTGTTCATATTGAAGCAGTCGGAGACTTAACAACTGATTCCTTCATAGCTGCACTACGTCGTTTTAGTGCTCGTCGTGGGGCTCCCGCCACATTTATAGTGACAATGGAACCAATTTTGTTGGAGCTCGTCGAAAACTTGACGAAATACGAAGTTATGGCTTTCCTTACCAACTAATGAAGCCATCTCTTACTACTTATCCAAATCTTCAATAGATTGGCACTTTATTCCACCCTCATCACCACATTTTGGAGGTATTTGGGAATCAGGAATTCGATCCGTCAAATTTCATCTGAAGAGAGTATTGGGAGAAACCATATTAACTTTTGAAGAGTTAACAACCTTGCTCACGCAAATCGAAGGATTACTAAATTCCAGGCCTCTCTCCTACGTTAATGACTCTGACATAGAATGCATATCTACACTCACACCTTCACATTTTCTTACAGGTGATGTTCTTCTTTCAGTTCCAGAGGAGCTTCCTTCAAGCTCCAACCAAGAGATCGTTGGGAGTGCTACAGAACATCAAACGGGGCTTTTGGAAGAAGTGGAGTTCCGAATTTATCTCCTCCTTACAACCTCGCAAGAAATGGCAGGATGCACAACCAAACTTGAAGGAAGATGACATCGTATTGATCAAAGAGGAGGGTCCTCCTGGTACATGGCCAATGGCTCGAGTTCTTCAAGTGCATCCAGGCAACGACGGATGAATGCAAATGAAAACCCAAGACTCAGTGTTTAAACGACCTGTTCAAAAATTACAAACTTCCCATATATCCGAACTAGATATAGGGTGGAGTATGTTTCCTACACTTCTCACTTAACTGTAACTGAGTGCGCCAGACTTTCCACTCCTCACTTAACTGTAACTGAGTGCGGAGATTTTCCCGCTTTCTACCCCAACGGAAACTTTTTTGACCCCGTACGGGGACATTCTGTAAACTGAAACGCAACGGACGGACGCAACATCAATCCGCAGCACCTTCAAGGTGTAATTTTCATTTAACCGCATTATTACCTTTTAGTGTAAACTTTAACTGTAAATATTTATTTTCTTGTAATATAAATTTAAGTACTATCTCCATCTCTGGCTATTATTCGAACTCAACCAACGGCACCAATCCTTTTGAGACCCAACCCGCAAATTCGTGCTGGAACACTCCACGTTCCAGGAGGGTGTAGCGATTCCCTGCCGTATTAAGCCTAAGCTACCATTTTGACTAGCAAAGTGAGTTTAAACTATAACACAAACTAATCTAACTTACTATCAGTAAGGGTTCCAGATGTACATTTTAAAGATACTGGTTTAAAGAATCAATTCTGCATAATTAAGAAAATAATATTTAATATAAATCAAGTAACATTTAAATTAGCATAACTAGTTACATCGAAAACGAAAAGATAGAATTCCAAAAATATGTTGGTACGTAAATCCAAAAGTGTAATCCTAATAAAAGATATACACATTTTTCAGTCTCTTCCTATTGGCCGGGAATAATCGTGACGGAAACAACTTTGAATAAAAATCGTTTTCAGATTCAACTGTGATGCCACAAGGGTATCAAAATTTTTTCAAAATTATTTCCAGTGTCAGTGAGGTCAGTGTAGTTTTAAAAACCAGAAGCATATGATATTTAAAGCTAAAAATATTTTGGGTCTTTGAGAAATAAGAATGTGTCCAACCTGCAGGAACGTGCGAGTCGGGTCTTAAAGTGTTATTTAATTTTTAAAATGTTGAACTGAAAAATATCTTGAACTATTCGATAAAATTATGGATAAAAATTTATTGTGAACAAAGAAAAAAAGTTAATTGACATTTACATGCGGACGGAAAGATTCTAAGAGTAAACTAGGGTTATGTAATATGGTTCAGTTTTATTAAGTTTGACAAAAGAAGAATGGCGTAAAAACATAGCTTAACTAAAAACAAAATTCAACACTTTAGAGCAAATATACGAATACATTCTAAAATTAACAATTTGCATAAACCACAATCAGCATTTCTATTGCCCTTACACACAACCAAGGGATTAAAATAAATAAATAAAAAAATATTTAACTTTATTTTTATTAAAAAAAACTTGGAAATTCAAGAAGCCCACTCTACCAAAAGCAAATGCAATATTTCAACAGAGAATTTTTGTTGCTTATTTTTCTTCTTTTCTCTATTGATCTCAATAACTATGCAAAAAATATCGATCGTTTATGCTCACTTACAATTTCAGATATTTTATTCTTCAAACAGTGAACAAATTTTACCATTATTTCGGATACTAAACAGTTCTAGATTTTAAATAAACTCAAAAGTGATTTAAGAACATAGTAATTTATTGCAATTTTTCTGAATATACATTTTTATTACACAAATGGATTTATATATTTGACTATTTAGTTGCAAGAAGTCTAAGAAAACTATAAAAACACATAATTTATCCTTAAGGAAATGAATTGAGTTTTTATAAAGTTATGGTATATACTTCAGAAAATAAGATTAGCTTATCTATTGCATAAATATTATGAATAAAGACTCTATTTGCAAAAATTACGCTGTTCCAGAGTTATTGTAGCTATTTTAAACTCTTATAAGGTGTGTGTAGTGTCTGACTACTATTTGGCGGTAGATTCTTTAAGAATTGGCGAAGTCCCCGAAGTTGCCGTTTGTGAGGGAGATGGTGATTGGTCCTCGAATGAGGTGGTCAGGAGAGAGAGAAAGAAAAGTCTCTTGTTTTGTAAGCGCGAAGAGGAGAACTCTGAATGGAAAGTGAAGGAAATCGAGTTAATTTGATTGAGAACCGACGCATAGATTGCGTGGTTTGCAGTACCAAGGATAGAGTTTCTTGGGAAAATTTTTGACTCGACGGACTGTGTTTGTTTGATTGTAGTGATAGTCGAGATAATTGTGTTGGCAGTTGAGAAGAAGTTGATTATATTGAGAAGGTTAGAAAGTAATTGAGATTACATCACAGTGTGCTAGGAACAAAATTGTTTTTCTCGAGGAAGATAAAGTCCTTAGATTTTCAGCTTTTAGCTAAAAATAACTGCACACTTTAGTTTGAAGAATATAAGGTAAGTAAAGTACTTAAAAAATAACAAAATTCCGCTTAAAACTAAATCATCCACGAAACAAGAAATTTATCCAAAAGTATCATATTTTAAGTTAAATGTGCGTTGTAGTAATAATGATACATAGAGATAATTCTCTAGATGGTAGAAAAATACAGAATACCATTTTCTCTCTTTTCACTACTTCTAAGTATGATATCAACTATTAAAAAAAATATAGCAAACCTTTTTTAATTGTTTACATATTTAGTTAACGGATCGAATTTTCCGGTAGAACAGATTCTATGCAGTAAAACAAAATCATACCAACAAAATTTTGCAACTAAAAATATGAGTTTATTTTTCAACATTTAAAATCGTGATTGTGTTTTAATATTTTAAATTCAACTTTCATTGCAGTTTGGTGAATCAGTTTAAGAACAGAGGTAAGGTACAGTAATACCCCGAACTTACGCAATAGGCAAAACAGAGTGATAACCGCATAAGTCGGGATATAACTCTGCATGTAAATACTTGTAAATTATTTTTAGTTGGGAACGGAGACGAAAGTAAATAACAATTTAGAAGAAAAATGTTTGCTAAAATCTTAGATAACATAAATGCAAAATAGTGAACCACAGTTAGTTTGATATAGAAGATTTCTTAAAATCTAACTAATAATCTGCCGGCGCATAGATTTTTTTTTCTTCCGCAAAATTTCCTATTAGCATACTAATAATTTTATTATTCATTCCTTTGTTGAAAAAATACACTAATCATTGTAGTATGTATTTTCTAAAATTTGAAACTCTTTCAATTAAACTGAGGATTCCTGTCAAATTATCAGCCGTCATTCGGTGTTCTGATCGATCTAGGTATTAGGAATCAAGTTCTTCAATGTTTTGCTCTTCCTCGTGAATTTCCATGAGTCTTATCAATTGTCAACTCCTGATTCTGGGAGCCTGGCAGTTTCTTTAACGTCATCATTATCCACTTTAAAATGTACAGTCGAACATCTATGTAACGAACTTCTATATTGCGAATTTTTTTATATAGCGAACTTTTTCCTGGAACCTTGAACAATTCACGATTTTTTTCGTAAAATAACCTCTCTATAGCGAAGTGCATTTTCTATAAAACGAACTTTTTCTTTAGTGATTCAATTTTTGTTCTCCCTAATTTTAAAATTATTTCAGAAAAAATTTCAAGTTATTCTCTCTTTAGCACATTTTATGGTGGTCATAAATCTTGACCTAGTTTTATTACATCCTAACTCGCCGAGAGCAATAGAGTTGTGGACGTTTCATCCAAGAAGTGCAACCTTTAACCCCCTTTGCCCAGTTCACTAAAAATATCTTGGATATCCTCTTTCACCCTCAGTGGAGTTGTCCCGTATCCCTGTGTTCCAATTATAAAATAATGTATGTTTAATATTGCTTATATGCTTTAAATATAAAAACTAACTTTACAACAGTAATATGTTACTACATAATTCATATAATAATAAAATACTTTGCATAGAGAAATATTAATTTTAGATACATTTAATGAAGTACCATATATGTGTATTTTTTTTAAATTCTCATTTTTGGCAGAATTTCAATACTGTTGATACGGTATTTTAATTACTATAAAAAGAGAGAAATCGCATATAATTTTTCTTTATAAGATCGCATAATTTAATATTATAAATATGATTTTTTAACCTAAAATAATAACAATATTATAAAACTGTATGTGTATTCATTTGAAGATAACAATAAAATAACACATCATCAAGTTTTTAAAACGTAACCAACGTTCTGAAATATAAAGATTTCTGAAAATCTTTCTTTTTTTAATAAACTTTCTTTTTTTATCTTTCTTTTTTTCTTATTTTATTCAATTCCTACTATTACCTCGCATTCTCTATTTATTTATTTATTTATCTTGGAGGAATTTTCAATCGTTAATAAAATACATTTTAAGGATCTCAATTGAGCTGAAATTTTATGTACATGATTATTTTGGATAACAATACAGTAATTTAATTATAATTAATAAAAAAATAATTGATTAAAATTAATTATTTGAAGAATTACAAATACAGCCACGTTGGCATCATGTTTGGTGACTTAGCGACCCTTTTGGCGATTTGTGTCAAAACTTGAAAAGGTTTTTTTTTCTCACGTTTTAAAGCATTCGGTTGACTGAAATTTTATAGACACGATGCTTTTGGATAACAATACGATTCTTTAATGGTAATTAATAAAAATTAATTACCACTAAATGTTGTGATTATGTGCTATGTATATACATATTTATATTAATTGTAACTATTTAAAGAAAGTAGCTAAAATAAAATTCTTCTTTGATTTAAGTAGGAATTGACTTAATTTTTTTCATATTACTTGTATTTATTAACCTTACGTTAAACGTTTGCAATGAAATTTCTAAGTTAAAACACTTCGGTATTTTCTCTCGCATTGGAAACAGTGTGTCAATATTTGGCTTGCGATCAACTGAAGATACGGTTTTATACAGAAATACTGACAGTCAAAAATATCTAAAAATAGTTACAGTTTAATCTCGAATCGGATTTTCCATTTATCGATATTCACTTCACTCTATGCATATTCCCTTTTTTGTTACTTAACTTAATAATAATCATTAACACGAGCTAGATCATCTTTTTAAATTGATTATCTGTTGGATGTGTTTTAAAGTAACACGTGGGTGGCATTCCTAGTGAAAATCGATTTTGTTTACTCTGAGTTTAAAATTAACTATATTTACCATTTATTTATCGTTATCAAAATATTATTTAATTCAATTTATATCTCTTCGTTACTTAAATTTGTTGAATAAAATATGGTTTCCTTACATTTCTGGAATCTATTTCTAGTCATGTAATATCTTAAGACTGCAATGCAGTGGACATCGTTTAACACGAAACTTAGGGGAATGAAATATTTTTTTCGTGTTAAAAAATATTACAAATAATAATAATAATAATAATAATATTTTCAACAAAATTTACTATACACTTACTCACACGCAATCGATAGGTTGAATTGTGGTAACTGTGCATGTGATGACGACAGGTATCGCAATAATTTTTTTTTTATAAAAATGTTCATCAAAATGGTATCAAGTAAAGGGTGTTTTTTTAGCTTTTATGTTAGTTTTTATTCTCATTTCTATGGGAAATCAAAATTTTAAGCGGTCTTTGTCTACATTTAAAATACTAAGGTTTTTTTTATAATTGTGCCTAATGCTTTAATTTTTTTACCTATTGCTAATAGTACATGTAATAAAAGTTGGTGTCCATTTTTGAATCAAAGCAATACTTATTTTTTTAAAAATAATTGAACTCAGAATTTATACTTTTTTTAAGGAATTTTCAATAAGGATTCATAAAAAGAAGTATTGTGCGAATACCAATCATGTTATCGCAAAACCCATACCAACTTTTGTTATACATGGTACTTGTAAATCGAATTTCATGCGTGTATATAAATTTTTGTAGGAGGAGTAGCATTTTAAAATCACGTCATAAATTTTATATTTTGTCCTTAAAAAATTAAACGGTTAGCTTTTTATGAAATTTCGAGCATAAAATCTGTTTTACATAGTATACGCACATAGGAGGTAACCAAAAAAATTTGAAAATCCTTAAATTAAAAATTTTAGTGTAAATCGTATCATGCCCCCTTAATAACTAATTTAAATTGAAATTAATCAACTTATTGATTCCATAAATTTTTCAATTCCTACACCGTATACGTAAGCAATAAGTTTACAAGCTAAAACCTTAATTTCATTATAAATACCTTAAAATATCATCAAAACATAAACTTACATTTTCCCCTTAAAAACCCTCTCTCAGAAGTATAAAAGGTTAACTTTTAGCATCCATCTCAACACTCTTCGGACAAACTTACCTCCATTAATCTGGCAACCAATAACAAGTAGAGATACGCCACTAAATCAAGTAACTTTAGTTTTACAATACCATAAATTGTGCTAAATGGCGATTCTATGGAAGCGAGTGAGAAAAATGGCGCTTTCTGTATTCGAGCGTCATATTCAATGACCGAATCGAAAAGAAAATGAAGAAAATAAGTTAAATTCGTTTTATCCAGTTACTGCAAGAACAGATGATTAAATGCTGAAGAAAAGACTTAAATATAACGTTTTCGTGTTATTAAATGAAATGTAATAATAAATGATTAAGAGAAAGAGAATGATGAGTAACAGACCTAAGACCTCCTTTTTACTTTTCTTTTAGACCTTCTTAGTTATTAAAATCTTACAAAAAATTAATTGGTGTATTTTTTATTTTAAGACATTTTTTATAAGTTATTAATATAAATATATTCACATTTTTTTCTAAATTAGATTTTTTTAAAAAAATTATGTATACGTGATTTTTAGAGTGCTCTAGCGCATTACACTTTTTTTTTTATTTTATGCAATATAGAGTCAAATTTATATTCTTCTAAAACTTCCCTATCCTGTAAGAACAGTTATCTAAAAATAGTCATAGACATCAAATGCTGTTAAAATTATGAATTTAAAACACTCATAATTTTTACAAAACATTTCGAAATAATAAATAAAAACTCCTAGTTTTCATTTATACACGTATTGCACTCCTAAAAAAATCACTACATTTTCTATTTACCTAGAAATCCAAGTAATGCACATTGATGTTAAAAAGTAAAACTGTGTTCACATTTACTAAATTTCCTTCAGGAATACGGGTGCATTTATGGACTAAGGTCTGGAGATCTGAATGTTTTTTTTAAAAATTCATATCTTGCACTTAACTGCTTAGCTAAGTCGAAAAAAAGGAACAAACTATTGGATCTCATCTCATCTTGGAACCGCATCTCAGTTTAAGATTAGCAACCAGGGAACCAAATTATGACGATCTGTCATCTCAGCACAAACAATTTTATCCTTCTCATTAATCCAAACAAATGTTATTTATATAATATAACTTAAATTTATATTTTATTATGAATAACTTTATTTCTTCTTTCTTCTTATTTTTGTATGCCACAAAAAAATAAATATATTTTGATTCTTATTTAAATGCATCAACTTTTTCCGACGTAGGGTACTCAGAGTTACGAACATTATAGAAGGGGAACACATATGTCACAAGTTTGGGAAACATTAAATTGATGTTATTAAGAACGGAGCACTGCACAAAAGAACAATGAGTTTTCATTGTTGAGCAATATTTTAAAATATTCAGGTCATGTGACTTCCTGTTTGAGTGATCGGAACAAAACACCTAGCGATTTAACCATTTAACAGGCACATACCTAAAATACAATTTTCTGTGATAAAGTACTTGATAAACGTAATGTTCTCATCCTCTATAACAGTTATTTAGTCACACAAAAAAAATCTGATCGAGGGCTTTTTTCCTGGGTGATGGCTAGAAGTTATAGCCACTGCACACTTAGGACATTTAACTTACTTTTCAGGACAGAAATAATTAATAATATCACAATAAACTTTTTATGAAAAAATAACATTTATGCTGATAACTATTTCAATAACAATAAAATACAAAATATAAGCGTAATTAAATAACAATAGAATAACTGTACAACATAGAATACTTTCTTAGAATATATATATAGAATACATAGAATATATAATGAAATTGGTATATATCCACATTTTATATTTTATTTAATTTTAGTATAAAAAGTTAGAAATAAAGTAATATTTTTGAGAATTTAAATTAGTTATTTCACAAATTTGATGAGCTATTTACTGTGAAACTTTATAATATGCAAACGTTTTCTCCAAACAGAAAAGCTGCAATGAAAGGTTTTCGAACCCGAGAAGCTTGTACCACATATTGTAAACAAAGTTTGCTTATATTTCCGACTCCCAACATTCTCACAGGATTCTAAGTGCTCTCTCTCGTGTGAAGGAAAAGCGAAAATTTCTAGGTCATTTTTCCGTTCTATGTGAGCAGTGGATAGCGCCTCTATCCACATATAAAAGCTTTCCAAAAACCTAAATAAAACATTTTTTTAATTGCAAATTTGCTTAATTCATTCAGATGAGAAAAAAGTATGCTTAAGACTTGTCGAATTTTTTTTTCAAAGATCAATAATTTTCGGGAGAGCCTGTAACCCCTGGGGGGCGCGTCCCCAGGTGGGGGATAGAAGAACGCCTCCATTGGTTTCCAATGGGTGGTAGAAGGGAAATATATAAAAACCTTGCGTGGACCAACAGGTAGAAGTCCAACCTCCTGAAGGCTATGGCACCTTTTTTTCCATGAATAGTGCATCTACTGCATTTATTCAAGGACACGAGAACAACAATAACATTTTTGGTAATCAAAATACAATTTGTAGATTTACACCGAGAGAAACTGTTTTAACTGCCCATCAGAGGCCATGAAATGCAAAAAAAGATATCGTGCTTCCATCCGTATTAATTTTTATGCGTTTTAGCTTCAATTAACTCGTATGGATAGATTAAATATCCAACACTCGCTTGGAGAAAATTTATTAATATGTGGCTAGACCTATTAGCCACCGACCGCTAAAGGGTTAACGACATTCGTTTTTTCCTTAGGGATTCTAGAAGTGCAATGTTAATGTTAACAAGCCTACGACGATATTCAAGCTTTGAAAGGGAAAAAACTGAGTGTTGTAACAATGAACTATAGCCTCATTAACAAAAAGCGCGGTCATGGAAAAATTTAACTATAGAATACTATACGTATGTGGCAGCAAAACTGTTCCTATACCCTATATGCAATTCTATACATAAAGCTATACTGTATACCTTATGAATCAATAAAAAACTTAGAATTTTTAACTATAAACCAGTTTTATTTATAAAAATTACCCAAAATTTCTTCAATCATATCTGTGTGTTTAAATTTTCCTCTGGTACTTTTAACATTTGAATAAACTTTATTCCGTCCTATAAGCAAACATTTTATTGTTATCAAAACAAAATATAGCTATGATGCCCGTATCATTGTTCTCATCTGAGCATACCAAGCTCACTTGGATGTTTTCCAACAAAAAGTACACAAACCTAAATATTTCTGATTTAAATACAACAACAACGACAACAAAAAACTTTCAGAAAACTTATGCCAATTTTAAACACGTTTCATTGGGAACAAACATATTTCTTTTACGCACCCAGCTTTCAGCATCCATGTAAATTGCCTTCTCCCTTTCACCATCTCATATTCTACACGTACAAGTAAGAAAACACATCTGCTTAGATGTAATTCTCGATAAATGGAAAAGAGGGTGCCAGAAGAGTAAGAAATTTGCATCAGAATATGCAAGTAAAACTAACTGTTGTTTTCAGTATTATCAGCTTGAACATGCTATCGACTTCATTTTGTAAGCGTCGAGTCAATTCCAAAAGTTAAATTTCTTCTTGGTGCATTTTCTTTGAATCATAATCTTTGTTGTGAATAAGGAATTTTCAGAATAATTTGGGAGCAAAGCGTGTTGTAATTTTCGTGGAGAAGGTTTTGGTTTAAATAAGGGTTGGATTTATTCTTTGAATTGGGCTTTTTGTTATGTATGGTACATTTAAAGTAATAAATGGTTGTAACGTTATAATTAATAATTCTGAAAAAAATATGAAATACATTTAAATATTGGTTGCAATGTTTGTTAACAATTAATAGTGTAAGTAAACAAGAACGGGTCATTGAATCTTTCAAACGAATCAACAAGAGACGTTAAAAATTTTTCGCCATAAAACAAATATATAAAGAAGATTTTTCTTAGCAATATCAAATGTATGTATTTCTTACAGTGACCTAATCTCTATGAACAAATTCAATTTAAAATGCATACAAAAACTGAACATTGCTTAATTTTAAATGATGTAGAGCAGCGGTTACCATCCAGTGGTGCATGTACCACTGATGGACAAAGAAAACAAATTGACGGTCCACAGAAATACTGGGAAACATTTATATATTTTTTATGATGATTCGGTTTCGAAAATGACAAGTAACAAAATTCATTATGGAATACGGATTATTTAAATTTTAGCTATTACTCTTAGTGAAATTCCCTCTGAGTGTAGCGAATTTTTGGCTACTTTAGCAGGAGTATGTATTGAGTTGGCAGCAATGGTAAATTGGATAAATAACATTTCAGTTTGTTGATATTACTTACTTGCCGGTTTGTTCTTGGTTTTAGTTATAGTTCCCTTTCAGTTGTCTAGAAATGTAAATAGAGATGTAAATAAGTTGTTACATTATAGTTATAGTCGTTCGCCATATAGTGGTCTATCATATAAGTGGTAACTGAACTGAACTGAGCTCAGTGGCGCAACAGCCATGAGGGCCAAGGTCTACTGTGTCTATCCCAGTTTACGCCACCTTAAGCGCTGGGATACATGTACAAATATGTCGGTTAAGAGGTCAATCTGATGCGAAACCCCCAATGTTCAGTTCCTAAGCAAGCTTGGTGCTCATTTATCGACCAACTGAAGGATGAAAGGCTAAATCGACATTGCCCAGCCTGGGATTTGAGCCCCGGTCCCCCGGCGGGGAAGCACGACACACTGCCTCTAGGCTTATATAAGTGGTAAGCCAAATATAAAATTATACTTTTAGTGATTCGTGAAATTCTCAAGGTTAGCAACCATTATTATTAAATTTGTGTATGGAAACCAAACTTTCAAATTTATTAGTTTTAATAGTATAGGGAAGAGGTTCTTAAACTTCCGATTCATCGCACATCCCTTTATGTATTAGCCTGACATCGTGGACTCCAAGATTTTGAACACCCCTGTCTGATTTCAACACAAAAAGCAGAATGATTTAGATTCCTCGACAATCCTAAGACTACCTCTGTTACGTATACAGACTTTTTTTAGCATTTTTTCTTTCAATTCCTACTCTTAGTTCACTCTCTCCGTATATATATTTGTATATATATATATATATATATATATATATATATATATATATATATATATATATATATATATATATATATATATATATATATATATTTGAATCGGAAATAAAATACTTTCATTCATCCACTCAAGTACAAATACATTTTTGAAACACTTGTAGTAGATGACACTTGCTGTTATATAATACAGTTTTTTAAAATATTAATTCATTATTTAAATGTAATTTTTAGTTTTATATGGCAGGAAATATTTTTTGCCAAATGGTGCCATAGATGGCGACAGGATAGATACACTAATTATTGCAAGGGAAAACTCGCTTTTTATTTTGCCACTTAATATTGTGATTCTGTCAATGTATATATTTACATATTCAAACTAATTCTAATCATTTAATAAAAGGTAAATAATATAAAATTGTTCTTTATTGACCTAAGTAGGAATTAACTTTAATATATATATATATATATATATATATATATATATATATATATATTTGTTTCCTTTAAGAAAGCAGTCAACATCTAATTTAAAAATATTACGTTGTAGAGTAATGGCTATAAAGTTGAAAACAATATAAAAGGACTTAATTAATATCCTTGATAGAAATGCATGTACTTGTAGAGTTATTTTTAATGGGGGCAATTAATTTGTCCAATCTAGGATAGCACATTTTTCAGTTTTCGCACGAGGATGTTCAGTCTGTAAAAGAGGAAAATATTAACAGTAAATGACACCCCTTCGCGGACCCCCCAGAAAGGCACTGAAGACCTCGAGTGGTCTGAGAATCACAGTTTAAGAACCGCTGGTGTAGAGTATCTTTTATCTCTTTTCTTTTGCATTTTTCTATCTCTCTTTTCTTTTTATTAAGAATTCCATTCCATCGTTTAAAGCTCACGCCCTGTATGTGTGTGTATTCATTTACTCTTAAATTATTTAATACTAATTTTTTTATAGAATTCGATATATATGTACGGTATATATATTTTTAAGGATATATACACATCTTTAGAAATGTTTATATATCATTAAAAAAATTATTATTTTTTATGAATTTAAAGCTAGCCACCGTAACGTTTGAAGTATTTTTAAGGGGTTTACTAAATTGTGAAATATTCCTGCGTCTTTTTATCTTAAGTACTTTTTTTAGGAATTCAAATTATTTAGAACAAATCAACATGCATATTTTGGAAACTCCGGAATAAGCTGTAGAAAACCTCGAAATCATTATTTATTTTGTATCAGAATAAATTTCATCGATTTTTCAAAACTGAAATCAGTCGTAATGAAAGAGGAAAATATAAAGTTATTCTCACTTCTAAGAAGACTGAGAGAGAGACAAGTTTGAAAAACATTTTTAGAGAACCAGCAAATGAAAAACCAGAAGTTAATATATATGCAAATAAGATAAAGATTACAAAAAAACTTGCATTTATTCTTTCTCGCATTATACTAGTCACAAAGAAATAAGCAGTACGCTTCAAATTCTCGAAAGTTATGATTAAAACATTCTGAGTAACGCCACAAACAAATAATATGTATAACCTAATTAAATAATTTTTGAAACACATAACCCGTTGGGTAAAAACGTGATTTATTTATTACTAATTAAAAGTTTCTCAATTTTGCGGTTCAATTTCATTCTCAACTTTATAAAGGGTGTTTTTTAGTGTGGTATAGTACTTTAAATTGCAATAAAACAACGATGTATTATTCGATTGACATGAATTTTTTTTTATTCGAAAGATAGTCTTCAGGCATTACATTTTAAATATGATCAAGCAAGGCGTAGATTCGTCGAATGGGCCCAAAACGAGATTGCCGTTGTTCCCGATTCTCATAAGCGAATTTTGTTTAGCAATGAAGCGCACTTCTGGTTGAATGGCTACGCCAACAAACAAAACTGCCGCATTTGGAGTGAAACTAATCCACAAGTGTATGTCGAAACACCGTTACATCCAGAAAAACTGACTGTTTGGTGCGCTTTATGGGCTGGTGGAATCCTTCTTCAAAAACGATGAAGGCCACAACGTTACAGTCAATGGTGATCGGTATAGAGCCATGATTACTAACTTTTTCATTCCTGAATTGAACAATCATGATGTCCAAGAGCTGTGGTTCCAACAAGACAGCGCAACATGTCACACAGCTCGTTCCATAATCGATTTATTGAAAGACACGTTTGGTGACCGCCTAATTTCACGTTTTGGACCTGTGAATTGGCCTCCAAGATCTTGTGATTTAACACCGCTGGACTATTTTCTGTGGGGCTATGTAAAGTCATTAGTCTATGCGGATAAGCCACAAACGCTTGATCATTTGGAAGACAACATTCGCCGTGTTATTGCCGATATACGACCACAAATTTTGGAAAAAGTCATCGAAAATTGGACGTCCAGATTGGACTACATCCGAGCCAACCGTGGCAGTCCTATGCCAGAAATCATATTTAAAATTTAATGCCACAAGATTATCTTTCGAATAAAAAAAATTCATGTCAATCGAATAATACATCGTTGTTTTATTGCAATTTAAAGTTCTATACCTCTAAAAAACACCCTTTACTTTAAAAAAAATTATTCTGTGTGTGTTCTACAGATTTCACTCCTTCGAAGAATACCACGTTTATTACGTGTTGGTTATGCAAACAGGCAGACTTGAAGTTAACTCCGAGTTATGATTTAGTGTATAACGACGTTCGTAAGCACAGTTGAGAATACTAATTGATACAGTTGCAATGTAAGGTTCCAGCCACCATGATAGTTCTTTTAGGACTTATATTGAAATATGGTAGTTGAGACTGGGGGGGATAATACCTAGATTCTCGAAATATTGAATTGTTGTTTACAAGTAAATTTTTTTAAGTTGATAAATTATTATATTTTTCTCGAGTTTTATTCATTTTTTATCGTAAAACTGTGTCTAAGGAACAACTTTTTCAAACTCTAAATAGTTATTTTAATTCTCATTAAGATTTGTTTTAGTCTGTATCCCGGATGGGGTGTATAGCTTAGCTACACCATGTCCGTTAAACCAAAAATCGCCTAAGAATCCAGAAATAAAATAGGATTTCCTAAGACCTCGTCAATAGTAAAACTCAAGCAATTAAGAATACGTGTGGGGCAGGCGCGATCAGCCTCGCACCCATCATACATTGGAAAGACTTTCGGCCCTGTTAAAAAGTAAGAGATTTGATGGGACCACTAAAAAGGCGCGATAAAGCCATCTGTTGATCCCTAGTAATATTAAGTTGGTGACCAGATTTTTTCCAAAAATACCAAAGGTGAGCAGAGGGTATTAGGTAAATAGAGGAGGGGGGTAAATATAGAAGAGAGTTCGGCAAAAGTTAGACAACTATCACCCCGCAAAGTGTAAGCAACGGCAGACTTGGCCAAACCATCGGCTATCTTTATACCATTCAATCCAATATGGGAGGGGACCCATTGAAAGTATATAGAGCGTCTAGAAGAAAATCGAACCTCAATATTCAGCATATTTAGACTTGTCATATCCCCAACAGTTGTCCATCAAGAAAGGTGCTGTGTAGAAGCCCAACTGTCAGTTAAAATTCAAATGTCCTTGAAGACACGGTCAGAATCAGTGTCAATAAATTGCCATCCCTTATAAGTTGCAATAAGTTCAGACAGAAAAACGGAACCGTATTCTGAATGGCTCTCACAGTCGGGGACTAGCCGTGTGTACAAAGGCTAAGTTGCTAAAATGTAGCCTTATCGGGGAAAAAAATCAGTCATGGGTTAGGGTAAAATCAAAATAGATTTATGTTAAATCAGAAGTAGGGTAAATCAATATAAGATCGATTTTAAACTTCCCACAACTAAGGACCAACTATCCGGAATATCCCTGCTATCCTTGGTTCAAAATTTTGAAGTGTAATCGAATAAAAAAAGTTGTAAGCACACATGATTGAAATACCGTTATCAGATACACTACAAAACAGAAATGGAGTAATTTGATTATCTTTGTTCTTAGTATTTCTCCAATATCATTTTATGAAAATATATCAAAGCGAAAATTTCAAACCTATATGCGAAATAAACAGCTAAAAATACACAGAAGCAGCAATGAAACAACAATATTGTTATTTGTGTTGCAGCTCTCATCCAATGTTTACACCATCAAATTTTTATTCTGAAAATACATACAAATAACAACGAAACAATACATTGTATTTTAAGGTTTCGAATGGATCAATGTTTTCTCTAAAATATTTAAATAAAAATAATCTATTCTAACTAAAATTTCGAACTAGTTCAAAAACAAAAAGTCGAAAATTCTTAGAAGCAGCAGCAGTGAATCGATAATATTGTTATTTTGTGTTACAACGGAACAGATGCTTTCCCTATTATTATTCTTATGAGATATAGCTATCCAAAAATAAATAATCAAAAACTCTCAGTAATAATTTTGATACTTAAAGTAAGGAAATAATTTTTTTTCTTTTTCAATAACATTTTTATGAATATATATTTACGAAAATGGCTTTTGTTTGAATTTTGGATAACTCTCCCGATCAAATATTTAAGTTAAATATTTAAACCTTTCAGCGCACAGTTCAAAATTAAGATTAAATGTATTAGTAAAATATACAGTGAATGAGATGTAGAGAAACTACGTGGGCGAGTATAGAAACAATAAATACACGTTAGCATTAAACAGTATAAAAATGTTGAAAAACATTACCATAGTAGTTACTATATTTTATTATCACTGTTAAAAAAATCATACTTACGTATTATATCACCGACCAATTACACCAACTCAAATGAGAGATATCGTCAAACCTATCATCATGTGCGCGAATAAATACGTGTATTTGTTTTTTTCGCTTCAATGGGCTGCGTATTGGCAACTGAGCCTTTGTGCAGACACAGCAAGTCTCCCCAAGCGCGACAGCCATAACAATGATGACACCATCAAGTGGCGGCTCTTGCCACCAAATTTTTGCCACTTAAGGAGACTTGGTACCCTTTGAGCAAACTTCTTTATTTACGAATTTAAAAATTATATTTTAGCATTTTTTATGCAATGTTTCTATTCAAGAAAATGTTACCAGATGAAAATTTTCATATATTATTCACACAATTTTAAAAATTTAAATTTTTTGAAGAAAATTGGGAAAATTTTAAAATCCTACTCCTTTTGTAAAAATTAATTTTTTGACCTGATTTTTTTTATAATATTCTTATAGATAATCTTAACAACTTTAGGGATCGATTTTAGAATAACTTCATTCGTTTTCGAGAAAAAAAATAAAATGTTGATATACAGGCTAAAAATCAACGAAAAAGCCATCATGTCTTACGTTTTATTTTTTTTAAAAAAAGTATTCAGTTTATAGGAAAACGGATCCCTAATATTATTACATGCTTTATTTTTAACACGCAGGAAAAAAATAGAAGTGATTGGTAAATAATTGTCGAAGGAGTAGCATTTTGAATGCACTAAGGTTTCGAAAAACACAAACTGAGAAAAACCAGTTTAAAGTTTAAAATTCTGAAAAAATAATTATTATAAGCTTAATTAAACTTTAAATACCACTCTAAGATATTAGTTATACGTTTTTCTTTAAAATAATTGCATTTTCATATTTTTCCAACCCACACATTTTTATAAATGATCAACTTTTAGAGAATACTAATTGCGCAAGAAAAACGTTAAATATTTTTTTTTTCTGTCACGACAGAAATTTTAGCTGTTTTTCTTCTTGAAATATTAAAGTATTACATTTGTGTGAAAAATATATCAGAAATAAGAACTGAAATTATAAAATTATTACCATAAAATACCTCAATTTTAAAATTTTACATGCACACATTTCACAAGGAAGAAAAATTACATTATTGTATTGCCTCGGAAATATTCTGCTTTTAATATTACACATTCTTTTTTATAGTTATTATTTCTATTTATAAAGTAGATTCTTTTTTTTTTATCATAACGCATTTTTTAGCTTTTTTTTCTAAAAAGGGGGTGTGGCTGAATTGCCGAATTTGTTTTTAAATGAAGTTTTATTCAACTTCTAACTTTCCGACATGCACAAGTGATATATCAATCGAAAGATAATAATGCAAAGAATAAGATTAAATGAAAATAAAAAAAACGATAGGTTTGTGATTTTTAGGGTACCAAGTCCTCTTAAATTAATTTTAATTTAAGTTCTATCAAATGCTAAATATTTCTCAGAAAAAATTTTGCCAAAAGTACCAGAGCCAATCTGATTCTCAAGGGATATTTTACAGGTCACATAATCATATGACATGCACGCCTACGGTTTTAGCATCCAGAAAATCTTACGACTCCAGCCGGGATCGAACTAGCAACCTTGGCCTTGCAATGCGGACACGCTACCTCTAAGCTGGGAAATTGGATTTTACAGAAAATTTTACCATAATAGTTTGTATACAAAATTATGATTACGAAGAAAGAGTACTTACGCATTATACCATCGACCCATTTCGCTAAAGCAAAATACATAGCCGAATTCTATCATCGTATGCGCGAGCAAGATGATTACATTTGTACGTATGCTGAAAAAGATTTTCACTATTGGCTACTTACGGCAGTTTTGGCAACGTCCTTTCATTTGACGATTTGGTCAACGCTATAACACGTAAGTAACAAAAAAAAAATTATAAAAAGATCTTTTGACAAATCATAATTTTGACTTGAATAACTATTTTAAGTGAAAATTTAAATGACAAAAAAATGTATTTCATTGAAAACTTGGCAAGGTAATGGAATGTTGTTACCATTTTAAAATGTATGCATTTCGATTCAAACGAAGCATCAAGCCAAATTTAAAAATGAATATAAAAAATAGTGACGCTCTAAATGAGTGGACAAAAAAAAAAAAAAAAAAAATAGTTCGAAATCAATAAAATTTTAATTAAGTTAAAATAAAACAAACGAAAAAAAAGTTACTTCATGAAAAAATGCAACAATTTTGAATGCTTGATGGTATGGACGATTTAAAATTGAAAAAAAAAATGCATTTTCTACAAAGAGCAATAGTAGCACTTTTCTCGTATTAATAAAAATCTACATAGCTACATGTTGTAAAATGAAAGGGCGTGAAAAAAACCCCAGGGAACTTTCTAATAACAATAATAAAGCAGATATATATACTCACACGAGGGTATCTCCTTTCCCATTAGTTATTTTTTATAGGTTTTCCAGAAACATCCAAGAGGCGTTGAAGCGAAATAAATATAATACACATCGGAGAATAATTTAGTTTGAAGTACTCAGAACTTTACACGAATGGAGGTGAGAAGAAAAAAAAAAGACCCAAAGACTCTACAAGAGTATAAAGCGAAACAAATTTGAGAAGAGCATCGCAAATAATAACGAACGAAAGGCAGCTAATTTAGAGCAAGCGAGCAAGAGGAGGGAAATCAACTTTTAAATTTCTAGGCATCCGCCTACTAATATTTGGAAACAAAAATGGAAAAAAAGGAGCTGAAAAGCTGAGAAGCGGATCGATATAACACATCTCGTTATCTAACACAGCGGAATCTTTTTTCTTTCTTTCTTTTCCTTCATTTTTGATTCAAGAAACAATGGGATCTTCAAGATGCTGTGTTCAGAATAGTAACGGTATGATAGAGAGTATACTTAATGCGATGTATGATGTATATGAATTGATTTCAAATGTTTTTCCCCACCCAACGATAAGATGAATAGACAGGTATTTGGTAAAAAAAAGTTTTGAAACGGAGAAGATTTATAAGTAAGTAAATTAAGATTGTGTGTGTGTGTATCCAAGGATCACGTATGTTAAATTTAAAACAACATTCAGTAATTCGCACAAAGCATCTGATACGGTTCTGTACTAAAAGTGCAGCGCTGTTAAGGTATTCGACTACTTGAGACAACTTTTTAAAAAAATATATAGATCAAGAGATTTTTTTGATTTTTTAGATTTATTTAGTACATTTTAAGAAAAAAAAAGGCTAAAATTAAGAAGAGAAAAATAAATTATTACTACTAAAATGGGAAAAATGAGTAAAACTTCACAAAAAGTTACATAAACGGGGCCCGCTCTGTACAATTAGTAAATGAACAAATTCTCAATTTTTCAATTTTGATGCATTACTATGTTATTCCTTTTTGAAATGACCTTCAAGATAAGAAAATTTTTAATTTTTACAAAAACCAGAGCACTTTATCTTACAAGGAGAGGGCACGACTAAGGAAATTCATTTGGGGTTGAGACTTGGTGTAATAGTAGTACTCCATTAGGGTGTTCAACCCTCACTGTAATTCCGTCGAATGGCCAGTCAATTCGGAGAAAAAAGCCTTCGAAATTCATGCTTAGCTTTTATACAATTAAATTTTAACATCCTTCAACTATTTCGTATCTTAGTTGATATATCGTCTGCATAATATGCGCGAGGTCTGTGTTCGATTCATCGGTCAATTTTTTTTTCATTTCATTTAATTATTTTTTAAATTAAATAAATTTATTTATGAAAGGTTTATTAAATATTAAATGATATTTTACGTAATTATTTCGTATTTTAAAAAGTAAAAACAATTAAATAAAAATGTATTATTTAAATTATTTATTATTAAAATTCTTATTAATAAAAATATTAAAATTTTTTTAATTAAAATTATTAATAATTAAATTTTTTAAAAATAATTATTATTTCACATTATTTAAAATAATTTTTAATTAAAATAATTAATAACAATTATTATTAATAAGAATTATTAATAATAAGATTTATTTATAATAAGTATTATTAAATTATTAATTTATTATTAAAATTATTAATTTATTATTAAAACTATTAATTTATTAATAATAAGATTTAATATTAATAAGTATTATTATTAAAAATATTAATTTATTACTAAAATTATTAATTTATTACTAAAATTATTAATTTATTTTTAAAATTATTAATTTATTATTGAATTCATTATTAATTCATTATTGAAATGATTATTAATTCATTATTGAAATGATCATTAATTTATTATTAAATTTATTGCTTATTTTTGAAATAATTATTAATTTTTTAAAAATTATTTAAAAACAAACCTTTTAACATTATTTAAATTTATTTAAAAAGGACTTATTAAATATTTTATAAAATTATAAAATAATTAAATTAATAATACATAAAAAAACATATTTTTTATATTAATTATAAAATAATTAATTTAATAATATATTATACTTTATAAATTATTTTATATTATATATAATATTTTATTTATAGTATAGTTTATTTCACATTATATAAAACTAGTTGTAACTAATTTTTATGTATAATAAAAATTATACATAATTATTATAAATATTATATTATATATTTTACTATAAATATTATTTATTAATATAAGAATATATTTATATAAAATTTTAAATAAATATTTATATAGTTACAGTATTTTTTTTTTTCTTTTTAAAATACAAAATAATTACAGAAAATATCATTTATTTAATAAACCTTTCATAAATAAGTTTATTTAATTTTAAAAATAATTATATGAAATAAAAAAAATTGACCGATGAATCGAACCCAGACCTCGCGCATAGCAAGAAGACAATATATCAACCAAGCTACGAAATCGTTGGAGGAAATTGAAATATAATTGTATAAAAGCTAAGCATGAATTTCGAAGGCTTTTTTTCTCCGAATTGACTGGCCATGCGTCGGAATTACATTGAGGGTTGAACAAACACTCTATAGGAGTACTACTTTTACACCAAGTCTCGACCCCAAATGAGTTTCCTTAGTCGCGCCCTCTCCTTGTTAGTTATTATACGAAATTGCTTGAAAAAAAACAGTGATTATATTCACATAAAAGACTGTAAATTTGGTAATAAAACAGTGGTTGTTAAAACCTGAAGGTCAAAACACTTTTACTGTTATACAGAACATGCACAAAAAATTCAACAAATTATTTTAAAAACTTTTTGAGCAATCGCTGTTCCCGTTTGAGTTTTTCGAGAAAATAACACATTTCGATTGAAACACATTTTAAAGTTTGACATCTTATGTAAAGTTATGACATCTGCTTTTACAAAAACGCTTGTAGTTTTTGTCCTAGCGAATGGAAAATAAAAAACTTGGTATTTTTACAAAGCCAATAAGATGTCCTATAGATAAAATCATAAAAAAATTGTCCAATTTTGAAAAAAATCATGACTTTAGGGTAATTGGATACCTTAAGGCAGTATCACTCTCGTGAAAGGCTGCGTTAGGACGACATTGGAGTGTTCGTAGGTGTGAGCCTTGATAGGCATAAGAGGGTCCAAGTGAATATAGACCGTAGAGAGTCCTTTGGAGTGTGCAGTGGCGTCGTAATGTGTTGAAGCCTGTAGAAGTGTCTCTCTAGCGTCTGTGTGAAGCTTCTTAGCGTATCGAGAGTCTCCGTGTGTCCCCTTTCGGTGTTTGTTTAAAGGTGGAGTACGTCACGCGCATAAAAGTGAAGCAGAGTTATTTTAGCTATTCGGCTATTGGTCCTAGTCATCTCATACCCGGTGCACTTTGAAGCCGGAAGTTGGCAGGGGAACTGCACTGGTCACCTCTCTGTAGGTTGGGTAAAAGGATATCAAGGGTAGACTTGCTTTAAAGCAAAATCGTCGTTGTGTCCGGTCTCGGATACTTTCCCCCACGAAACTCCATGACCGTTGAAACGTCCCTAGTTTATTTACAGGAGATGGGCTCTTTGGTGGAGACCACTTCACATCTAACAAATTTGTCTCTTACTTTTAAAAATAAATGCAAATTTATATTTATCTTTTGGAGAAAAGCAACACAATCACTCACTCATCACGGGATCTTCAGAATGATTATATCGACAGACTTGAAATCCGTCATGCATATTTATTTTGTTGATCAGAGATCAGTTATGATCAGATTTGCAGATATCGGCTCACAAGCGAGGTTTCAGGGGCATCATTGATAACCCCCTCCATTAATTAGCTCAACATACTTGAAATTTAGTACGCATGCTTCTTTTGTTGAGTAAAGATTCGATAATAATGGATTTTGCAGAAATCAACACCCTAAGTGAAAGTTACGGGAGCGTCATGCAAATAAAACTTCTGTTTTTGAACCATCAGACTTAACGATTTGAAATTTAATAAGCATGTTTCTTTTATTAAGTAGAGATTCCCTAAAAAATGAATGTTGCGGAAATCAACTCCAGGGGGAGGAGATTGTGAGACGTAAAAAAACATACTTCTATTTTTGAAATTGAAGTCTTTTTAAATTAAAAGGTTAGGGTTATAAGAATACTTTTCAATGCAATCAAGAGTTTAATACATGGTATTAAATATCAATAGTTTTCAAAAAAAAATATGAAGTCGTATAACAGAAAAAATACACAGCAAAACGAGCGGATAATGACTAGTTTTTATATAAAAATAATATAAATCATTCCCTCTTTAAAGAATAAAAATTAATAAATGCGATTCGAGCATCACATCAGGGTGTCTTAAATAGCTAACCATAATAATTCAGTCTACTAATAAAGCACAATAAATACGAGAATGTATTGTTACATTTATTCCTAGCTCTCCGCAAGCAACATAATAACAAACAAAATTTAAATATTGTGTAATGGCAAATACACACACACACACAATTTTAAAGTCTAAAAAAAAAATGTTCTGCTTTGTAAATTTTAGAACTTTGCTTTATACCTTATTAGACTTATGGGTGGTGAAAGTATATAAAGATATAGGTGATCAGCAAACTTCCTTTTTTAGCAGAATAATACAATTATAAGTCGACTCTGTGGCGTGGTTGGTTTGTCGCTGGCCTTCTGTACCAAGGTTGCGGATTCGACCCCGGCCCACGTCGATGGATTTTCATGATGCAGAAAATCGACAGCGGCCATATCGTATGATTATACGGCATGTAAAAGATCCTTAGGGGGATCGCTAGGATAAAATTAAAACCTAGTACACGTTCGCTTCGTCAGAGCTCATGTGCCTCCTTCTAGGGAGGAAACTGGTAGAAAATTTTTAGGGAGGAAAATTACCTGCGACGATTGGTAACCGCCTATATGGCGCTGCACTAAAACGAGATACCTGCTTTATATGAATGTACTAGATAGATTGATAAACTCTGTTAATAATTGTTTTTGTAATCTTCTATTAGAAATATATATGTTGTTGTCGTGTGTTTATTACTGGGATACATACGAAAGACGTGAGATAGATGAACAGGAACATATAACACAACCATAGAAGGACACAGATTTTTTTTTATTACAAACGATGATCCCAGCATATAACAAGAAGAGATGCGCTGCTGTTCCTTTCGAGACGGGAATCCATTTTTAGGCGCGAAAGACCGACTTCTTTCCCGAAGAAGATATAACCAAGTCTTACTCGGGATTCGAACCCGAACCCATTCAGTTACAAGCCGAAGGTAATAGCCACCATACTGGCTGGGCGACAGAATATATATATATATATATATATATATATATATATATATATATATATAATTATATTATAATATGAAAAGGACAACTTGTTTGAACAATATGTTTGTAAATCAATAGTCTATAACAATTATTCCTTATAATCTACCAACTAATCACATACCAGCTTTAATACATTATATTATAACTAAGCATTAAAACAATATCCATTATTAACGTGAATTGAAAGGGATAGCAATAGCTTCACACACAACTATGAAACACCAGGGCAAGTGAGAATTATTCACAAATTATACAAAGCTTTTAATATTAAATTAATAATGGGTGAGACAGGGCATATTGAGCGTGTTGTGAGAGGTAAATTATTGTGACGGCTTAGGTAATAATTGATTAGAAATTCTCACGGATTTGGAAGCAATCACGGTAAAGCACATTAAAATTTGGTGTGTGATACATATAATGCGCTTATACATGAATGGATATAATGCGCAGATTGGCACTTTACGCATTACAGAAAATAATAAGTAAGGTGAATACAATACATGCTGAACTTATATTTAAGCATATATTAAACTGTGATCACAGTTTCCCTCTAATGGAACAGTATATTAGGATATATTTCAATAGATACCAGACAGAATCATGTATATTCATCTGAAACATTACAGAGAATAGCAACTTGGACATTACACATTACAGAATTTTTAAATAAGCTCGCAATTGAATAAGAATTCTATTAAAAATTTAAAGGGA
Source organism: Trichonephila clavipes (assembly GCA_019973935.1). Lineage (NCBI taxonomy): Eukaryota > Metazoa > Arthropoda > Arachnida > Araneae > Nephilidae > Trichonephila > Trichonephila clavipes. Next base: position 259,951 of record BMAU01006735.1, read on the forward strand.
AAAAAACCAGATATTCCAAATTATAGATTTATCCTTTTCAGTCAAACAGTTACAGATTTGCTTCCATTATTTGACAGTAAAAGTTTGTAAAAATAAAGACTTCAAAATTATTGAAATTTAGGGGAAATATAAGTGCCTCGTCCACTTTTGATATATTAGGCTTAAGTGTTACTATTGTTACCATTTATAAAACATGATATTTTTGTAATATTGATTAAAAGTTATAAAATTGATACTTGATTCCTTATCATATATTTACACATGAATTCTTTTCCTCGAAAGATTAATAGTTACAATAATATTTTTTTATTGTTATTCTGATGAAACTAAAATAAATGCCGGATTCTAAAAGCATCATTTGCTAATCTTCATGTGACTGAAAACGTTCGGAACCATGATTTTGAAAAAGTGTATAAAATAATAGTTTTTTATATTAAGTGTCACTTTGATTAGAAAATACATATAAATTTGTTTTAAGAATATTATTACAAGAAAAATCAGTTAAATGCAATTGTTTGCCAAAACCTGATGAAAAAATTACATACAGTCGAACCATCATATTACGAACCTCTATATTGCGAATTTTTCTGAATAACGAATTATTTCTCGAATCAACAACATTCTACGATTTTTTTCGTAAAATAACCTCTCAATAGCGAAGTGCACTTTTTTATAACGAACTTTTTCTCTTGTGTTTCAACTTTTTTCTCCCTATTTTTGAAATATTGCTGGACATTTAAAGTTATTCTCTCTTTTAACAAATTTTATGGTAGTCATAAATCTTAAACTGTTTTTATTAGGGACAAAACTCGCGCTGTTAGTAATAGAATTCTGAGCGTTTTATCCATGAAGTACAACATTTAACCCCCACTGTCCAGTTCACTAGAAACATCTTCGATATTCCCTTTCACCCTCAGTGGAGTTGCCTCGTGTCCTTGAACTAGTCTCCGTTCAATCAGTCGTACTGGTAACTTCGTTTCTTGTAGCTCGAAAATGTCAAAACGTAAGTGCTTGAGCATAAAAAAAAAAAAAAAAAAACTAATTCTTCAGGAAGTGGATAAAGGCGTCAAGAAACTTTTTCCTTGAAGTTTTTCTTTCTTTCTTTCTTTTTCTTTTTGATAGGTAATATATGTAAAATAAGTATATATTAATTTACAAAAGAGAGTGAATAGTTGCTTTTTTTTTTAATATATAGTGTTCATGAATTTAAAATTTCTTTTATGTGGTTTATCAAGAAAATTGAAAGATGAACCTCTATATAACGAATTTTCCATATAACAAACTTTTTTTCGAAATTTAGCGACTTCATTATATAGAGGTACGACTCAAAATATTTTCCTTTTATGAAAATTTTTTCAATTATAATAATAATATGCCTATATATATATATAGAACTTCTATACAGAACCTGAGCAAGGAGTTTTGCAAAACTCACTCTATTTTCAGAGTTATGATCAATTGAAGTAATAACCTGCATTTTTGATAAAATTTCTCTTCTCGGTTGTATTAAAATTAAAATAAATCTACTTCTAAAGTATATATTTCAAAAATCTTAGTTCATGCTCTTTACGTAAGTTTTATCTATATATAAACAAAATATTATTATTATTATAGAATCATTTTTCATATGAGGAGAATGTTTTGAAAACGTGTTATTCTTTCTTTTTCTTTGGCCAAAAAATTGCATGTAAGTAATTATTTCTTGTAATAATATACTTAAAATAATGTTCCACTTCAACAGACACTAAATTATAAAATGTTATTGAGTTATACATTTTTTTCGAAATCATGGTTCTAACGTAGTCGCCTTAAGATAGGTGAAGAGCAAACTCTTTTACACGGTACAGGATACTTATAATATTTTCAAGGCCTTTCTGTTCATCCAGAGGCATAAGTGTGGTGAGCTAGGAAAAAGGTCTACAATATTTATTATAACTCAATTATAAATACGGATTATTTACTTAACATAACTACAATAAAATAAACTTAATCCTAGGAGGGCACACTTCTTGGCGACAAAATTTAGAGTGGCACAAATTGGGAGATAAGGTTTACAATATGGCAACTCTTCAAAATATAGGGAAGTAGTAACCCTACTCGGACCGGATTTTTTTCGGTTTTTCAAGATTTGAACAGCGGTCATTTTTTTTTCGATGATCATATTGAAAGGTTTAAGCCATTTTGGAAATCACGTTTTTACTTTTTTGAAGCTTGACCATTTTTTTTTCTTTTCAATGAGAGAGGTAAGAAAGAAATGATTGCGTAGTGAATGAGTGAACGAGATTGAAAATATTTCGGTATGGATGTGTCCGAAATATGAAAATAATTTGCGTTTGAGAGAAATTGTGGATCGCTAGTTCATCAGCTTAAAGCATTCATTAGCTTCGTTGTTCAGTTTCGTTTTAGAAGTGCCGATTTTTCAGTTTTTACTGTAGAATCCATTTTAGAAAGCACGTTTTCTTCGTAAAAATACGACGAAGGGATTTTCTTCTGCATAAAAGGTAAGAGAATAATGATTGATTTTTGTATGAAAGAAGGATTTATAGAATCTTTTGGTATGGATGGCCGAAATTAGGAAAGAATTTGCATTTAATTCCTTATTTTTTATTTGATGTTTCCTATGTTGCCCATTTTAGAAACCACATTTTTTCGACGCTTTTCGTCTCTTGACGCCACTTTGAAACCACATTTTTCCCTCTTGTTTTCGTCTTTGACGCCATTTTGAAAAACGCGGGTTTTTCCTTGGTGCCACTTGGCGAAAAACTTTTGTCTGCAAATACAACAGTGTGCAGTCCTATGATTTTACCAATCATGTTTAAATTAAAATGCAAGATACAAACATAATAATAACAGCTACAACTGTAATAATATCAAATGATGCATTTGCTACAAAACAACTCAAAGTATATTAAAAGATAAAACATTTTCCTTTAAAGTAAGTGCTCATAGTCTGACAAGTGACTTAGTCTGCATACTAATAGCCAATCTTGAATATTTTGGTTCATTAAAACAATTGTGGATTTTCAGGTGGTTTCCACAAAATATGTCGTTGGTAAATTGGTCGACCGCGAACGAATCACAGCCCACCCCTGTCTTAAGACTTAAGAAACTACAATAAAGGACGCTATTTTCTTCAAAAAACTGCTAAGAATTTATTATGATGGAAGCAGTGAGAAGTAATTAATGGAAAAATAAGGAAAAGAACACATATATTCTACAAAAATAAAACCAGGGGAAATATTTGACAATGACAACAATTGAACAGTTTTAGGCTTTAAGAGCTAATTTAATTTTGATATTTTTTTCAAATAAAAGTTGTCCTCTCCTTCTCTCGAACACAATTTTTATTTTAATTTCGGAACTAGCCTACGGCCACATTCAGCTAGACAATGCGCGACCCCACGATACGCAATGTTCAAGACTTCTGAGCTCACCAGAATGTACTGCTGCCTTAGTTCCTGTTCTCCAGATCTATCACCAGAATGTCTGACGAGTTATATATCACTCACATCCAGATCAGATCAACTTAGGTTATGTGTGGAGGCACCACAGGAAACCCATACACCAATAAGACATCCAAAGTCTCTTATATTCAATGCTGAGGTGTATAGAAGAGGTTATTTTCAGACGTGAGCGTGATACTAATAACTAATTTTACCGCTTTCCTCATCTCATAAAATTCTGTGGCAACGGTGGCCTAGTGGTCAATATCACGGACTCGTGGCTGGCGTGGCGTGTCATGAGTTCAAGCCATGTACCTCTAAAAACCGCCACGTAGAGGTCTATCGCCAATAGCCTTCGCGCAGCTTTATAGTACTACGTTAAAATAACACTCACTCTCTCACAAAATGATGTATTGTGAATTATTTCACCTTTGGATTGTGTGTTATCTCTAATAAACTTGGCGTATGAATCTTTTATCCTTGGTGTTGAATTTTACATGATTAACAGTGTAAAACAAGTGAAGGCAACATATGACTTCCGGTACAATACTCAGTGGCACTCTACAAAGTTGGTGTTGTTGTTTCCAATCCCCTTGGAGCAGGAAAGCTTACACCAAGTCCATTTGACCTTTCCGCATGATACTGCCACACACCATGTCTTGCTCTTCATACAGCTGCCGCAGAGAAATGCCTCAGCGGTCCAGAAGATGAACGGGTGAAGCAAGGAGAGAGCAGGGACAGGTAAAGAAAGACTTTACCTTCAACACAAAAGTCATAATACGCAGATGACCGCTTCTAAAGCGCGCCAAGGCCGTCTGATGAGCCTTGGAACTCCTCCACTATACAGATAGGCCAGGACTCTTAGCTACGTACCAGTGGTGAGCAGAAGGGTTTCGCCAAGTCAAATTCGCTTTATTTCTTTGGAAGGAATGAATTTCCGAATGGCTTAACACAGTGGAACTCATCAGCAGCTTCGTTCTCAGGCACACTCACATGTGATGGAATCCACTAGAGACATTTCTTTCCTCTGACCAAGCCTAACTAATTTGGATAAAGGGGAGCCTGTAACCCCTACAGGGGGCGTCCCCAGGTGGCGGATCGGGGAATGCCTCTATTGGTTTTCCAAGAGGTGGTAGAAGGGAAATAAAATACTTTCCGTGGACCAACAAGCATGAGGTTTAGCCAGTCTTCCGCTCAAGTGGTTCCTCGCCTAAAGGGAAGCTGCATAATACCCTTCACCATGGACCATGGATTTGGACAAAGTTATCATACAAAGTTAAATAACTTCGGCTTTTCTTTCTGTGTCTCATACATTTTCTGCCGTGTTGTGCCAATACATGAGTATCGAATATGATTTCAGTCGAAAGCAGAATTTAGTTTGATGCACGCCACGCGATTAGATACTTTTAACTTAACGAGACGTTCTTAGTTTTATTGTGAAACAGTAACAGTTTTTAAATCTCTTGAACGAATAAAAATATTACATTGTATGTGTGTTATATCACAAAACGTTGCATGTCGTACGCTAAGTGAACAGAGACATATTCAAAATAAATGCCACTCGACATTTAAGGATTCCAATGGGAAATGTGAAATAATAATAATAATAATAAAAAGAACTGTTTCTGTATTCAAAAAGCAAGTTAAACCTTTTTTCGAATATTTGAAACCAAACTTAGAGCCACCGAGAGTAAAAGTTTCACAATTACTCACTACGTAGCTGCTGAAGGAAAACCTTTCATAGAGAGATGGCAATTGTATGTTGTTTGTTTTCACATATTAACAAATATCTTTAGATGATTAATAATTACATACGTAGTAAAAACTGTAAATCGGTGCTCTTAACCTCTATTCCCTAACTATGCATGTATTTGCCGCGGGAATCGAATTGTTTCAAATTTGGCCGAATGTGTGACATCCTGAAGCATATTGGAAGATTGGTTTGGCACATCCACAGCTGCAAGTTTGTCAAATCCTGGTGTAGAATGTCTCCCAGAAGAATATATTGTTTATCAAAAAACACTCCTAAAGTGCAACTCTTACTTAGGAATCTATTCATTTTAATCTACTAAGTAATATTGTACTCACTAGTAAAGTATAATCATCAAAGATTAAAATAAATTCGTTCTGAATGACGTAATAAAAGAATGAACCTCACAACCAAACTTAAAATGATAATCACTATGAGAAAATAGAATTAAAATAGTTTAAATACGACAGGAAAACTTAATGTAGCCATATAAAATAGTAATAGCAATGAAAAATAGTATTTTGGTGCAATTTTTAATAATGTCAACTTATTTTAAACAATATAGTCAGATTAAATATTTATAAAAACGTATGAATAAATAATTTGCTGAAGGTTTGTTTCGAAAAAAGCACTTTTATACGACGCTGAATTGATACATTTTAATTTCAGGATTGAAATCAGTAGAAATTAACAAACAAGACCTTTAACACACAAAAATTACTTTTCAAATGACTCCATTGTTATACAGCGTTAATAAACCTTGACGGTAAAATTCATTTCTTTTGATTATAACATCTTAAACTAAAAAAAGAATCAATACTTTTCTTGATTCTTAATTTATTCACATACTACTTTACACAGTTAAATCGCAGCATTTATGGAAAAAAAGAAACTTTTGCATCTTAAAACTTTTTTTGGATAATGTTAATCAATAAATTATGCCAGTGCGAATTACCTTCAGATAACAAGGAAAACGGTTAATTGTTATGCTCACAGATAACTCAGATTTAAAATTTTAAAAAAAGGGGGAGTTACTGAGTATCAAGTGAGGGCTTAAAACATTACCATATGCAGCTCACTTTACTTTCTTACCCACCTATGCAAAATCGTAAATATTTATTTGCAGGGGCTCAACGACTTGCGAAACGCTGACTATCGCTATCCAACTTAATACGCTTCCACGCCAAATCGGCTAAAAATGCAGATGAGGTTGAGAATTTCTTCATCTACTGCGGCGAGATTTGCTTTTCTTTTCTTTTTATCCATCGCCAACCTCGCATTCAATGCCTTTATTCACATGGGGTTCCAATTTCTTTTTCACGATTCTTTGCGCAGAATGGAATTAGTTTGTGTGCGACGAACATAATGGGGTGGATTTTATTTCATACCGTTGGTACGAAAAAAATGAATTTTCCATCTTTTTTTTTCTTTTTGTCTTTTCTTCTTTTATATTTTGCATAAAGGGGATTTTTTTCCTTTATAAATTTCATCAAAATCAAATCTTAAACGTGCATATGTGACTGACAAATAAATATATTTTTAGCTAGGACTCCCATGGAGATTTTGGGTAAGTCAGAGATATATAAAACGAATTAGAATAAGAAAGAGGACTGTGAAGCCGTCTTCATTTAAAATTTGAGAACAAATCCTTAATTCAGAACACATTTTCTGACAAAAGACTACCTAGACTTAATGAAAATGAGTTCGATAGCAATGTAAAATATTTTTTTATCATAACCATAAAATTTATGTAGTCCTTATTAAATCCCCTTTATTCATTCGAGTTCTTAAATGTAAATAAAGAATGCAACGAATAATTTTGAAAATAAAGCATTTTGCATGCAGGAATAGTGAACCGATTCTCGTATAAATGAGAGGTTTATTTAAAAAATGCTACTTTTTAACACGTTAGTGAGGTAAGAACCCTTTTATCTTTAGAGAAACAGACCCTCAGAATGGGATTGAAAATCAATGAGAATAAGACCAAATACCTGCCTCGCACTAAATCATGTTTCAATAATTCCCACTTTAAAATTGAAGAGTATAACTTTGAAGTTGCTGACAGTTTCACATATTAAAGTTCGGAAATTAACAATATAAACGATTGTACTGCTGAAATCAAAAAGAGAATTACTATCGCTAATAGAATAGGAATACGAAACAGAATACGAAAATACATGAAATCGAATTTAATCAAGAGAAGAACAATAGCACTATTGTATAAAAGTCTTTTAAGATCAGTATTAACTAATGCATATGAAACTTGGTTCATGTCTCGAGCAGACGAGAACATGATAAGTATCCACGAAAGGAAGATTTTATATTTTTGGAGGAATTCAGGAAAATGGAACGTGGGAAGAAGATCCAATTTCGAGTTCTAATAACCATATAAAGAATATGACATCGTTAACTTCATCAAAATACAACGAATTAAATGGGCAGGTCACGTTATCAGAATAGACGAAGCCCATTCACCACTAAAAAGTCTTCAATGTCCAACCAATTGACACACGAAGAAAGGGCAGACTAAATATTAGATGGATTGATGGCCCAGAAAAAGATCTCCTAGTTTTGAGAATTAAGAATTGGAGAACACACACTAGCAGGAAGAAAGGTAGCCTGGAAAAGGCTTCTTGAGGAGGCCAAGGCTCACCCTGGGCTGTCGAGCCGCTGAGGAAGGAAGGGAAGAAAATGGAATATAAAAATGAATGCAGGGAATTTTTCTGTCATTAAGCGTATTCCGAGTCTGAGTCCTATGCTTAAACGTAATTCAGTGACATCTTAAGATTGCTTTGGGTTCTGAGTTCCAACACAAAATTAGGCGCCATTTACAGCTTTTTTAAATAGACAGTGTGTATCGCATACTTTCTTAAATACTTGTACAAACGGTAATCCGTAACAAATGCTTAGAATGCGCGATTCACAATCTCACAAATCAAGCCAGTAACCCATACTACGAACTTGCCGCTTTTTTAGCTAAATAATGGTAGGCCTAGATACGGATGCCTACCATTATTAAGGCATGACTTAATGCAATCGCCACTGTTGCCAGTTGGTATATAGTTCGAAATTCCCAATTTTTCGGAGGAGATGTCCAGTGACAATCAACCATTAACCTCTTCCAAGTTCATTTTTATTTCTGGACCATGGATTTTTTATGCTTATTTTCAAATATGCATATCTTTTTAAACCTAATAGCATCTTTCGCATACAAGATAACCTGAAAATGTATGTAAAAAAATCTATTTAAACAAATGAGTAATTTATCTGTAAAATCAAATTTTTGTATAGTAGAAATATTAGGGTTAGGAATGCTCACTAACTAAAAATATAAAGCTTAGAATGCATAACGTTTATCTTGAATTACGAATTTTATTCACATCTTTTGCATTTGCATGAATGATTATGAAATTATTAATCAAAATTTGATCACAAATGAAAAATTGGAAAACACGGAACCGCACATAGCCCAACATCAAGACCCGGATGGTAGAATCGTTTCTCTTCTAACATTCTTCCCTTCCTTCTTTCAGCAACAAATAATACACTTTCATGTTGGATTCCTTTTCTCTCTGTTGAGTGAATGTTGGCAACAAAGTGTCTTTCAGACAAGCGTGAAGGGAAGGGGGATTTTTTTTGCAGAGAATTCCACTGAGTGGTATAGTTTAATTATTCAAAACCATCAAAACAACATGTGAAATAATTCCGGAGAGACCGATTGCACAGTGTAAATTTTCACAGTGCGCAAGCTACACTCGGAATGAGCCAGAATGGTACGTTTCTCATGCCCGAGTTCGGAAAAAGCCGGGAAAAGGGTTGAAATGATCCGTTTCATGATATTATTGAAGTCGACTCGAGAACGAGATGAGGCTTCCAACCGAAAACGAGGTCCTAGAACCAGTTGGCCCAGGTCGTAAGACGGCTTTGAAGACATAGAGAATCTATCAATCAACTATAATTATTAAATTTACTTGATCAATTTGTGACGAGGCTTTATATCGCGACTTCTAACTAATCCTCTTGGGAAATATTTGGGTCAGAATGGCATTTCAATCCAACCTTCTCAAGAAAAAAACTCGATATGCTGATTACTGAATAAATAAATAAGGGAGCTTTAGCATTCGCGAGTAAGTGGAATAGAAATCGGCTAGAAGCCGGAGTGTCATATAAGAGTCATAGAGGAGTCGTATAGGAGTCATATAGAAATCGGCTAGAAGCCGGAAAGTTAAATAGAAGCTGGATAAAGCCGGATAATAATATATTGAGAAGATTAATATTAAAAAAATAGAATACAAGAGGAAGACATAAAGCTTGGGTGGTGCTGATCGCCTTGTGATATCGGTAAGAGATTGATTATTAAAGTTTAATTACAGAACGAACCCTAGCTTGTTAAGGAATCTGCTATAGATAAAGATTTGGAGGTTAATTTCTCATAAGTATAGTGAGTAGGATTTCAGGCACTATTTTAACTTAGAATTGATAATTACGTAGTATCACTTCTAATCTGATTCCTCTAGTAAAACTTGTGTTGCATTGATTAATCTATATTGAGACAATAATAAATAAGATTTATTATGGAGAGTTCGAGTGGTCAATCAAAATTATTCCTACAAATCTAGGTCACGTGGATGAAGAGATGATACCCCAGGGCTGGGGAGGGTATCATAAATTCATGATAATAATTTTTAAAATAGATATTAGTGTACAACAAATATTAAGTTAATTGTGAACAAATTTAGACTTCTAAAATCTCTGGCAGCCGAGTGGTAAACTATAGACGAGTATTGTATATATCGCATTCTAGGTTCGAATCCAAATGGCACAAAGGACCCGCCATGTAAAGGGGTAGACATATTATATCTGTTGAGGTTTCAAGCTTTTACGTGACGTGGTGCAAAGGCTTGGAAAATGGGACACCGTTCTTGTAACTTGACCGAGGACCGTCATCAATATCAATGGTGTTTTATATTGCGACGTTGGGGAAAAAAACCCAAACATTTTTCGATTATTTCCAAAAATCGTTTGAAATAAAGACATTAAAAGATTATTTCTCTTCTAATCATATCATTATATCTTCTTCTGATAAAACTTCTTAATTTTTATTCAAATAAATATTACAATATGGGTAGTAATACAAGTAGAGTGTTAAAAAATTTATCTTGAAAAAAAAAAGAATATTAAGTACTCCACTGGATAGAATTGATTGTTTATCAAAGAAAATTTTAATAAAGAAAAAAAAATTTTAATTACTACCTTCAGAAACAGTCAATATCATGACTTTGAATCAATAATTGAAAGCATTTAAAACACTAAGTAAAAAAATAAACTAAACGAGAGAAAAGATTTTTTTAAATAGTTTATTTCAGTAATCAGATATTTCAGCATATTAAGCAATGAAATTAAGTTTTCTATAGTATAAAGCAATCATGCAACTAATTCTGAAGTTTCATATTTAAAAAGCATGAGACTATAAATCAAATGAAAGAAATAAAATACTAAATACGATTTGATTTACGATATGATTCTAATTACGATATACTTTGATACATATCTTATAAGGGGCTAATCATAGTTATATACAATATAATTAATGAACTTTGTTATACGTAACTTTAAGAGTTTTATTCGTTTATTTTATTTATTTTTTATTAACACACCAATATTAGTCTTTTAGATTGGGTATAACTACTATGTAAAAAGAAAATTAGAGAAAACTATAGTTCCAAAACTATTTCAATTCAATTAATTTGGGTAAACTTTATGCAAAATTTAAAAAATCCTCATTAGGCAGGTTTTATTCTAGTATACATATTATACTAATTAAATCCTTTCAAAACATTTACGATGTAAAGCTTTGAAATTTTTCTTGAAACATATTTATATTTAGTTACGTGATAATGTTTACCTCTTTAAAATTTTCAACAAATATAGTTACACTATTTTTTTTTAATTTCAAAAGAAGTTATATCACAGTTTAAAACAAAAAGGTTATTCACTAACTTTCAATCAAAGAGATTCTTAATTAGAAAAATCATTATCAAATAAAAATGGATTTTATGAAGTTAATATTCAGTGTTTTAAAAAATTATCCCATGAAACTATTGAAAGCTGCTTTTGAAATAATTTTCAAGCTTAATTAACCAAATACTTTTAAAACAATAATGAGATAAAACCTATGTTAATCACATCTTATAGCATATGTAAATAATTAATCGTTATTTAAAAGAGGATTGCTTGTGCACCGGTTAAATAGTAGAGGAAATGCAAAGAATAATTAAAAATCAAGTCAATTTATCCCCCGATATGCAATAATATGAGGCCTCTTTGGTTATCTGATATTAATATAGGGTGTTTTTTAGAGGTATAAAACTTTAAATTGCAATAAAACAATGATGTATTATTTTATTGACATGAATTTTTTTTATTCGAAAGATAATCTTGTGGCATTACATTTTAAATATGATCAAGCAAGGCGTAGATTCGTCGAATGGGCTCAAAACGAGATTGCCGTTGTTCCCGATTTTCATAGGCGAATTTTGTTTAGAGATGAAGCGCACTTCTGTTTGAATGGATACGTCAACAAACAAAAATGCCGCATTTGGAGTGAAGCTAATCCACAAGTGTATGTCGAAACACCGTTACATCCAGAAACTCTGACTGTTTGGTGCGCTTTATGGGGTGGTGGAATCCTTCTTCAAAAACGATGAAGGCCACAACGTTACCGTCAATGGTGATCGGTATAGAGCCATGATTACTAACTTTTTCATTCCTGAATTGAAGAATCATGATGTCCAGGAGCTGTGGTTCCAACAAGACGGCGCAACATGCCACACAGCTCGTGCCACAATCGATTTATTGAAAGACACGTTTGGTGATCGCCTAATTTCACGTTTTGGACCTGTGAATTGGCCTCCAAGATCTTGTGATTTAACACCGCTAGACTATTTTCTGTGGGGCTATGTAAAGTCATTGGTCTATGCGGATAAGCCACAAACGCTTGACCATTTGGAAGACAACATTCACCGTGTTATTGCCGATATACGGCCACAAATGTTGGAAAAAGTCATCGAAAATTGGACGTCCAGATTGGACAACATCCGAGCCAGCCGTGGCAGTCCTATGCCAGAAATCATATTTAAAATGTAATGCCACAAGATTATCTTTCGAATAAAAAAAATTCATGTCAATCGAATAATACATCGTGGTTTTATTGCAATTTAAAGTTCTATACCTCTAAAAAAACCCTATATATATATATATAGAATGATTCTAAATAAATTTAAAATAAAAAATGTAAATGTAAAATAAAAATGTAATGTAAAAAATAAATTTAAGTTCATTTATTTGTGTTCATAGTTTTTCCTGAAAGAGAGTCCAGTAATTCAAAGTATATCTGACGCAGAAGAACTATCTAGCTTTAAATTGAAAAAAGAAATTTTAAAAATACTGGGGTAAAGGTTTTTATCGTATGCAGATTACATAAATACACATTTAATGAATCATACTAATTTAATTTGAAATAGCACAAGGAAATTACATTAATAGAAAAATAATAGCCTAAATATAAATTACAATTTAAAAAAATCACTTAGGTATATGGCTGCATATCAGAATTAATCAGACACATTTGACGTCTTATAAGCAACATATCTTTACGCAAATGTTCAAAGAATAATAATTGTCCGAGTGAAATAATTTTTATCTTTTCAGTAATACTACATTACCTTCTCTTCGATGTATTTTTTTAAAGATTTAAATAATAATATATAATGGCATTTTTCTTCAAACACACCCGAAATTTTATTATTTGTAATGTTTAGTTTATCTGCCTGTTTTATATAAAAATAATGGTCACATGTATACTTTTTGCCATTTTTATACACTTTCATTCCACAATAGAAGGTTTTTTTTTTTGTTTGTAAGCAAGATTTATTCGAACGCCAAAGAAAAGGAAGCATGTAATTTATTATGAGTTTTTTGTTGAAATAATGGCATTACCATTTTTGTAGTTTATTCAATAATAAATCACAATAGAATATATTTCCTTTCTTTTTTTAAGACTGCTGTTAAAACAAATTGTATTGCAAAGAAAACCTGTCTTTTAAACAATTTTGAAAAATAAAAAAAAATGCATTCTAAAGTGAAAAATTGTCCGCGTGATAGAAATTTTATTTATTCATGTTTAGAAAAGGTGTTCGAAGTTTACCTTTCTGTTCGTAGAAGTTTTTCTTGTTGATGAAAGAACAGGGTCCCCACCGAGACCAGTGGGATACGTGGCAATCTCTCCTGCAGGGTACCAGACATCTTTGAATGGTAGCTGGACGTGGTTCTTTGCAATTTTCATCACTCACGGGGACCACATCTGTGACCAAAGAAAATAAATTAAATCCTAAATAAATAAATTTGTTTGAAAAAATGCAGAGAATATACAACTAATTTCCAGATACCGCAATCAATTTTCGAGTGAGTGAAGATTAACGTCGCACTGTTCAGCTGCACGAGGGCTTTTGGCGACGGACCACGTAATTTTGAAATGGTCATTGGACGACACCCGAGCTGGCACCCCCCTCCTAACTACCACACCACACCAACGGGAGGACGTTTCAGCTCTCGACAGATTTAGCGTGCATCGCTGCCCTACACGGCGGGTCTTTAGTGGTACTGGGCTCGAACTCGTGACAAAGCCAGCCACGATCCGATGCCTATACCACTCGGCTACCGCGGCCACAATCAATTTTCGAATTTGTATAATTACGTAACATTAACATTGAACTTTCTGCTTACTTTTATTTTTGAGTTCTTTATATTATGCAATAGAGTTAAAAGGAAGGTATTGTAGGATTTAGTTAAACAACTTCAAAAAAAATACATATAAGGGTAGCTCAAATGAAAAGCGGACATGTGCAATTGAGTCAAAATGATTGCAGCTATAGCAGATCTACCGAAAAAAGGGAGGTAGGAGGTGTACACCGCATTCTACGTGCAATGATGAAACCTGTTCTTGGTAGAGAAAATAGATCAAAAGTAAAGTCATGCTATTCATGGATGCATCCGTATCGGAGCAATGCGTGGTAGTACGGTTTCTGATTGTGGAAGGTGGGTTGAATGTGGGCAATTATCAGCGAATGGGGCAGTTTATGTCAAGTACTGCTTAGTTCGAACAAATGAGGCAAAAGTGCTCGTGAAGGGTGGCAAACGATACTAGATCTGAAAGACAATGCCGGTCCATTCATCTCTCGTGAAGCCCAAACAACCTTAAAAATTTAATTGAAAAGTGTGTCTCCCTGAAACCATCCACACCTTTTTACACTTAACAGAGCATTACGTTTCTATTCGGACGATGAGGTGAAGGAAGTTATGCAGGACTTCCTCAAGAATCAACCATAATCTTTCTACAGCGAAGACATTGACCTACTGTCGAAACAATGGGAACTGTGTTACAACGCCCAATGCGATTTTTTAAAAATACCAATAAAGGTCCAATCTTCATTTGGGCAACCTTTATATTTAGTGCTGCTCGAATGTAATCATCAATAGATTCTCCTCTTTCTAAGACATTGCATAAACTTACGAGAAATATGTTGATTCCAGTACAAAATTTTTTAGTTTTACAAACGAATGTACTCATTTAGAGAATTTTTGATTATCCTGTTTATTCCCTAAATTTTTATCATTTAGAAAATGCTTCAGAGACTAAGCAGATAGTAATTTGATTGGGTTATTTCTTGACCCTAAGGTGCATGAGGTATAATTACCCATCCAAATTCTTTCCGCTTCAATCATTTATTTGAGCGATATATAAAATTTATACATAACCTTTTTTTACCTTTCAGTCTAATGAAAATTTACTAAAAGCTTGTTTAAGAAGTATATAAAAAGGAGTTTAAAATCTTTGTCTTCTTTTATAGTAGTTCAATGTAAGTTTGGCTCACGCTGTTTTATTGTTTAAATTTTACCTAAAGAACTAAAGAGATACGGTTCATTTACATATGTTAATATTTTAAAAGATTTTAAGTATACTAAACACATCAGCCAAGTTTTGTTCTTAATTATAGCCTGCACACAGAAAATACGTAAAGATGAAGTCTGTTAAAATCTTTACTGTTCTATTTTTTGAATTTTGTATATTTATAGGCTTATATTATAGTGATTCTCATTCGATGATTTAAAGAAGTATGGAATGAAACGCATAATTTTTACATTACTCAGTCTTAAGTTTTAAAAAAAATTCAATTTATGTAGAAAACTTTTCATAATGTAAAAGTGATACTAAATATAATTTTCTCTCTCAACTCTCATACAAAATCCTTTCTCATTTCGAACTTTGGTTTAAAATAAATAAGTTCTCAGTGCAAACTTGAAAGAAGAGGAATATTTTCAATACCGTTGCATTTGTTTCGAACGATTCCTGTATATAAAAAAATGTCGAGAACATTAAGAGGGGAGGTTTAAAATGATCTATTACGCTTATTTCCCATTCAAGTAACACTTTTTAAAGTTTTATCACTAAACACAAACATTTTGACATAAGTATATGATTATTTTATAATAGAGGTAAATCCACATAAATTATGTATATATACGGATAAATGCTGCAAAAATCTAACTTTTTAAAAATAAGGATACGTTTCAGCAAGATTAATCCCATCCAAGTTCATTTTTTTTTCTGGTTCACGGATAAAAAAAAAGTTGATTTTTTTATGCTTATTTCTAAACATATATATTTTTTTAAACATAATAGCACCATTCACATACAAAATTTCATAAATATTAAGGTAAAAAAAACTATTTAAATAAATGAGTAATACACCTGTAAAGATGGCTTTTAGTATGGCAGAAATTATTAGACTTCAGTTTCCATTAACTATAAATATAAAGCTTAGAATACCCAGCGTTTATCTTGAATTACAAATTTTATTCACAACTTTCGCGTTTACATAAATGATTATGAAATTATTAATCACAAAATTGGATCGTGTATGATAAATTCGAAAACACGGAACTGCACTTAGTCTAACATCGCAATCTGAACATTAGAATTTTGTTTCTCTTCTAACCTTCTTCCCTTTACTGTTTCTTTTTGGGCGGCAAATAATACATTGTTGAGTTAGATTAGATTTCTTCTTTATTGGGGGAATGTAGACAATTTAAAGTGTATTTCAGACAAGCGTGAAAGAGAGAGGGGGGGGGGTTCAGCAGAAGAATGTCTTCTTTTTGCAGAAAATTCTACTGTGAGTGGTACTTTCAAACATTCGAACCCGTAAAAAGAACAAGTGAAATAATTCGTGAAAGACCAATTGCTCAGTGTAAATTTTCACGTTGCCCGAACTACACTCGGAATGAGCCAGGAAGGTACGTTTCGCCTGCTCGAGCTCAGCTGATGAAAAGCCGGGAAGAGTTTAAACATGTCGATTGGAATTTAATCTGGGTATAAAACATACATAACACAGACTTAAGTTTAGTTAGCTATGGGATTTTATTTAAGTTATTCACTTATGACAGTGATATTTAAGTTACATTTTAAAATTTTATTTAACTAATGTGCGCTAACTTAAATCATTAAAGGAACTTTTCTACACACCACGTCTTTTACTGTCTCACTGCCAGTGCTCTATTAATATCTCTTTTTTTTAATTGCTTGTTTCTAAAGATTCTAACCACAGGAAAAAAGCCTAATGGAGCGAATTCTACTTTTATATACATCTAGCAAAGCACTCATGAATGCATCGTTGCACTCAATGGACTGATACCTAACTAATGTATTTATATATAAAAAGAGGACAAATTACCCGTCACATGCCATTAAGGTAATGTACTGCAAATCTTTCAAATTCCATCAAAACTAAACCCTATCCATCTAAAATTATTTAAGCAATGCACGTAAATCCATCTATTTTAAAGATTTCTAGATCACCGTCTTCACTCGGGGGAGGGGGAAATCACTCATTCCCGCAAAACAAAAATTCTTAAAGATCATCGAAAATGAAATTGAATCACGTTTATTAAGATCGCTCTTCACCATTGACGTCACGTTTACCAAACCCGTTGCCACCGATCCGAAACAAAAGCCGGGACGAAAAAGAAGATTTATGGACTTTTCAGCGGACTTTAATTTGGGGGATTATTGTACCCGCGACAGTAAATATCAATGAACTTCGATTTTTGGTCTAAGCCCCCCACCCGAGTTGCGAAAATTGATGATTCCCGGACCGCTTTTAAAGATAAAATAAGTTTGATGGGCCCGGGATATCCTGGAGCACATTATTATTTTGCTGCTTATTCCTCGGCGGCCATTAACGCGTGAGAAATGGATAACTTATGGGCTGGGGAAATGGAAGAAGACACATTTATCCCCTGGTAGGAGCGCTAAGTCGGTCTAAGACTGTCACGTAAGGAATGCGTTTCGAATGTAGGAGCAAATGGAACACACTATTTCTTTTTTTTTTTTAGGGAAAAGAGATACTGTATTCTGGTGTCGTAAAATTTCGGATTACATCTGCTTATGAACGTTGGGAGAGGTGTTTGTCATCAAGAAGAAACGTTGCGAAATTATGGTTTTTTTATGTTGCTGTTTGAGAAAAATATATTGTAGTTCTAGATGCACAAGTCATTTTCTTTTTCAACTAAAAGGATGTTATGTAGAGTTGTTTGTTTGCTATGAAGACTTTTTTCGAAATGTAAAAAAAAAAAAGGAAAAGAAGTAAAAACTACGAATAAAGATAAACTTTTGAAAAAAATGTAGTAGTTGTACTGAAAAGTCTATAGTTATATATATATATATATATATATATATATATATATATATATATAATTTTATACTATGAAATACACAGGTGTAGGACAAAATAATAGGAACACCTGTGAAAAAATGAATTTTTTTTATTAGTAAGGTGTTGGGTCACCTTTGGCCTGAATGTCAGCTTGCCTTTGATGTGGGATTGACAAATAGAGATCTCGAATATAGTACATCAGAATTCTCCCTTATTCCTTGTGCAATGCAGTCTCGAGGTCAGATAGTATGCGTAGAGGGGGAAACCAAGCACGGACTTTGTTCTCTAAAATATCCTACAAACACTCAATGATGTTCAGTTCAGGTGACTGGGAACACCACGTTAGATGTATTACTTCATTATCATGCCCATGTAACCATATTTGAACTCGGCGAGGCATGTGAACAAGGGCATTGTCCTCTTGAAACACAGGACATTCTCCCAGATAGAAATTCTGAAGCATAAGGTGAAGAGATGTGTGATCTACTAGAATACTTCAATAATAGCCACCTGTGATCATCCCTTCAAGGCAACGTGATGCCCCAATTCACTGGACAATATTGCACCTCACACCACCACAGAACCTCCTCCATGTTTCACGATTGGAGCTAGGCAGTCAACATGAAATACTTCTGTCGGTGTTCCACACACGAACACACGTTCGGTGACCTGGAATAATGTAAATGAGGATTCATCCGCCCAGATAACGTGTTCCCATTGCAGTTATGTCCAGTTAAGGTGGTCTCGGCATCCTGTAATCTCTTATTAGCATTCCGTGCCTAAACCAATGGTTTTGGAATAGCTACTCTGCCATGAAAGTTTGCAGCATACAACTCCCGTTGAATGGTTTTCGTAGATACAGGGTTCTAAAGATGGATATTTATCTCGAACGTTATCTGCGTTATTGCTGTCTTGCGTTTTCGGGTGACTATCCTCTTCAACACCCATCTATCATTGTCCTCCAACTTCGACTGCCGCCAACTGTTGTGATTCTTAGCAGATATCTTACCCAGATTTGCGTAGGCTGTCATAACCCTTAACCCAGTGATCTTTAAAACACCCAAAAAGTTCCCTGTTCTAGAAACGGAAACTCCAGCGAGGCAAGTTCCAACTATCATGCCTCTTTTCACATCGGAGAGGTTGGATATAATGACGCTATGCTAAGAACAAAATTTTTTCATGCCTCACACAAGCAAATGCTTGATTGATACCATTCCTTTCACCGTCACTAAGTGGCACATTGTTACGACACGTGATGGTCGTGTATTTGACGGTCAAAGTATGACTAATTAAATGAGTGCTCCTATCGTTTTGTCCTACATCTGTATATTCTTATCCTTATATTTGATTTTTTTGTTACCATAGTTTTATGTTGCTCATCCATGCATATAGTTTATAATTTACAAATTAAATGCCATATTTTAATGTTCTTATCTTTTGTCAGTTAAAGTCTCCAGCTGGGACACAAATCTATCCTTTAATTATTACAATATAATTACAGGCGATACCAAATTAATTATTCAGTGATACCCACATACAAATGTGTTACTCTGAAAAGATAAAACTAAGCCAGTAGCATGTTTTACGTAAAGATAGTACATTTATTTCAGGATAAATTTTATAATTAGTCGTACAGCTGCTAAATAGTTTAATTTACGTTCCATAAAACGGGATAATGAATGAAATCCGAGACAAAATTCATACATTCTGTATTTTACAATGTCTATGCATCTGTCACTTAAATTAGGCTTCGGGCTCAAGATATTTATTGTTTCATTCCTGTAGTTTAATACTTTTATTTTTGGGAAGCACTATAATCTTTAATATTATGGTTTTAATATTGTTTTAAAGATTTAAAGTCTAAAAAATAAATTCTGTCATTTATTGTCAGGACAAAATTCACCATAAAAGCTTATTTTATCATTATATATTGGACAGCAGTGTCTGTAACTTTATCTCATTAATTATATTTTGTCCCAGACAAGACAATTATATTCACTAATTGTTTGGCGAGTTTCCTTATCTCTCAGTAAACGTAATCTTATTTTGTTCATTAATTGATACTTAATCTTTTTTAATTAAATACGACTTTCTGATGTAAAACGCGGCGTACTATTTTCTTCTACTGGAGTGGTCTGTTTCTCAGCTCAAATAAAGAAAAATTATATGAATCTATCCGACAAGAAAGCATGTTTTGCTAACATTTACATAATGTATAATTTACTTCTATTGATTAAAACCACAATTTATTCAGTAGACGTACAAAAATTGATAATTTTATGCCTATTGTCTTAAAAATGTCTCAGGATGTTAATTTACAGTAAAAAGAAAGACTGAAAATCTTTTGTAATTGATACTTTATAGTACTTAAAATAAAAATCTGTATACAACTCTTTTTAAAGTTTTGAATAATTTCGACGAGATAAAACTAAGATATATATATATATATATATATATATTTTTCTATAATTATTTCTATATTGTTATATAAACTACTGTCGTTGTTGTTGTCGTGTCCTTTCCGAAGGGGAGGAATGAAAGTTGCCAGAGCCGGAGACAGGTTGGACTTCTTTCCGATAGATGGCAACACCACCTATTTCTACCTCCACAATTTAGGCATGGAACTGGAGGGAGAGAAATATTCTCCTGCCCCTTGCACCCGTGGTTTCTGCTGCGACCACCCACAAGACTTTTGGACCCACTGATTTAACGAGCACGTACACCATGTGTACTCGGAGGGTATTTGGTGGCATCGGGCTTCGAACCAATGCCTCCCGGTCTGGAGTCCGATGCTCTAACCACTAGGTTACCCACGGTCTTACATAAGGTAGACCTGGGCAAGATGAATATTTTTAAAATTTTTGTTGTTTATTAATTTTTTTTAGGATAAAAAAATTAATTTTACATGAAGGTTAGAGGAGTCCTTTGTAGTATTAAATATACTATATACCATTTAATTTTTCAAATAAAATAACAAAGGATAACTTTATTTTTTCATAACCTAATCAAATTCGTTATGCCATCACGCTTGGCATTTACAGCACTTGATCCATTCTTCTGTTGGAGGGTCACAATATTTCTCTTCATAAGCAGGACATCTTATAACACCATCCTTTGAAGTTGATACAACTGGACTGTTTGACCTGGATTTTATAGACTTAGACCTATCGGAACTTGGTTTTGAGTTTTTTTACTCCCTTTTTAGCTTCACGAGCTTCTCATCTCTGTTTTCCTAAATTGTTTTTTGTTCTTCCTTCTGCTCTTTTCCCTTTGTTATAACATTTCTTTGATGGGTATGCTTGTAAGAATGCTTGAACTCACTTTTTTGACTTTTTTCTCATATTGCGTTGCCTTAGGGAATAGTTTGAAATAAAAAAAAACACTAGCAGGCTTCTATCTTTCATAGGAATCAGCATTTGCCATAAGTTTTAGTTCTTCTGGAGGGTCTACATGTTGGTTTTCTACTACCACGGTCTGAGGGTTTACCACTATTATTCTATATTCCAAAAACCACACCATTGCAAGCGAAAAGTGTTGCCTATGCGAAATCCAATCGAATGGTACCAGTCGCGAAGAAATCGCACTGTTAGAATCGAAGATATTGAGGTATTTCATTTTTTGAGATTGATAGGGTTTTCCTTTACGGGGCTAGGGAGAGGGAGGGGGTTAAGCGGATGACAAAAAATGTCTTCCACTGATCGCCCCCTTTCTAAC
Organism: Trichonephila clavipes; assembly: GCA_019973935.1. Lineage (NCBI taxonomy): Eukaryota > Metazoa > Arthropoda > Arachnida > Araneae > Nephilidae > Trichonephila > Trichonephila clavipes. The sequence goes on from BMAU01006735.1 coordinate 281,628, forward strand.
GACACATTTCCCGATTCAATGCACCCCTTAGCCTCAGAGGAGATAGAAGCGCAAGGTCGCATGGACAAACACACTGTCAAACAAATGTTTACAGGATTTAATAGAATAGACAACATATAGTTAATAGATTCCGAAACACGGAGAAAGATGGCGAGCTCGTCATCTTGCTCCCGTTTTCTTGCCCCAGATAGCCTGTTAAAAATATTTGTTTGCATTGCTATGAAGGAAGTCGATTCATTGACATTTATTTCCTGGTAATAGGTAGTACACTAATGGACAAAAAATTAGCGCAGCAAAAATAATTGCGGGATCGTAACAAAACTTGGCATGAAGGTACATGTTAGGGAGATATGCAAATTATTAGAAATGTAGCGTGAATGCGCATTACGTATAGTCGGTAGAGGGCATTTAACGTCGTTGTCCGTGGAGTATAAAACAGGTAAAACCACAGCTTGTTTGAGTGTGTTGAACCGTTTACAAAGGAAGAACTGAGGTAGGCATGCCATTATTCCGTTTTCGAAGACAATATGAGTAGCTGTCACAGTTTGAGAGGGGGAGAATCATCGTTATAATGGACGCTGGGTGGTCAGCTAGGCAAATAGCTCGTCAATTAGATCGCTCTGATTGTGTTGTGAGGGGGTGTGGGACCAGTGAATCTGAGACATGTCATTTACTCAAAAACCAGTCTCAGGACGCCCTCGACAGACCAATCGTCGAGAAGACCGTCACATCGTACGAAATGCACGCGTACACCCAACTGCTTCATCGGACGCCATCCAGGCACAGGTAGCACCTTCATTAGTGACCCCTGTGTCTTCTCGAACCATACGAAGGCCCCTGGCTGAAAGACATTTGGATCGCGGAGCCCATTACATGTGCTGCCCTTGACGCCCACCCATCGTCGCCTCCATTTGGAGTAATGCCACGCACGAGGAAACTGGTCTGTGTGTGTGCAGTGGAATGGAACCAGGTCGTCTTTAGCGACAAATTCAGATTCAATCTCAGCAGTGATGACATTCATGTTCGTGTGTGGAGACGCCGTGGTGAACGCCTCAATTCTGTATTTGCTTTACAGCGACACACCGCTACCACAGCTGGTGAGATTATATTGGGTTCCATTGCATACAATACACGGTTACCCCTAGTACTGATCCGTAGAACCATGAGAGCCTAGCGGTACGTCTATGACATCCTGCAACCACATGTTTTGCCACTCAGGCAACGGCTCCCAGGAGCCATTTTTCAACAAGACAATGTTTGTCCTCGCACGGCAAGAGTGTCACACACCTGTTTCCACACTGTTACTACCCTTCCTTCGCCTGCCCAGTCCCCAGGATTGTCTCCAATCGAGCATATATGGGATCATTTGGGACGGCGAGTTGAGCATCTCACGAGTTTGAACGAACTAGAGGCAAGGTTACAGCAAATATGGAATGAAATGTCTCAAGACATTATTCAGAGCTTGTATGCCTCAACGCCCGATCATATCGCATCGTGCATTCGCGCTAGAGGTGGGGTGGGGGGTCATCAGGTTATAACTCCTCCGTTCTTATGTCTTTTCTCTGAAATAAATGATCCTTTTTCTTTGATTTTCTAATCATTTACTTATACCAAAGTAGTCATTACGTATGTAAAATTTCGTTTCATTTTGTCGACTCCTTCTTGTTGCGCTATATTTTTTGCCCATGGGTGTATTTAAACTAAGTTACTCATAAATATTAAAGAGAAATGATATATCTTGCCAGTATCTGTTGCAGAGCTTATTTACACATGTATAAAAGTTGTATTTTGGCAGCGGCAAACAATCAAACCTTCATATTTAACACAAAAATGGCGATTTGAGCTTCTCTATATTATTGTTCAACGAACGGCCAATAGGAAAGCCAATAGTGTCCAGTGGATCCTTCCACCTAGTAGAAATCGGAAAAATGAAGACATTTTTTATCTTGCCTCTCTCTTCATCTTGCTCCGATCTCCTTTATAAACTAAACATTTAAATTGCACTGCCCCCCTGCCAGAAAGATGATACAAGCGTGAAGTTTGCCTGCAAAGAAGAAAATTCTAGGATATACAAATGATTAGCATTTAAGCGCATCCAAACAACGCAGAATAGAGAACGGCATCTTTGGAACTGTCTGGAAGGAAAGTTACGCAGTGGGTCTCTCATTCGGAAATTCTTTTTGAAGGTTACTTGTTTGTAGAAACATCGTTGAATGCCTCGTACAAGAAGATTAAATATGTATCGCAATTCCACGGCCAAAGGGGTTTAGTTTATCGGGAGTGTGGTTTATGGTTCCTCGTATTGATCGGACTCTACGACTGTCATGCGATTAGGGAATCTCTGAGTTTAAGATGGTCCTACTGAATGTTATGCAGGATCTCAAAAGCCTCCAGCTGCTAACAACCGAGAAAACATACTTATTGTCAAATCGACAATAGGCGATGGTACAACCTCATAACGGATGAAGTGGGCTTGTTTGCAACACACGTATCTACACTGACAGTGCAACGACCTTTGCAGCCCGAATTGTCTACGCGACCGTAAGTTTCCCTTCCTGATCAATCTCTACACAGAGGGTGTTCGACTGTTGCATTGACGTTCTGTAAGTATCTCACTTTTTAAGGCCGTGGGTAACCTAGAGGTTAGAGCATCGAGAGCTCCAGACCAAAGGGCCTGGGTTTGATGCCCGATGCCACTAAACACCCTCCGAGTACACACGAAATACGTGCTCGTTAAATTAGTGGGTTCGAAAGTCTTGTGGGCTGTCGCAGCTGAAAACACTGGTGCTTGGTACTGGAGAATATTTCCCTCTCCTCCATTTCCATGCCTAAATTGTGGAGGTGGAGATAGGTGGCTTCGCCATCTATATTTTAGAAGTCCTACCTACCTTAGGCTCTGGCAACTTTCTTCCTTTCCCTTCGGGAAGTACACGACAGCAACGACATCTCCTTTTTTGGAAACATCTTGTGGTGATCTGCTACGAGATAAGCCGTCATCGCTCTCTAGCCATTACGATTGATGAAGTGTGCTATAGATTTATAGCAGCATGGAATGACTTGCCGCGTATACGTCATTTATGCCCAGTTTTACTCGATACCTAATCAGATTAGATACCATACGCAGGTACGTGTACGAATTTTGTACTTTATATAACTTCTAATTTCACGTTTTCTTCCTATTATGCTGTATATGTGCAATAAGAAAAGCTTCGTTATTTGCTTTCCTTCCTGGTGTTTCAATTCTAAGGACTAACAATAAACTCTCTGAGCCAAAAACTTGATTGATGAATTTAAAGAGATACACAGTACAGAGAGTACAGATCAGTATATATTACTTTTCCACATAGTCACTCTGGTTGTGGTAGCTCTTGTTTTATAGTTACATCAACATATCGAAACCAACAGAGAAAAAAGCAGCATCAATGCTTTGGAGCCACATCAGAAAGACTTGCTGAAATCTGGCATCTGTACCGTTTGCTTCTTCAACAGAACGACGAAATGAAAATCATTTAGGGCGAAGCTCGGACTACCGAGATCCAAGAAATTTCATAAGAAACGCTCTTTCCTTGTATTCTCCACGTAACACTTGCTATTCTTCTCTAGAGTTCCTTCCTCCATTGTTTTCATATCCTTACACTTGCTGTATATATTTTCATTGTTGTGAATGAATTTCAACAGAAGTTTTCTTTTTTTGAAGGAAAGCCTTATTACGCTTCCTAATTCAATCATCGATAAGGTTTATATGAAATACTCCATTTTTTCAAATGTAGTTTCTTTAGATCGAAAATCCACGAGAAATAAGTTAAGTATCTAAAATGTTAGCATATTTTCAACCAATTAAATATTAATACATCATTCGAGATAGGTGTATTCAATTTTCTTGCGGCGGTGTCCAAAATAAAATGTTGAGTCATTTTCTATGACCTTGCTCAAATTTAAAAAAAAGGCTTTTAAAGTAAAACATCTTATAATAAAAATAAAGAACTAAGTGTTTTTTTAATCTTAAAAACATGTATAAATTTTAAATATTACATGTCGAATAAAATAATTAAAATATTTTTTTAACCTCTCGGTTAATGTATTTAACAGGAATTCATACATGCATCAAAAGTAAGGTCTAATTAAATATTTAGCTCTTTAATAAAATTAGGGGAACTGGTGCCAACTCAGGTGTCGGTCTCATCATTTGACTATTGTTCAAAATTACGAGATCCGTCGTCAATAGCCTTCACCCAGCTTTGCGGTGAAACGTTAATATAATTCTCACTAACTTTAATAAAATTAAGAAAATTTTTCTTTAAAACAATTACCTTTTGTTCTGCTTAATTGTATCTTGATAACCTTAAATCTCTGAAAGATTCTCTTCCCCCCTCAAAAAGCTGGCTTTGTACCTCGTAATTCTAAATAAATTCCACATGTCGAATTCGACACATTCTCAAATGTCGAATTCGTCGTTCGAAAATGGTTTGAAAGTAAAAGATGCTAAGAAAACCTACGTATCAGCATAAATTCTTAAGGTATCGGACTATGTTCGGAACCGTGATTTTTCAACAGCTTATGAATGGATAATATTTATGATATTTAGTGTCACTTAGATTAGAAAACGTATATAAAATTGTTTTAAGAATATTATTACAACAAAAAATTATTTAAGTACACTATTTTGACAAAAAATGAACATCGAATGGCCCATTTTCAAAATATTCTCCTTTTGTGAAAAATGCTTCTATTATAATAATATTTTACATGTATATAGCTCAGATCTCTCTACAGAGGCTCAACTCGAATTTTTAAAATATATAACTTAGAAGTGGTTTTATCCATGTTTTACGACAACAGAGGGGAGAAATTTTCAGAAAAAAACAAAAACGCCGATAATTATTTCAATTGGCTGTAACTCAGAAAATAATTTGAATTTTTCAAAAAAAAATAGTTTAGACTCTCTGGAGAAGTCTTTACTTTATTTAAGCAAAATACTTATATTATTATTTTAGAAGCATTTTTTATAAAAGGAGAACATTTTGAAAAAAGGTTATTTTAAGTTAATCTTTTGCCAAAATATTGTATTTAAATAATTTTTTGTCAAAATGTCCTTAGAACAATTTTATACATATATTCTAATCTAAGTGACACTAAATTTCCATGGAAATTGTCCATTTATGTGCTTGTTTAAAATCACGGTTCCAAACGTAACCGGATACCTTAAGATACTAAACATATAACAGAAAAGGAAAAACAAAACAAACCCCTCGGGTAGAGAGTTTCCACCCTCTTATTATAAACGGAACGTATTTCTTTGTCAATTCCAAATAGAACGGAGAAGGTATAGCAAAATTTGACATTTGTGACCTTAAAAACCGTAATTACTCTCATTCCCTACCTCAAATATTTCAATAGTAAAGCTTTGCATAGTATAAGACGATATATTTGATCAACGATAGTACATATTCAATCTTAGACATTTGCACCTGAATATTTAATACTTTGTCTTATCTTTTAAACTGCGGAATTTAAAATAGATACAAAATTCTAATACATTTATTTTAATTAATATTAACATTAATTAATCTAAAAGTAATTTGAATGTAATAAGAGTCACTTTGCTGATTAATTTAATATTTTAAGGAATTAAAAATACAAATATGGTATTTTTGACTAAATGTTGATCAATAGCGGAGAAAATAAAGATAGGTGAAATAACGCAGGTTTCAAAACATAATTAAATTTACAAAGATGAATATCTTCTTTTATGCAGAAAATTTAGCTCCAGGAGAATTTAAATTATCTGAGAATATGCACATAAGTTTCTCAAAACAATATAATTTTTCCTTCTGGTAATAAATCACACCTGTGTGTGGCTTAAAATATTAAATGAAGGAGCAATATTAAACAAACATCATAAATATTAAACAGATATAAAAATGAAGATTTATTCGCTGATTTATTATAAGCCTATATTCTACATAAATATATATGAGATATTACACTTGATTTTCGCTCACTATTTCTTAAGTAATTTATTTAAAAAAATTTTTAATACTTGTTTAAGCAGGCTCACCGTAAAATCTGGCGTACATAACGTACACCTATACTTAAATTTTTTTAAAAAATTTTTGTATTTTTGTGGCATAACGCACTCCCCTTTCTTGCGAAGGAGCCTGAAATGTAAATGTACAATAGCTCTTATGTTCTGAAGTCATTTATTCGAGGTTTTATCCCAAACTTTTAAGAAAATAGTGTACTTCTAAAATTACAATCTTTTAAGTTCACAAAGAACGTCATTTCTTTTAAAAAACAGTATTTCGATACATAAAGAAGTCTAATTTTTTATACCCATTCCTTTTTTATTATTATTAAAGTATCATTTTTATACTCGGCGAATAACGCGTATTTGTAAATTGCGATCTTATTTTTTTTTTGTGTGTTAAAAAAACGCGTTATACGCCGGATTTTATATGTAGAACCAAAAGCTTCAAAGTACAACACTACAACTTTCATCAAATAACTAAATCTCTCCGGCAATGACATACGGCAATTTAAAATAGCTGTCGATTTATCGATAGTTATCTCTCTCTTCCACAGATCTTTTCATAATTCCGTAAATTTTTCTATCAATAATTCTGAAGTTTTTTTTTCACGAAACAACAATAAGTGATGTTTCAAATTATAATATAATGCACAATAGTTTTCATTTAAAATGAATATTTAAAGCTAAGAATGAATTACATATAAACATAGAATATTTTTTTTACATAAATCATACAAAGTTACATGCCAGCAGATTCAGCAGAATCTCATTTCAAGGCCAAGAATCAAAAGTAAGAAATAACCTTTAAATAAAAATGCCTTTGGTACAGCGAGGAGAGAGATAGCGATTTAAATTTAACTCATAACTTTGCAGATTAGAGTACCAATAGGAACCGTTCCACATGTCACATATGGTATGGGTGTCATAGGTTGCTGACCCCTAATACATTGTTTTAAATCTGATAGTTAAAAACCGTTATTAATTGAGAACCAATGCAATAACATGTTGATAATGTATTTTTTGTATTGAGCACAATTATTTTAAAAATTAAAATTCACTGTAGCATTTTAATGAATAAAATCCAAAATAAGAATTAAGGAGTTAAGCACGTATCTTACATTTATAGCTGAGTTCCAAATGCGGCACTTACTACCCAAGCATTTTAATTATCTTAATGGAACAGTTTATAAAAATATTCTCTTTCAAAACCTTAAATTTTTAAAATACGAAGAAAAAAGTTAAGAGTATCCTCGAAATTAAATTGTAATCTCTCCGAATTACTCTCAATATTACGAAAGGTTCAATAATATACATTTAGATTAAGTTATTTTTTTTTAAAAATATTCCTAATGTAATAACGAGGCATTGCCAAAACACTAAACATAATTTTCATCCATAAGATTGGAAAAAAATGTATCTAATATTTTAAATTGCTATCTTTAATTATCCTTACAAGTTAATATGTAGATTTATTTACAAATGTATCATTTCACTTGATCTTAAGATTATGGTCTTTGTTTGCAAGAATATTTGTAGAAAGAAAACTTTTTTTGAATACCGTAAAATACGGCTTATAACGCGACTTTTTTTACACAAAAAATATCGAAATTTACAAGTGCGCGTTGTGTGCTTTAAAAATAAAAAGAGATGAGCATAGAAAACAAATTAGACTTCTACGTATGTCGAAAGTCTGTTTCTTTAAAAGAAATGGCATTTCTTATGAAACTTAATGGTTGTAGTTCTAGAAGTGTACTATGTTTTTAAAAGCTTGGAATAATATCTCGAATAAATACCTTCAAAATATAAAAGCATTGCGCACATACATTTCAGGTTTCTTCATAAAGCGCGTTATACGGCGAATATACCAAAAAATTAAAAATTGCCGTTTGAAAGCTTGGTGCGCGTTATACGCTGGATTTTACAGTATATCATATCGCATTTATTCCAAAAATTAATAATTTGTTAACGCTGTGGCTAAAAACAGAAAGAAAATTGGCCATACGATATAATTAGCACGTCAACTAAAGAAATATGCGCTATTGCTCAATTTAATAAATAATTTAAAATGAAATCGTACGAAAAAAAGGAAATTACATATAATTATTATTTATATGTAACAACAGTTTTCGGTACTTATGTATTAACGCAACCATATTGGCAACATTATATCAACGGCCTAATTATCAGAATGTGTAGCTCCACAAAGGAAACTAATTTGATATACCAGTGCTACGCGCCGTGCGCTATTTGGCGTGATTCCTTAATAACGCCAAACGATATAAATGACGATACACATGACCACACGATACAAATATTAAGGTAACCATAGATTGTAATGTTATCGCTCATCTTGGAGAACATAAACAACAGCTAGGCACGTAACACTCCGACATCAAATCAGCACCCAAGATGGAGTTACGCCTTCTGATAATTAGGCCGACGATAGGAAGCACAACACAGGGTTGCCAATTCAGCGGGTACGACGCATGCGAAATCGGGGTTGCCAACTTGGCGAGTTATCTTGAACGTTGGCATTGTTGCGATAGAACGTATGTACCTTACTTTTTCCACATTTTTTTTTTATTTTAAAGATTACGACTACATTTAAACGTTCCAATGGTGAAAATGAGTTTCCGAATCGCAAAGTAATAGAGGGATATACTTTTAACATTTTTTCTTGGTCATGAAGATATTTTATCATTTTCCACATAATCTAATTTCAATGAATTAAAGAAAAAATTATATCGAAATTCAAATTGGCCATGTAATATTTGCAAAATATTGCTATTTTTGAAAGCAAAGTGAGGGATTGCACTTACCAACTGCTCGAACACAAGTAAGATTTCGATATTGAAGGCCACTTTTACAGGTTGGATATACTGTTTTCACTTCACCGTGATAACCATGTAGACGAACCTGACAAGAGCTCCACTCTAGGGGTAACCATTGGTACCTGTAACCGAAAAAAAGTGTCCTGTTAGATATACTTTTATTCTACATGAACAAAAAGTTTACACTTTGTTGCCTTGCAGACAATTTTTATTTCCTTGACATATACGCCCAGCTTTTAAGTTAGTGCTACAGAAAAGCATGAAACAATAAAACTCATTAGTTATAAATTATCATGCTTTTTTTAATTGATGGCACACTGAGTATGTGTTTTGATATCCACTGGTTGAAGTCGTTGTAAATAGAAATAAACATCACATATTTTAATTTTTTTTTTCTTTTTAGGAAAAAGAGTTAAAGATTTTAAGTTTGAGAGTAGTAACGTGGCCACAATAGCCAGGGGCATGATCACGTACTCTCGGTCGATGATGTCGAGAAATGAATTTGAATCCTGGTGATGCTCAAGACCTGCTCTGTAGAGAGGCTGGTGAAAGTTAAATGCACCAGCGAACATTTCCTAGCGAACACTCGCTAGGAAAAGCCAAACACATAGAGCATAATAAAATTGCACAAAAAAAACGCAATGAAAATAAAAGTGAAAACTTGAACGGTTGGCGGATGAAACCATACACACTGAAGATCATCTACTTTTCAAAACTTTCAAGGAAAATAATTCGTATTTTTGAACTGTACTTTTTGTTAATCAATGAAAAAAAGGTTTAAAACTGACAGTACATTAAAGCTCCCTCGTCTTCCAGGATTATTTATGATTTGGGGTAGTTGGTATTGTGGGTAGAGTTGCACAAACAGTGACATACCCATGTTACACATAATTTAAATAACTATACGGGTCGAAAGCTTTATGCTTCTATATATTTATAACCAGAGGAGTAACGTACACCCTTGCGACCCCCACATCGCAGGAAGGGTAAGGCAGGATTCTAGGGGGCCCAAAGCGAGATGTTAGAGTTTTGCAATCCCTTGTAAGTTTCGGGTTGGGGCTCCCAGCCTAACTTTAAAAGGAAGGGGGGAAGCATAAAATTTTCCGTTATGTCACTGCTTATAACCGATACAAAATCCATGCACGCTTCAGTCTTAAAGTCACTTAGTACAGTCCTACCATTGTATACAACCCATTGCCAACGACGTTAAAGCTGTAGACTACTATAAAAAAAGGATATTCAAATACGTTTTAAGAAAATAAGCTTGTCACTACCTGTTGTTAAGTAGTACCAAATAAAATCAAAATTACCCGTTCATATTCACTCTTAATTAACATATTTCCTCGGAAAAAATATATATAACTAAAAAAATAACAATAATTATGTGTGCAACACGCTTTTTACAATTATAATTACTAAAAATTTGGTTTTTTCTGGATGCATTAATTAACTTAGCAGACTTTTTTTCCCCTTTCTCGATGAGAAAAAAATCATCCAGATGTTTTCTAAAGAGAGCTTTAAATTTTTATTTCTTTTACGTTTTTTTCTGCGAAACTGTCCACTTTTCTTTGCCGCCTCATCGTTTGAAAGCTTTTCAATTTATTTATCTTTTTTTCCCCTTTTAATGTTGAACTTGCTTGTGCCATTACGGAACCAGTACTCGACAACGTACGTAACGATTCTGACAAAAAAAAAAGTACTTAAAAAAGATTTGAATTAACAACTTTTTTTTTCTTTTTAAAATTCGAACAGGTGTTTTTTTTATGTCAAATCGAGGATTAATTCAATACAAAATTTGCTTGCCTATGAGAGAGGTAAGTGCTTTTTTTCCCAACTCCAGTTTCGAATAAACTTGATACAAAGTTTTAAACTTAAAAAAAAAGTTTTAATTTGTTCATCTTCTATCTCAAATAATTTAGCTAAAAAAAGTTTGAAAATAAATATGTAAAAAATTTGTTTCTTAGTGTTGTGTGATATACTTTGCACACACAATATTTTTAGTGCATTTAAAAATTGTATTGAAACATTTGTATATATTTGCAATTTTTGCATGCAAGTATTAATTTATTTCCGTCTTTATTTTGAATTGAATACAAAAATTTAATGTAAAAAAAGGACTTTTCACAAAGTTTTAGAAGATAAAGCAATGGTAAGAGAAAAGTTATTTCCGGAAGGATTTTTTTTATGTATATAACATTTTTCTAATTTTTTTTGCTTAGAACTTAATTATTATTATTATCATTTTTTTTAAATAAGTTCTTAAAAAATGTTCAAGTGATTCTTGAAGAAACACAATTTTAAGTAATAAAATCTGTTTTTATTCGAGGATATCATTATTTTTATAAGTAATTATTTACTTATTTAAGAAGGAGTTAAATAAGGAAGTTCTTTTGAATGTAAAACACACTGGTACAAATAAATATTACATGTGTAATGAAACAAGCTTGGAGCTTAATATGAGTGAGCATTGATTTAGAAAACATAGTACGTTTGTGCATTTGTAATTTGTCGTGCTTCTAGCATGTGTGTACACATTTAAAAAAAGATATTTCAAACGTATTATATATGTCTTTTGAAATTTTACCAAGTTATGCTTTTTTCGAATAAAAATTAACTGCTTTTGATCTTTAATTTGCATTCTAATGTAATTTGTATTTATTTTAAAGTAACTCGGTTTATTCAATAGTTTAGTATAGGAATGATAATTTTTTTTGTTAAAAAAGAAATTCTATATCATTTATAATGTAAAGAAATCTACTCTCATTTATGCAAATATTTTTAAGGTATCTAGCAAAAAAAAATTATATACTCGCAAGTTATTGCCAAGCCGCTTCACTGGGTATTTTATAGCATTGTAAGACCGTACATACTTTTAAGTTATGGTTATTTAAATCCTAATATTATAAGTTTTTAAGTGTATTGAAAAATAATCTTATAACACTCACTCCTCTCGATTTAAAAAAAAATATAGGACTTGAATTTCTAAAAAAAGAATATTTATCATTACACCCCAGAAGCAATCCCCCTCGCAGTTGATCTCAAACTCCATTTTTAGCGGATCTACACTTAACAAAAGTATCGAATTTCAAGACTGTAGGTCTAATCTAAGACCAGAATTTTGTTATCTATACCTCTCCATAAAACCTCAGTTGTCCCCTTGAAAGTCCAGTTTCGTAAAACTCGCTCTCGGTGGACCTCTACTCCACAAAAGAAACATCCCTGCCAAGCCTGAAGTCCCCAGGTCTAAAAAGGCCTAAAATCTCGTGATTAGTGAGTGAGTGGATGTGTGAGTGAATCGCATTTCTCCTCTATACAGGGTGTCCTAGGGGGGTTATTGGAACAAACTTTAAAAGAAGTAGAGGACACATCACAAGGATTCAGATTTGCATAGCAACCCAAGATCAGGCGCTAGGTGGCATTGTTCACAAGAGCATTAGAAGAAACAGATCTGGATTACCGAAATCATTTGAGGGGTATGGAACGTCTTACGAACACCTAACTGGCAGATATGCACCTGATTTAAGGATTGGCAGAAGAAAATGCGCAAACAGAAAGATGGTATCGTGCAAGGTACAAATAGAGAAATGCACCGGATTGCCGGATGTATTTCTACGAGTGTTGAATACCGTTCGAAGAAATCCGTGTAACAGCATACGAGTCATTGTTGCTGAAGAAGGATCTCGGAGTACGATGTGTTTTGCAAAGTGAACTCTTACACCCATACCCTCTTCAAAGAGTATTGCCACTGTTACTCTTCCTGGTAAACTGACCCAAGCTTTGGCAGAGCAAGCAGTGAAATTTTTGTGTCGAGGAGGCATAAAGATGAAATAAGTTTCTTAAAAATGACTTGTAATAATAATCAAGGACAAAGACAATGTGCTCGTCACTAGAGCGATCAAAAACAATAAGTTGACTAATAAAAATCTTAGTTCAAAAAATCAACATTACCAGACATCCGATTCGAACCGTCTTCTTACAGTCTAATATTTAAAATGAATTTATCATCTTAAAATGGTGATGCCACATACAGTTGCATAGCCAACCAGCCGCTCTCTATTTAATAGCAAAAACGCACTTATTATACTTCCTTTCTTTATCCCTGAAAAACTAATACGAGCCGAGTTTAAATAGTCGCTCGATTTGCATTGCAGTTGCTGCCAACCACGAATCACGAAACTTGCAAAGAGATCGGTTTCGAATCAGTTTGCTTACTTCAATTAAGATCATTGAACGGGATTGGAAAAACACCACAAGAAAAATTCGGATCCGAAATCGTTTTCGAATGGTTCTTCTTTTTAAATGTCTAACAGCCGCAATACATGTCATATCTTTGGCCAGTAAATATTTCGGATGATCTGTCTTGTGTCTTCGTTTCTTGTTCCTGTCATACTACTTTCTCATAACGCTTCCGCGATCATGGGTTCCTATGCAAATCTAAATCCTTGTGATATCCATTACCTGTCCTTACAGTTTGCCCAACTTTTATATAGATAAAACGGAGTATAAAAATTAAATACCTTTATATAAAATTTCATCTTACTCCATAAACATTTAATTCATTCGCAAATATTAGCAGATTATAAAACACTAATTAACTCCGAACCCCTTTCTCTTGATGACGATGATGATTGATGATTGAATTTTAACGTCGCACTGTTCAGCTACACGAGGGCTTTTGGCGACGGACCACGTAATTTTGAACCATGGTCAAGTGACGTGGACGACACCTGAGCTGGCACCCCCTCTCCTAACTACCACACCACACCAACGGGAGGACGTTTCAGCTCTCGACAGATTTAACGTGCATCGCTGCCCTACACGGCGGGTCTTTAGTGGTACTGGGCTCGAACCCGTGACAAAGCAAGCCACGGTCCGATACCTATACCACTCGGCTACAGCGGCCACCTTCTCTTGATGACACATATTCTCATTGGATAGAATACATTTTCCATGTACTCAATAGACTGTCTGATATTGTAAATAATTTTTAATGAGCCTTTTAAATGCATAATGGTACTTTTAGTAAAAGACTGTGTTTTATATTTAATCATTTAAAAGGACGAAGTAATGTATTTTTAAGAATATAAAAAAGTGGTAATCAAAAATTAATGTATGTTTCGGTTATTAAAGAAAGATTGAAAATATTTAGAATTTAGAAAAGTTATTTTTTAATATATTCTTATCATCTTAAATGCACTTACGTCATAACATATTTAGCACTTAACTAACTTCAGCAAACATATGCTTACTTGTAACAAGAGGGAAGGTCCTGCGAAACACTCCTTTCTTCATAAAGAGGAGGGCATGGCGTCGATCCGGGTCCGACTGGCATTTGCACCAGTCTCCGGATTCGGGTTCGGATTTCCGGGATAACCTTTCCATCGGATGTGATGCACCCTTCCCTTTTCACCCTCCATTCACTCCAAGGGGACGTGGAGCAATGGATTGGAACCACACACCGTCGTTCTACAACTGGAGTTTCCACTACGTTACATTTGCTAAAATAAGTATGATATAGGTTATGTTACAATTAGGTACAGTAATTATGTAAATAGATGTCGAGAAAGAGAAGAAATATATATATATATATATATATATATATATATATATATATATATATATTCATAAAAGTTTTCATCATTATAAGAAATTACATCTATATAAAACTTGTTTCTTTTTATTTTATCAAAAAAAATTATAAACGGGGGGTAAAATTAATTTTCTTTTGGTGATTAGTGTATGTAACAAACTTTTTATACAGAATACGAGACTGTTTCTGTACGAAAATGCTAACGATGAATGTAAAATTTCGAACAACGGGTGCGGGTTTCATAGGCTTTTAAGGTACCCGACAACGTTCGGAAACGGGATTTTGCAAAAGCGTACAAACAATATTTCAATATTTAGTGTCACAGAATTAGATTAGAATACAGGTATAAAATGGTTTTAACAATATTATATTATACAATAAATTTAAATGCGATATTTTGGCAAAAAATGAACGTAGAATTATTTATTTTTAAAATATTCTCTTTTTATGAGAATTGCTTCTATATTAATAATATTTTGCCCATATATAGCTCAGACCTCTGTACAGAGCCTGAACTAGGATGTTTGAAATATATAGCTTAGAAGTGAATATTTATCCATATTTCAATACATCAAAATGAAAACCTTTTAGGAAAACAACACCGATTATTATTTCAATTGGTAATAACTCTGAAAAAAATGTGAATTTTTCAATAATCCTAGTTTAGACCCTCTGGAGAAGTCTTAGCTATCAAAAGGCAAAATATTATTACTATAGAAACACTTTTGATACAAGGAGAATATTTTAAAAAGAAATAATTCTCTATGGTCATTTTTTACTAAAATGTCGCATTTCAATAATTTTTCATTATAATAAAATATTCTTAAAACAATTTCATAAGTCTTTCCTAATCTAAGTAACACTGAATATTAAAAAAATATATTCGTTTGTAGACTTTTGAAAAATCATGTTTTCGAACGTAGTCGGATACCTTCATTTTGATGAGTATCGCATCGTGATTTAACTCAAATATATCACGGAGTGCAAGTATGTTGATCATCATACCATGTTATTTCAGATATATTTTATAAAAATTTACAAATTACGTGATTCTTTAGGAATATTAAAAAATATGTTATAAAACTTTTAAATAATTTCTTTTCAAGAAAATGCATGCAGTAAAGAAAGGTATTGTACAATGCGTGTGTGCCAGTCAAAATCCATCTAAATTTAACAGAACATGTTACAAAATATTTAAGGTATCCGACTACGTTTGGAACCGTGATTTTAAAAAGGCGCATAAATGGATAACTTTCATGATATTTAGTGTCACTTAGATTAGAATACATATATATATAAAACTGTTTTAAGACCATTATTACAAAAAAAATTTACTTAAATGCAATGTTTTGGCAAAAAATGAACTCTTAGAATAGATTTTTTCAAAATTTTCTTCTATAAAAAATGCTTCTAAAATAATAATATTTTGCTTATATTAAGTAAAAACTTCTCCTGAGAGTCTGAACTATTTCTTTTTAAAAATTCACATTATTTTTCAGAGTTACAACCCATTGAAATAATTATCGGTTTTTTTTTCTTAAAATTTCTTCCCTCTGTTGTCGTAAAACATGGATAATATCAATTCTAAGTTATATGTTTCAAAAATTCTAGTTGAGCCTCTGTACAGATGTCAGAGCTATATACATGAAAAATATTATTATAACAGAAGCATTTTTCACAAAAGGAGAATATTTTGAAAATGGGTCCTTCTATGTTCATTTTTTTGTCAAAATATTGTATTTAAATATTTTTAAACTATTCTTAAAACAATTTTATATACATTTTCTAATCTAAGTGACACTCAATATCATAAATATTATCCATTTATACGCTTTTGCAAAATCATGGTTCCGAACGTAGTTGGATACCTTAAACCAAAAGAGAGTAACAAATTGTTTGAAAAAAAAGCTCAATGTGTTCGGCTCTTACCATGCTAATACATTATACGGTAATGGACGAGCTTTTGTCAGCAAAAATATAAAGAAATAGCTAAACTAATTTCTAAAATGGTCTAAAACTTTGAAAAAATATAATTTAAACATATCTAAAAATTAATATCAGTTTTTCGTTAAATTAGTTTTGTTCCCATCAGTTTAATAAATCGAAGTGTTTTTATAGATATTGTCAAATACAATCTGTAAATTATCATTTGTCAAAAAATTCTAAATATCACTTTTGAAGTTGTTCTAAAGTCTACATTTAAAACTATTGCTAGGAAATCTCCCAAATATATGTTTGCAAAATTAAAGAAAATGTTTATTGTATGCTAAAAGTAAAAAACTGCAAAAACTTTTTTAATGCACCTTCATCTGGAGAGACTATCAAGTATCATGCAAATATTCAAAATATTTGTGAACTATGAGTTAAAAGATAATATGATACTGGAAAATTTAGATCCTATTAACAACCTCAGAACAAATAAATGATCGATTATGAAAACTAAAATATATCAGAATAAGTTTAAGAACATCATATGCTATGAATTATAAGTGAGAAATTACAGGGAAAAATTATGAATACCATGTTAATAATGAATAACTATCATATATTGCTTAATTCAGCTTTTTATTATAATCATATAATTATATGATATATCTATATGAACTACGAACTGTATTCACATTTTTAAATGATCAAATGAAATCAAATGTAACCAATATATTTACTAACTGGAACTGTAAAATGCAAATGTTCTCAAATATTTTCACTTGAAATTCACTTTACCCAACGAAATGTTTTCACATCATTTGATATAAATATAGTGGAACATGCAAGATGGGCTTTTTATTTTAAGAAAGGCCCACGCAATTAATCGGCACGTTCTTTTGGAGTAAATAGTAATTTATTCAAAAACATTCTAGAAATTACAGCAGATTTTAGCTAACAGGAAGCAAATAACCCACGTATACAAATTTACAACTGCAAATATTCAAAAATCCCTTCGGGATGAACACAGCAATTCAAATCCATGATCGCAATTTACCATGAGCCAAATAATACACACAGTCGATGCCAAATGTTTGTCTCCAATTTTATCTCATAACTTCCTTAAACAAACTGGAAATAACTTTGTAGGAGCTTCTGAAGCTGTCTCTTGAAGTATTCATCTGGCACCTTTCTGTATTTGTCCAGGTATATGTATATTCCTCGCCAGATTTCGCGATTAAATTTACTGCCATGTTCCTTCCTCTACATTCACTACCTATTATTGAAAGAGTAATAATCTCTTTTGGCCCACAGGCGATTTTTCCGACTACAATTTTAGCAAAGAAGCAATCAAAGTCCAAATTTTCTGTAACATTATACGACAAAAACAAGAATTAAAACATTTGTTAATAATTACGAAAAATATATATTTAAAATCTTATTTTGATCTGAAACTAATACAATTCATTAAGAAAATGTTGTAGAATTTTATAGATTCCCATGATCCCCGAATTTAGCTCAACAACCTTCAATGCGTTATGATCTAACTCACTGAAGACCGGTATAGAAGAAGTTATTAATAATTGATGATGAGATTCATGCTCAAATGTAAAGAACACTCTCAGAAAACTACCATTACTAATTAACTAAAACGTATAACGTAAAACCATAATAATGGTATAATACTTTTCAGTAACATACCTTAAATCAGTGACCAGACTCTCATCTGTTATGCAAGTTATGTTTCGTTTACTAATTCCTATTATAGGCTGTAAGGATATTTGAACTTCTTTGTCAGCTTGGAATCTATTAGCATAATGGTATTCCGGAGCTTGGCATGGACTCCATTCTTCAATCTATCAAAGAGGGGAAAAAACTAAATAATGAGACAATAATGATGCGAATTTTTACTTTTGTAACCATTTGCTAGTGGAACAAATTGGACGGTATGGAGGTAATATTGTACAACAAAAATACGGTTCTTTACACCAGAGTATAAGAAAAATTAATATTCATGGAATTCGGAACTGATACGTTTGAGCAATTGAGGCAAAGCCATATTTTAATACTATTTTTAAGAAATAATATTAGATATTATATTATGCATATATGATAGAATACAATTTACGAATTTCTATACGTTATAGTGTACACATAATTCTTATTTCTTTATCGCTTTTCATTAAGGTAATGATTTTGCGAAGAAAGAAACTATATAAAAGTAACTATTTTCTTCTTTATAATTTTAACTTTGATTCCTTTGAGAACAAAAACAATCAAATTTTGAATATTTGAGTATAAAAACTCAATAAAGAAAACACGGTTTTGAATTAATGCACTTATTATTAAAATTTAAGTTAATGCTTCAGTATTTGCTGATGATTGCTCCATGTTATGCTGACTTGCTTCAATATATGTAAATAAATTTTTGAAATATTAAAAAGTAGTTTAACAGGCAAGTCCAATCAGATACCATCAAACTAATTAAAAATTTGATTAATATTAAATCAAGAGCATATTGTTTTACACACTGTTAAAAATGAAGTATTTACAAATGATTACTTCTCTGTGCTGTTTTTTTAAGTACAATTATTTCAAAAAAGAGCTTGTAATATACAAAAATATGATCTAGTGTAATTTTGTTCTTATATTAAAGCCATAATAGAAATTATTCAGTGAACGTACGTGCTGTAAAAACGTGATAGCATGAAGATTAGATTTGCGCCCTTCAAAATGATGAATTATATCTTAAGAAAATACGTTGCGCATTGTGTATGAATACAAAGGTAAAATTCAGTACTCAATTTGTCATCTACATTTAAGAGTGATTCTTAGTCTTTCTCAGCTCCTTAGACCTAATGTTAAGGACCCCAGATCGCATTGTTTACCGAAATATCGATTCAAAACATGAAATTTTTTGCAACAGCAAATAGCAAATGTAACAATACTACATCGGGCTTTGGCCAAGGATTCCCAGCCATTTCGCGAAATAACCAGTCAAAGTACTTTGGTCAAACCTCTTGGTCAAAACGCGAACTGGCCAATTGTTGATTGATTGATTGAATATTAACGTCGCACTGTTCAGCTACACGAGGGCTTTTGGCGACGGACCACGTAATTTTGAACCATGGTCAAGTGACGTGGACGACACTACTTGACCATGGTTCAAAATTACGTGGTCCGTCGCCAAAGCGAACTGGCCGAACTTTGGGCTTTGGCTGAAACATATATTATATATATATCCTTTCTCTTAATCCTCTTATTTAATGAAAATCATTCAATACAAAACGTTACAAATGATAGCCATATAAGGGACATTTTTTAAGTAGGAAGTATCGAACACAGCTTTAAAGTATTTTCCTTCAGTTTTTACCAATTTTACAATAAGTAAAAAAATACTCATTTCATCATGCTAATGGGAACAAACAAGAGTTTAGTAAATACTTTCACATATACAGGAATGATTGCATAATTGAATATCCAGTTTTTTCCTGATTACCATTTATCTGGATTCATATCAAAAAAAGATAGATATGATGATAGATATAGATGAAGAAACCCATTGATTTGACAAAAAAATTATTACTGTCAAATCAATGGGTTTCTTCACCTTCCTCAAAATTTGAGACAGTTTTTTTTTGGTAAAGTTCCATACAAGCTATCCAGCTCGTCCACAGACAATTTCCCTATGAGACATATAAACTAGTGTTCTTAAAGGTCCATGAACTCCTTTGCAAACAAAAAAGTCACAACATCAATTGTTTCAACACAAGGGGAAGGGGAACACCTGTCCAACTAATGGAGGACTAACCTCCATTGTACAAAATAAAACAATTGTTCATACCGATTTCTCAAATTGTTTGACTGTAATTTACTCGCATTATTTAATTCTCTCTCTCTCTATTTTTTTTGCTGCAAAATTCTTTTTGGCGGTCGGTCCTCTTTAGTTAAATTCATCACTGAAGCTGCATTCTCCAACAATTCATTAAGTCCTCCGATTTTGATAAATCTGCAGATTTTGTATCTTCCTGAAAAGTAGAGCATTTAGTTTCGTTGATTGTGAATAAATCTTCATATGAGACAACGATTTTTGCGATATTTTACCGCGAGTGCTTGCAATAATGTACAATCGAATTCATATTGGTGACATTACATGGAACGAAGCACATGGTTGCCCATTCAGGACGTACGACACATGTAAAATCGAGTTGTCAACTTGGCGAGTTATCTTGAAGGTTGGAAGTGTTGCGATAATACACAAAAATTTATTACAGCATCACGAAATACTCTTTTAGGTAGATAGAGAAATACTACTGCAAAAAATGCAGATCAGATGATCAAATAAATTAACTCCAAGAATTATTGTTTTATTTCACATATCAGTTGCGAAAAAAGTTTACCGTTAGACCAGTGTTTCTCAAACTGTGGGTCGCGCCCCCCTGGGGGTGCGATAACCATACGAGGAGGGAGGGGGGTCCGAGCATATCGAAAATAAAATATTTAAAAATAATTAATTTACTGGAATGAATTAAAACAAAATACTTTCAGAAATAATAAAAAATGCACTTTTACTCTGATATAATTTATAGGCGCGCGCGATATTAAGTCAATAAAAATAAAAACTTCTTCAATACCTAATTAGCTATCTTTGATCCTTTAACCAAATAAAAAAAAACTTGTATTTGATTTGCTGTAATCGCATGATGAGAGATTTTTTTACTACGCTTTCTGTTTAAACCTAACATATAACTCTTTCAGAGAAAAAACAGATCCCAGATGTAGAATTGAAAAAATTTAGGAACATAAAAAATTCATCACTGTCATTATTTTTGAAATACTGCACATTATAGCTGTAATCTGTTTAACCTTCTAAGTTATTTTGGTACAGTTAGCTATGGCCCCTCTGTTATGTGTGTTTGTTTCTCATTTAGGGAAGTTGTAAGAAATGTGTTTCTCTGTTACGCTTTTTTCCATGCAAAAGAGTTTATGATATTTGGAAAACCACGGAGAGCACACACACTTTGAAGAATTTCTTGGCCAAGACTTATTTTTACGAGTATTCTATACATATAAAGCATAACGCAAAAAACGTTTTACACAATTTCATATAATCATAATGAATACACTTTTTGCCCGGAAGTGGTCGTGCGGGACGCACAGATTACGAAATCGTTAATTCTGGCAAAACTGTTTAATTGTTATCAAAGAAAAATAGAAAAGTCCTTGAATGTAAGTAAGAAAACTTTCTCGTAATTAAATTATTCACTGGAATCACGATTTGTATCATGTACAATAAAATAATTGTAAAAAAAGGATTAGGGTGACTCAATAACCCCGCTCGACCGAATCGATTGCGTGCCTGCTCCCGGGTTAAAACATGTTGAAGTTTTTTAGCTTTAAATATTAAATATAATACAGTTATTCTTCAACGGAATTTTATATTATTGTTCATTATTTAACATCAAATATAAATGCTAAATTCTGTGAGGCTTAAATTTAATTATAATTTGAGCAACCATTTTAAGAAAAATCATTTTACATTTTTGTAAACATGGTCGAGCATTTGGCTTTGCACTCCTTACAATTCAGCTATTATATCAATAATGTTTTATTTTCTTATAAATGAACTCGTGCTAAGAGCGGGCACTTCAGCCGGTATACTTTTAATGTATCAGTGCTGCACAGAGTATTTTATAACTAATTAATTAATACTAAATTAAGAACAAGTTTAATAAGTATTAACGACTTCCATGGGCTTGTCTTGCAAAGCAAAGTTTTTATAAGGAATGTTTATGATTAGAAATTCAACCTTTGAGTTCTTTTTCTATATTTAGCAGATATCTATATTTTGTCTTCTAAGCAGCCACTGCATTTTGCAATCTGTTCAATTTAAAAATTAGAGAAAGGAAAAATAACATAATCATTATCCTATTATTTTATTTATTTATTGCGTAAAAGTAGTATACAAAATTGTAATACTTATTTTACTAGTTTGTATAGTTTATAATTAAGATCGTCTATTGTAGCTTTAGCGTCAAAGTGCATTATTATTGCATTCAGTACATTATTAATGTAAATATAGGGGGCGATAAAATTGTGATAAAAAAGGGGGCGCCAGTATTGAAAGTTTGAGAAGCACTGCGTTAGACAGAAACATAGCTAACCATATTTTAAGCGAGTGTATCATAATTATAAAATTATAGCTGCATATCAAGCATGATTTATAAAAAAAATTAAAATAAATTCACTTAAAAGATCGTTTAACTACATTCTTCATATTAAAAGTGATTTGATAATTAGTTTATACATTATCACATGAATAGCCAAGTGGCGAATTAAATAAAAGCTAGTATAATGATAGGTTTAAATTATCCTGCAATCTCAGCTTTTTTACGGCACTTCATGTGTAAATAGATTTAAAAAATCAATATTTGCATTCGGTAAGTAAAATCTCTTGTTTTTTATAATTAATTAATCACAATAAAGATACTGCACTTTTATTTCTCTCTAAATTTGGAGAGCATGGTAAAATAACGATTTCGTAAGACAAAAGTCCATTTGAATCACAGCAGTAAAAAATTCATAACTTGAAATGATGGAACTTTCAAATTGAATTCACTTAAAGATTAAAATCTTCATTTTGAATGTTTAGAACATTTGATAAATTTATTATGAACTCCTATTTCATTGTTATCTTGTAGGTGCATTTCCCCCCAATGTTTTAATCTTTGAATATGATTTTATTCTATTCTATTAATTCAAAACTTGCAGAGAGTTAACGTTTGTTTCACGAAATTGGTCTATGCAAATTGTTAATGAATCGAAGTGAAATACATCTTGCAGTTTAATATACAGGATTAGCACAGATTACATGCATGTGAATATAAGTAGCATAAATTATACATAGATGATTATTTAATACTTAATGTTTCATCATCGAAGTTGAGAATTTATAACGAAATTTACATAATTAAAACTTTTTAATTATCAGTAAGTTTTATAAGAATTTTTTTGAACATTTAATTCTAAGGCATTTTTTAACCATCATCCTATTCGTAATTGAACATTTTTAAGATCCATTTCCTATATAGTATATTGTAAAAATCTAAAGATGTTAATATTTTGAGAATTTATAAAAAAAAGATAATCTTTTTTTTTTGAATTCTAGAAACACACTGAATCATTTGCTTTATATTACAAGTATTAGAACCCCCACCATAAAATTAAACGAGTAGTATTTAAAAGTTTAACCGAAATTGGAGTTGAGGGTTATAGCTTCTCCTTCGTTTGACTAGTTTAATTTGTTCAAATTCTTCGTTTAATATAAAAAAAGTTTTTACTTAATAAGACTTTTCTTTCAGTATTATTAATTCTTTCTTTCGAATCTGACGTCAACTTTCATCAAAGCCTTAATGAAGTTTCTATAAAATTCTATTTCTCAAATATTTTCTTAGGTATTCATTACTTCTGGAATACATGATTAGGTAGCAGTTTTTCCTGTAGTATTTTCATATAAAAACTTTTATTTTCGATATATTGGAGGTTAAAATGTTTTCATTAAAGTGCTTCAAAGGAAACTAAATTGCTAATGCATGTAGTTTCGTAGATATTGCTTTTAAATACACTTTATATCTAATTCCGAAAATTGCAAATTTTAATTAAATATCCCATGAATTTTTGTATTTTCTTTATTGTCGAAAATACGATAAATATGTATAATAGTTTAATGTTTACTTGAAATTCTAATCTTGTACACTTTTCATCTAAATTACCACTCCCAATACCCTATTTCGAAACGTATCTCACTTCATCTCGCATTAAAAGGATTAAAACCTATATTTTACCAGATTTTTATGTGATTCTTCTTTAAAGAGATTACACCTTAAATTTTTGACTGATTTACAGGTTGCGGCAAAAATCCTCGAGCAAATTTCTTGCCTCCTAGAATAGTTAACGAATTTCCTTTTAATTGGTGCTTTCATATTTCTTTATCTACCACTTTAATAATAAAATATTTTTTAATATACTTCTTAGTTTGTACTTTGATTTATGTGTGTTTGATAATTTTGAGCGAAAGGTCTGCTATTTTAGGACAGTTCATTTGTTTAATGTACCTCGGCAAACAGTGTCTGATGCAATCTGCCGTTTCAAAGAGCTTGGCAATGATGGTCGACCTCCAAGAAGTGCACGAAAACGCAATGTAAACACTTCAAGGAATCATAAGGCCATCGAAAAGCGAGTCCAGAGAAATCCGAGAGTTTCCGTGAGACAGATCACTCGTGACATGGGAATAAGTGACAGATCGATGAGGCAAATAGCAAAAATGGTACTTGGACTGAAGCCTTACAAGTTGAAAAAATTTCAGCTTCCCACTGAACTCGTACGGCTCCGAAGATTCCGAAAACTTTTCAGACGGGCCGCAAGTCAGAGCTGGGAGAGATTCCTTTTCACTGATGAGAAGTTCTTTACGGTTCAACAAGTTCATAGCTCTCAAAACGATAAAATCTGTGGTCTGTGGATCTCCCTTAAAAAATCTCCCTTTACTTGAAAATGTTCTGCTTTATT
Source organism: Trichonephila clavipes (assembly GCA_019973935.1). Taxonomy (NCBI): domain Eukaryota; kingdom Metazoa; phylum Arthropoda; class Arachnida; order Araneae; family Nephilidae; genus Trichonephila; species Trichonephila clavipes. The sequence continues at coordinate 306,568 of BMAU01006735.1, forward strand.
TCCGATTTCAATGTTTTTAATTTTTTTTAAATTTAATTTCTAATGAGGCTGCGGATTGGTGTTTTACTATTGCAGACCTAGTACATTCCCAGGGAGCTGGTATCTTGTTTTAGGGCGGTATACCAATCCCCACAAGTAATTTTGAGGCCCAGTTTCCTCTCCAGAGAAAGGCACCTAAACTATGATGATACAAAACGGAACCAGAAATATCTGGGGATCTTTGGTATGCCGCTGTCGATTTTTTTTGCATCACGAAAACTTCACAGACTTGAGCTGGGGTTGAACCCGCAAACTTGGGCGTACAAGGCCAGCGCAAAAGCCGACTACGCCACCCAGCCAGCTTCATTTTCATTGTAGAATAAGAGACTTCTCTCTCGGGTTTTGGCTGTCTTACGAAGGTGTTGAAGAGCTACTTTCTCCTGATTATGAACTTACAGCGAAATATTGCATAAATAAACTCTCCCTATTCTGTGTTTAGATTATGTAAATTAATGGTTGTTACTAGACCTTATACATAAATATGCTAGTAATTTAAAAATTAATTTCTGAGATATCTCTTAATTACATTGCTACGATCAAGCTAAAAAAATTGTGTTGTTGCTAATGTCTGACGTAGTCAGATCCAGGCCCACGGAAAACATCATGGCAATGGGTCAGAGGTACGCCTGTCGCTAGCCGTAGCCTTGAGCACCATACAGGTGACAGTGCAATTTAGCTCGGTTCCACTCGAATTTTGAAGGAGAACATCCTGGGGGAGGGTCAGGGGCCTCCCACCTTTCACCTCCTGACACCAACCTCACGACAGGACTTGCGGTTCGACGAAGCAGAAGCTACTGGTGGAGTTTCTGACGCGAGTTTGGTACTGCATTTCTTTAATCATTGGCAGTCATTTGAGGTCAGCAGTCATTTTGAGCATTATTTTAATTTGGTCATTTTGATATAATAAAGCCCCTGATTCATGATCGGAGCATCATTCCACATTATGCTATAATTTGAACGGTAAATCATGTATTATTTTGCTGCTATTTGTTTAAACAAGCTGTTTAAATCTTTTCTCGGTACAAGTTGTATTTCTTTAATTTAACTTTTATTTTTATCTTTCTGTAGATAGTGAATTACTGTTCTCTAAACTCAACTTGTATACAAAGCCCTTTTCTAAGCAATTCAGATGATTCAACTTTATGTAGGCATAACTTGGTCAGTTTTTATCGTAATAAAATGAAGATTTTTGTGTTTACTTTATTTTTGTGTACTGCATCTTTTCCTAAATATAATTGATAGGTCCTGGGGACCGTATAAAAATTTAATTTTTTGTAATTTTTTTGTAAATGGGGTTTTTGGTTCAAAAAGCACGTAAAAACATTCTTTACCTTTTTAAAAACATTTTTCAAATTGAAAGTGCATGTCTAAAACGAACGGCTCGGGAATTAGCTATTGTGTCACTTTAAGGCTGGACACACTGTATGCACTCTGTCGCAAAAAATATATGCACCCAGAAGAAATCAAGCTACATTCACGAAACTCGGCAAGAATGTAGTCTGGTAAGAGATATGCAAATGATTAAAATTTCGAAGCCAATGAGACAAGGCTAAGTGTGCTATGCGCATATTAGTTGCGCAACTGGGAGAGTTTAAAAGCATGAGTACGAGCGCCGTACGGCTATCCAAACGAATCTGATGACTTTGATAGACGATATAGAGACTTAGGATGCCTCTAAGACGTAACCGGCGGCACTACGAGCAGCTGACGGACTTTGATAGGGGGCCGTATAATAGGCCTCAGAGAAGCAGGTTGGTCGAATAGACGTATCGGCCGCCACCTCGGTCAGAGCGATATGGTAGTTGCTCGGTGTTGGCAACAGTGGATCACAGAAGGTAGAGTGTACCGTCGCGGAGGGTCAGGACGTCCCAGGAACACAAATGATCGCGAGGATCGTGCAATCAGAAGAGTGGCCACTTCGGCACCAACAACGTCGCTAGCATCGATTCAACGCCACTTACCTCCTTCCAGACATCCAGTGCCATCAAGAGAAACCATAAGGAGACGACTGACCGAAGTTGGCTTGAGGAGCCGACGTCCGCTAAGACTCTTACCACTGACCCCACATCATAGGCAGTGTCGACTGGATTTTTGCCGACCTCGGGCAACTTGGAGTGTGACAGACTGGAGACGTGTCATCTTCAGTGATGAATCCCGATTCAGTCTCAGTGATGATGACCACCGCACGTGTCTGGAGGCGCACCGGCCAGCGGTCCGATCCGGCATTTATTGTCGAGCGGCATACAGCAATTTCACAAGGTGTGACAGTGTGGGGAGCAATTTCTTGGGACACACGATCATCTTTAGTGGTCTTTCAAGGCACTTTGACAGCTCGCAGATACGAGGACGATATTTTAACGCCGATTGTGCTACCCATGCTATCAAGTCGCCCAGGTGCCATTTATCAACAGGATAATGCTCGTCCACATACTGCGCGACTCTCCCAACAATGTCTTCAAGGATATGACGTCCCTAACATGGCCTGCCAGGTCACCAGATCTTTCGCCAATAGAGCATGTCTGGACGCGTTGGGAAGGCAACTGCCGCAGCCGTCCCGAGATACAGGAGAATTAACTGCGCAGATGCAAAGACTATGGCAGGATCTTCCACAGGGGGTCATATGTGATCTAATTGAATCGATGCCACGCCGAATTTCGGCTTGTATAGCTGCCAGAGGTGGCTTTACTACTTACTGATTTTTAACCTTTTTCAAGCTGTAACCGCTTAATAAAATGATATTTTGTTCTGAATTTTTAATCATTTGTTTATTTTCATATACACTACATGCATACCAAATTTCGTGAATGTAGCTCAATTTCTTCTGGGTGCATATATTATTTTGCGACAGAGTGTATATATATAACAAAGCTATATAGTTTTTTAATACTATTTACAAAGATTAGTATAAATAATACATAAAAGATACAAATTCGTTTATATACAAATTATTGTAGTAATATTTTCAGAAATTTGGGGATTGATAAATTTTTTTTTATAACCATTTCAGTTTAAAGTTATACAAGGACTATTGGCAACGGCATTGTAATGTTGAAACTGGGTCAAGTGACGAAGATAATGACATACGAGTTGACACTACGTTGTCCAAACTTCAAAACCACGCCTTAGAGAGGGCTTTGAGTCCCGAAACGTGTATAAGTTCCTCTACACATCAATTATAAATTTGAGAAATAAAATAGTATAGATATATTTATAATAATTACGATTATTATAAATATTTAACTGTAAAATTTTTGACGGATGCAATTATTTGCAAATAAAACATTTTTAGCAATGTGTCATTGTTTTACGCGTATTTTAATATTACTGTATTTATTATGTGTTAATAAATACAGACGAAATTGTATCTGAATAGAAATTACTCACACTTAGCAGGTGACCCAAAAGTGCGCTAACATTTGAAAATTCAATAATTCAAGTAATAACGTACGTAGAGAGGGCAAAATGGACACACTTGTTTGAAATGAAATGGGGTTTGAATGAAACCAAAAAAAAAAAGCATAAAAAGGGCAAATGACCCTTTTTTAACAAAAGCAATAATTAGCATAATAATTTTTTTCTAGCAATGAACGATGTTCTTTATAACAAATGTCAGCCTTCATTTTTCAGCAATACCTGTAATTGAGGGAACAATGTTGAGTACAGCGTACAGCATATCTGTATGTATAGTAAGAAATTGCCATCGGATGTTGTCTTTTAGCATCCCTAAAGAAGTCGGACGATAGTGGTAGATTTGCAAATTCAGCTAACCCCGCTCAGATTCAAGTGTGGGGACCTAGAAGGCCAAGCATGATGGTACTGACAGCACGCGTTCCTTACCAAACGATGTGCGCAAGACATCTTTCATACCCTTTTTATGGCAATAGGTTCATAAAGCTGCAATATCAGACTTTCTATTCTGGTAGTACAGCTCTACTAACAATGTCTTTTCTTGTAAAGCCAACATTCCGCAATCACTAGTGCATCTGTTTCCTCTCTGAATACAGCTCATTTTTATACACGATTTGCATGCAGCTTCATTGACATTTTGCTGTCCATCTGTGTTGGCCATTTTTGCACTTTTTTTATTTCAATAAATCCCATGCAATTTCAAACATGTTTGTCAACTTTAACTCCCTACATACATTATTACGTGAATTATTGAATTTAAAAGTATTAACGAATTTTTAAGTTGCCTGGTAAATTGAACAAAAAACGTTCAAATTTGAATGTTTGGGATTAGGTTGCATGTAAATATTTTTGTTTTATTGAAAACATTACAAATCCTCGTGCACCACATAGTATTACACGCGACATACACAAGTAAGAATGCAATACATTACATGAGAAAAAAAGAAAATTTAAAAGTCATGAAGTTTACAATGAATTTAATATAATAACAAAAGCAAATTTTCTGCTATAATCATTTTACTTCAAGAAATATAGCTTTTGTGCTGCTTCAAAGGGCGTGATTAATAAACCAAGCACTATTAAATCTATCCATACAAAAAATTTTTGAAGTAGAACAAAAATAAGTCTGTGAATATAACGTATTTAAAATTTATGATAGAATACACTGAATTCAGAACGCATATTCACATTGAGGCAGAATAACAAACATTATTTTGCAAAACATATTCTTTGATTTTACAGACAATGAATAATTCATACTGCTTTACTGCAAAAGAGAATTTTTTCCTGCTTAATAAACAGTTATAACATATCTAATTTATTGTGAATGTTTTCGCGTCATTATTGAATGAAGTGTGAATATATATGAAAACAATATCCAAAATCCGTCTACGAAATATGTTTTGATTAACTCAATTTTATGTTTCTGTTCATTCTTTAACACGCAAAACATAAATCTTCAGAATAAGATTTATTCATTTAAAAATCTCAAATGTATTATTATTTATAAACAATCTCTTCTGGAATAGTAGTAATGGGTATCTGAAAAGTATGGTTACACTTTCAAATATTAATTACAAATAAACAAAGGTATCCCATTTACGGTTTCTTGTGTTCCATCAAGAAAATACGAGTTTATCTTCAATGTTTTTATTGCATGATTTCGATGTGGCCACGAAAGTTACGAACAAAACGTTTACTCTATGTAAGATTTCTGGTCACGTTCTAGGAAGCATTGCAGGATCAAGGTTCTAAATGGCCTCTGTAATTCAATTTTTCAATTCAGTTCTACGAATTGAAGATTGATGAAAAATATTTTTCATATATCCCTAGAAGACACCCAAAGGTGTTGTGTCTAGAGCAGCGTTTCTCAAACTATGGGGCTCCCCTAAGGGGGTAAGATACCCTATGTGGGGGGCGAGAGCATATTAAAAAGTCAACAAAAAAATTTTAATTATGAATTTTTTCCAAAATTTTTAATATTTTTATGTAATAAAAATACTTATAAATGTATCAGTACTGCACAATGTTTCTGATGATTAATTTATCAATACATTAAAAATAAGTTTAATAATTAGTAGTGACTTCCATGGACTTGTCGTACACAAAATTTAATACTTATATTGATAAATTTATGGTATATAATTAGATCAATATTGCAGCTTTAGCGTCGAAATACATTTTTATTGCATTCAATACATTACTATTGATAGAAGGAAAGCACGATGAAAATGATGATTGAGAATTGGGTCGCAAACATTGAAAGTTTGAGAAGCACTGGTCTAGAGACCTTCTGACATGGTCTTGTGTGTGTGTGAACTTCCTCTTTCCATTCATCACCCAGAATGATCCCTTACTTTTCCTCATTTCCTGTGTGGGGTACCCCATATACGATGTACATGTGTTGCATATTTAAATTCGATTAATTTATCGGATTACAGCGCAAACTGCAACTTCTGTTTGTTCTTGTAGTGAGGCCCTTTTGAAACAAGAATGTTGCAAAACGTGACATTGTAGCATCCAGTTCGAATTTCATTAAACAGAAACTTGAATATTTTCTTTAAGGAACGTAAAAAAACTGTAAGTGAAATTCTTTGCTTGCTTATTTTCAATTCATTGTTGAAAGTGTAGTATTTTTCGAACAAAACTATATTTTACCTCTTTTAATTGGTATTATACACTGTGCTCAAAACAATTAAAGGATATTGTAAGTTTTATATAATATAAAGATATAAGCGAAATTTTTTTTGTCGAAAATGGAAGAAGAGAATCACAAATGCAAAGTTTTCTGATTTTCAAACTGTGGAGTATGCTAATTTTGAGTTCGACGTCAAAAACGTCGCTTCTGCGGCTGCGAATGAAATTTGACTTTCAACTGAAATGAAGACAAGGATAATCGGCATTCAGTGAATGCTTTGTTTCAATGAGTACGATGTCTCAGCGAAGTCCTTTAACCGATTCAGAAGCTTGGAGAGTTGTTGGTAGGATAGAAGGGGGCCAAACTCAAGCCGAAGTAGCGCAAGCCATTGGAGTGTCACAAAGTGTGATTTCCAGGATCTGGAACTGTTTTTTGGAGACTGGAAGTGCAGGCCGAAGACCAGGACAAGGTCGTAGACGAGCAACAACGCCCAATGAAGATCGTTATTTAGTGTTAACGGCTCGGAGACACCGAAATATGAACGCTACTCTTATCCAACAACACCTTCGCTCGGCTACTGGCACTACGGTTTCAACTCAGACTGTCCGAAACCGGATCCATGATGTAGGTCTGTATGCTCGACGACCGATGGTATGTGTTAGACTAACATCAAGGCATCGTCGCGACAGCAGGGAGTGGGCAAAAGAGCATGTGAACTGGAGGAGAAATGAATGGAGCAATGTTCGTTTTTCTGACGAGTCCCGTTTTTCTGTTCATCCGGATAACAGACATATTTTCATCTGAAGGGACCGTGGGAGTAGGAATAATCCTGCGTTCGTGCACAAAAGTGTCAGATTTGGCGGTGGGGGAGTGTTGGTGTATGGTGGCATCTCCATTGACGGGCGCACAGACCGCTACATCATTCGAGATGGACTTCTAACTGCTCGCCGATATAAGGATGAGATCCTCAGACCTATTGTAGTCCCTTACGCTGCAGCAATCGGTGATGACTTCATTTTAATGGACGATAGCTGCAGGCCACATCGTGCTAACCTGGCGGAGTATTTCTTTTTCGAGAAAGGAATCGTACGAATGGAATGGCCAGCGTGTTCTACAGACATGAATCCATTAGAGCACGTTTGGGACACTCTAGGAAGACGAGTTGCTGGCCGCCAACCACCCCCATAAATTCTCCAAGAACTGGAAAGAGCTCTTCTGGAAGAGTGGGACAGAATACCCCCAACTCGTGATTAATAGACGCATTGACTCCATGCATCAAAGGTGCTCAATGTTGCTGGCCGTCTGTGGAAACCATACCCCCAAATGAAAATTATTTCCTTTGAAGAAAACACCTTTTCTTATTCTTTTTTTTTCTCATATGCACAAATTGTGGTTTTTTCCTTTTGTACACAAATGCTCAATAAAATGCATTTTTTTTCCAAACATGTGTAATTTATTCTCATATAACCTACTACGTCTGTCGACCATGTATATCAGCTAAAAAGTCTCCCAGCCACAAGATCCACCTAAAACCGCAATATCCTTTTATTATTTTGAGCAGTATATTATGAATTGAAGGCAAAAACATTTTGAGAAAACGTGACCCACACAATTTACATATTTGCACGTTATAGTTTGAATTTCAACCTAATAATTTAAAAAAGCTGCAAAACTTTAAGTTAGATAAAAATATCAAAACATTTAATAAAGTCCTACTAAATTAACAATTTACAAGAACAAAGAGTCATACAGAAATTAACAGACAACACATTTAATTTTTAAACTTAAGACAATTTTTTTTCGCAAACTTCTTTTTCACCAATACCATGAAAATAATTTTGACATTAATAGTGTTCTTTCATGAATGAGAATTTGTAACGGGCTGTTTCACAAGGTTTTCTTCTTCAAATTGAAACGGGGTTTGTCTGAAATTATTGCGCTTTACCCCTGTTGACTTTTTACGGAAGAAACGTGAAACTAAACATTCCTTAGTCGAAATTTTAAAATATATTTTGGCTCTATCCTAAGATGTTAGAGTTAGCCAAAAAAAAAAAAATTATTGAAATTAGACTGCATTTTTGCGAGGAAATAATCGTAATACATGTCGTATAGAATCATTTCCATTTATTTTAAAGAAAAGACAAGAATTTTCTCAAACCATTTCATCGTTTGCTAAGTTTTTTCCTTTGGAAAATAACGTGATATGAAACGGTTAAACTTTTTATGAAACATTTTTTTTTTTACATTTGAAGAAAAAATCAAATTTACATACCGTTCTTTCTTAACGAACAGTTTCAAAACATTTTTTTTCTTCTAATTTTAAAAAAAGCAATCATAAATACGATATTATTAACTGACAAAAACTTTAATACCGATAGAATATTTCAAAAAAATATCCACAAACAAAATGATTAAGACAAGAAAAAGGGCAAGCAAAATCAGAGTAATGAAGTAAGTATTCAAGCTTAAATGTATTTTGATTTTTTTAAAAAACAAAAATACTTAAAAAAAAACAACTTTTAATGTTACATAAAAACTCAGCAGATATCCAGAGGTAAATAAGAGAATTAATTATGAGAATTATACAAACTGTTACATTCTAATTTTCTTCTGTTTTCTGTTTTTCTGAATATACATTAAGTACCCAGAAGGAAAATTACACAAGCATTATAAAAAAAAAGTCTACAATTATAAAATGGTTCAGCGAAACACAATCGTTGAAATTCCTAATTAAAAAAAAAACCTGAATATGTGACATAAAAAATATGAGAAAAAAATCGAATAACAGTTGCTGTTCTCCCGTGAAATTACTTAAAAAAATGAATCTCGCAATAACAAGTGTACTCCGTATAATTGCCCCGAAATCTTTTCATCTAATTGCCTAAGCAATCAACTATCAACAAATGGTTTTTCTGTGGGAGTAAATGCTTTTCTTTTCTCTTATTTCTTAGCGGTTTTTTCACCTTTCGTTGAAACAGACATTCTTAACTGCTTCATTATAAAAGCGGGAACTTAATTAACCAGCTTTGTTAATAACCAGAAAAGGAACACCACGTGCATATTGCTTGTTTAAGTTTTTTTTTTCTTTTTGTACAGAATGTTAAAAATGCACGCGATAGAATGGAAAAAAATGCTCGTAGTATTTCGTCCTAGTGTATTAAGAATGGCATGTGTTTTACCTTTATTTCGAAATGGAGTATTTCTCGTTGGTATATATAAATGAATTTTACTATTCGGAAACGCAGAAACAGAAAATGTTTATGAAAAAAACTAAAAGGAAGGAAAAATGAGGAAAAAGAAACAAATGTTATAAAAGCATTGCCATTACTTAGGAAATTAATCATTTTTGGTGTTTCTCAAACTTTATTTAGGATTACACGTAGTATTACATAGCATTAACAGTGGCGTAACGGTGAACAATAGGGCCTCCTTGCAAGCTCAGGTGTTTCGCCTTTAATATTTTATAAATTGGTTAAATACGTACTTGGTGTCAGTCAGGCTTTCGACCACCTAGAATCCTGGGTCCCCCCACGATGAGGTGGGTGTACGTTATGCCACTGAGCATTAAGTTATAGAATAAAAAAGTGTCTATAATGGTATCTGCTAATTTAATAAATAAAATATAGTCACAAAAAACATTGCTCTCAAAATTGCAATTATTTTGATTTGTTACCCTACTTGTTAAGTCACTTCCACATTTGTTTCAAGGCTAAAAAGTTACAAATATATCCTAAAACAAATCTATCTTCATTCTAGACGAGTTTTAGGTAGAGAGAATAATAAGACACACGTGTTTGCCAATAACTACGAATTGATTTGTTTGAATTTGAAATATGAACATTCCCCTCGATTCCCCTTCAAAATGTGAATATTCCTCCATTCATTTGATTAATGGGTACACTAACATCGGATCATCGCTACTGTATCACGTTTAAGACACTTATATGAACGTTTGGTATTTACACATTACAACGTTGGTCAATTTTTTCCAAAAACCTTCGCCAAATGCCGAGGTATGCAGCCAATATTGGAAAACCGTATTAGGGCATGGTCCAAAACAACAGTAACATTCAGCGACCTTTTTTTCTAATAAGCAACGTCTTTTCATACCGCGAATTTGATCGACGGTATAGTACACGAGTACTGAATAAGTTATTTTTATATGATGAGTGAAACAATTCTTCTCTTGAAAAATGCAATATTTTCAAAGATCAGCTGGTGATATGGAAACTGAGTGGTGATGATTGTGAAGTCTTGGCTGTAGCATTTATGTCGCATTGAGGATTTCAGTCCTGGAGCTACTAAAGGCTCACTGTGTAGAGAGGCTGATGTATGTTAAGTTTGTCGAGGCCGCAGTTATCAAAGTGATCTAGTGTGGAGTGAATGAAAAAAACGTCGCAACTATTCAGCGACTCGAGGGCTTTTGGCGACGAACTTTGTGATTTTGGGCCATGATCTAAAACTTCATAATTTTGAACCATGGTTAACACTCACCTACACGGCGAGTCTTCAGCGGTACTAGGCCTGAATTCATGACACGCTGGCTACAGGTCCGTTTCCTTAACTACCACGGCTCTAGTGTGGAAGAAGGTAGAATAAGAGTGTTCAGATATCAAACTCATCCCTAGATTATGCATTGACTATGGAAGTCCATTGCTAATAATCTTCAAGTCGCTTCAAAGGGCGACGTTATTAAAGAATTAATCAAAGAACAGCAACGTGGATCTATTTGACATCTCAACATATTTAACATATAAACAGTATTGCAAACTTTATTCTTTTTAATTTTTACCACTTAGGATATCTAAATAACAAAATAATGTGAAAGGGATCGGACTGTACTTATGCCAGAGGTCACTATTCATGGTTTCCAAACTAAGCATGCAATAATACTTTTAATGATCTCTATGACATTATTTTCGGCATTTACAGTGGATTGTACTGATATTGCCATTTTTACGTCATCAAATTTATTCCATTTTTGATTTTTCATTAATTCATTATATTTACCGTCATAAATTTAATACAGGGAAATACACACTCTACACGAGAAAATGGTTAGGATGAAATAAAACAACGGTCCCGACAAACTGCTATGTAATTGCATGCATTTTTGTTCTCTTAACACGAAACGAAAATCTCTTAACACAAAAAGATTTCTGTTGGGGTGAAGCGAGAGAACTATTTTTTCTGGCGGAAGGATAACTGAGAGTGATCCACCCACGCGCGTTTTTCCCGCTTCACTCCTACGCATTCTCTCTACGGGGTTGACGAGCTGGCCGGTCGCTGTGTGCTTTTGGGTCAGACTTGCTGCGTGCCGTACTCGTGATCGTTTTTCGTTTTTATGTATCAATAAATGTGCTGTCCCAAGATACCTGAGTGGAAGTAATTTCACAAAAAGAACAACAATTTCACTTCTGGGAGTGAACAAAATAAGGAAACTTCCAGTCGGATTGGACTGTCCGAACGTATTATAGGAAGAATTCATTGCAGTAAATGATGATAATGTGTGCACAACCCCAATTATGACAGACAATAACATTTGGGAGTTTGTTTTAAGCTCAAAAAATATTATTGATGCTGATTTCGGCGATATGAAAATTTAATAAATAATGCAAGTCTTGTTCCCACATCATCCGAAATGAGAAACCTCATGAAAAGTATGCGCAGTTATATAAGCGCACATTCCAATGGTGAAAAGAATAACAAAATGGACGATATCGAACAATTTTTCGACAGTTGGACGCTAAGAAAGCAATGCAATGAAAAAAGTCAAATTATTTCTTCCAAAAACTCAATAAATATTTTGTTTTTCGAAAAATTTGAAAGTTTTGTATGAAGTTTCTTTACGTTCTTAGGAATGTTTTTGTTTCACTGATTTTTATTAAATATATACACAAGTATGCATATCTATGTAAATAAAATAAACTCTAATCAACTTAATTTTGTTGATATATGGGTTTTTATGCAATATCTTTTAACACGAAAAAATATTTCAATTTCGTGTTAAGCGATTTATTCACTGTTTTACTATTGTCCCTGCATTAATGTCACACTCAGAATCTATACTATGGCTAATAACGACGGACCTCGTAGATTTGAACCTCAGTCAAGTGGTAAAAAAATTAGGCAGAAAAAAAACGGGACCTTACTAACGGTTCTATGCTTAAAAAAATAATCTACTGAAACAATATATTTTGTTCTTCATTATTTGTAAATACTCTTTTACTATAATTCAAATTAAATAGATATGTTTTATAAATGTTTAATTAATTAGTACTTTAGTACATGAACAATGTTCTCCTTTGCGCAATATAGTTATGAATTTAGGAAACAACATTCCAGATATAAACTAATCCTTTCCATGCAATACTCCATAAAGTTCACATATTTCATGCATTAACTTTAAGATGACAATGAACTTCAAAGACAGTCATTTACTCCAAATGTTCTTTTGATGAGAATTGTTATTACGCATGCGTCGAAGGAAAAATTAATTTCCCAGATACAAATGAGTTGGAAACGTAGTTCATTAAGTGCAGTTGAAATTGCTGACAAAGGTATTCTAAGCGTTTTGGAAAAGTTAGTTACATTGTAACGATGTGAAATCAGCAAGCAGCTTAATGATTGCAACTCCTTAAAATGTGCATAAAGAATGAAATTTAGGAATTGAAATGTTAAATAATGATTTTCTGATGATTTTTTCAGATGATGAGCTAAAAAAAAGAAATTTTTCTATAATAATTATACAAAATGCATACTATGCTGTTTTAATTAAAAAAATTAAATAATTTTAGAAATAAAACACATACACACACATTTTTTTAAAGTTATTTTTAATTTACTCATCTAAGCTTACAATGAAAATTACATAGAAACCTAAGTAAGTGATTTCAGGTTCTGTTATGATTTGAAATTTCATTATTTTTATGCAATGCATACATATGTATGTGTCTTGTGAGTGTGTTACGAATACAGTTTTCTAATCACCGGTCCTGTTTTGTTTTTAGGATTAAATCCTGTATTGTGACAGATTTATTTCCTATTGATAGAAAAAATATCTTAATAGCTTGCACGTGCATTACTTTACTAGCTGGCACCAAACGTTTCCCTAAAGCCATCCACTCAATTTCTAAAAATAAGTATCATCTTTCATTTTACCAAGTGATTATGACATACCTATATTCTCCTCATTAGAATTCCTTAGCTGAGAGAATGTGGGGATTCTTCTGTCATATTTATAAACCGTACTTATGGAGAACGGACGCAAAAGGGCAAATCTACTTAAGTTTAAAATGCGTTGAGACAAATTTGTTTTCTTATGCAATTATTCTTTTAACATCTCTTTTCCAAATGTATAAGAGCAAAATATTCTGCACTTGCTGTCCATTCAATGTCCATTAATGATCTTAAAAAACGTTTTACGAAATAATTCTCTCATGAAGTAATTAACTAATTATACATTTCTAATTGACATTTATGTTAAAATAAGTCAATGGATAAAAAATTGTGAGATTATAATCAATTATTAATACAAAATAAAACAAAATTATTTTCCAGATAAAAATAATTGGTTTCAATTACTTTAAACATTACTTTGATACACATTATAATGCAGTCTACCTACATTATATTGTTTGTTAGCACATGAATCCCTATTTGAATAAACATAGTGTGCTTCATAGGTATCCTAAGTTCAATTACAAATATATCTATGAATATTTAACACTGTTTATCAGTGATTCTTAAACTTTCGATCGCCGTAGGCCCCCTTTAAGTATCAACCTGACATTACGGATCCCCAAGATTTCGAGCATCACTCTCTGACTTCTTACCTTAAGAATACAACAGATTGTACAGTTGATAGTTCTATTAGTTATAGAACTGTCGAAAGGGCTGTTGAACACACATTTGTAATAGTACTAATCATAATATAAGTAAAAAATAAAAATAATATCGGTATTATGAAAGAGCTCTGCTTGGTACAATGCGTAAATAAGTTGACTAAAGTACAACTTTTGACAATTGCTCTCTGCTTAATTTTAATTAAGTCGATAAGGATTTAACAGATTTTCGCTTCAGAAATATAATGAAGAGCTCGTCAATAAATCGATAGTAATGAACAAATCGATATTATAAGCGTTTAGATTAAACTATATTATTGATTGTTTCGACATCATTAAGATATCCGACTACGTTCGGAACCATGATTTTAAAAAGGCACATAAATGGATAATTTTTCATGATATTTAGTGTCACTTAGATTAGAATACATGTATAAAATTGTTTTAAGAACATTATGACAAAAAAAATTATTTAAATACAATATTTCGGCAAAAGATTAACTTAAAAAAATCTTTATTCCAAATATTCTCCGTTTGTGAAAAATGGTTCTATTGTAATAATATTTTGCCTGCATATATATAGCTCAGACCTCTCTACAGAGGCTCAACTAGAATTTTTGAAAAATTTGCATTATTTTCAGAGTTACCACCGATTGAAATAATTATTGGCGCTTTTTTCTTAAAATTGCTCCCCTCTGATGTCGTAAAACATGGATAAACCCACTTCTAAGCTATATATTTCAACAATTCTAGTTGAGCCTCTGTACAGAGGTCAGAGATATATGCAGGCGAAATATTATTATAATAGAAGCATTTTTTCACAAAAGGAGACTATTTTGAAATTGGGTCATTCTATGTTCATTTTTTGTCAAAATATTGTACTTAAATAATTTTTTATTGTAATGCTATTCTCAAAACAATTTTATATGCATTTTCTAATTTAAGTGACACTAAATATCATAAATATTATCCATTTATACGCTTTTGCAAAATCACGGTTCCCAACGTAGTCGGATACCTAAAGATATCAACTTTTTTGTACCAACATTCAGAACAAGCAGTAATATCGATACCTTATCGAACATCACTTAAAAGTGATTAAAACCTCCCATGAATGTAAAACACCAAATAGTTCCTATTTAATAACAGGATCAACTAAGTCTGAAAGTAGACTTTTAATGCTGTAATCAATCACTTGCGTATCGATTTGACACCAAAACTACTAATGGCACCCCATCTTAAATGTTCACTAAAGCGGAATATACTTGCGAAGTCGAATACCTTACAATGTGATTGATGATAGTAGGAAAACTTTTTTCCTGCCGAAAACTCATCATTATAAGAGTGATACCGAGGTAAAAAGGTTTTCTGAAGTTTATAGTCTAAAAGTGCAGAATTACTATCGAGGAGTAAAATGTAATTCGAAATCATTTTCTCCAGAAAAAGAATTCAAAATATCTTTTAAATAGCGCCATTCTAATTGCTTTCGCAATAATTTTTTCCCTTGGTGTTTATTATTTTAATAGCCTCTTCAAATTCGATGTTTTCTCAAAAATATTATTTATTTTTGCGAGTTCCTGGAACTGCTTACTGCAGATTTTGGTTGAAAAGGATACACATATTTTGAATTCTTAAAACGAGTATTTTGGAAAATAAATATATGATATATATTTTTGCAAGATAAATTAACATAACTTATACGGGAATGTTGACTGACTTTAAAAAACTATATTTAATCCAACGAACTGAGTTCCTAAGAACTGGCGTTCGGCGTTGGATGACTTCTCGACAGGAACACAATATCATATAGCAGTACTTGGTTGGAAACTTCTCCATACACCATACAGTCCTCATCTCGCCCCAAGTGACTTTCTTCTGTTTTCAGCTTTGAAGAAGAATCTCGCCGGAAGGCGCTTTGGAAGCAATGCTGAAGTCAAACCCGTTAAATACTTTTTCCGTTTGCAAAGCCCTGAGATTTTCCTGGAGGGCTTTTAGAAGCAGACTTAATGTACCTGGTACTTCAGCGAAAAAATAAAGTTATTTCTTTTCATTAATGTCTCGTTCTATGTTTTGACTTGCATAAACAACTCTGACCACAGTCAGAAGGGGGAATTTATTTACCCACTCACCCTGGTATACACTCATAGACAAAAAAAAAATATTGCATTAAGAAATAATTATGGGGTCGTAATGAAACTTGGCATGAAGGTGTACATGTCAGGGAGATATATAAAGTATTAAAAATGCAGCGTAAATGCGCATTACGTATAGCCAGTAGAGGGCGTTTAACATCGTTCTACATGTAATATAAAACAGGTAACCAAAGCTTGTTTGAGTATGCTAAATCGTTTACAAAGGAAGAGCTGAAGTAGACATTCCATTACACCGTTTTTGAAGATAATATGAGCAGCTGTCACAGTTAGAGAGAGGGAGAATCATCGGCATGATGGAAGCTGGGTGGTTAGCTAGGCGAGTAGCTCGTAAATTAGGCCACTCTGATTGTGTTGTGAGGAAGTGTTGGGACCAGTGGATGCGACAGATGTCATTTACACGAAACCCAGGCTCAGGATGCCCTCGACAGACAAGTAGTGAAGAAGACCGCCACATCGTAAGAAATGCACGCGTACAGCCAATTGCTTCATCGGCCTCCATCCAGGCACAGGTAGGACCTTCATTAGAGGCCCCTGTGTCTTCTCGAACCATAGGAAGGCGTCTGGCTGAATGACATTTGGGATCGCGGCGACCATTAAGTGTGCTGCCCTTGACGCCCACCCATCGACTTTTACGTTTGGAGTGGTACCGCGCACCAGGAAACTGGACTGCAATGGAATGGAACCAGGTCGTCTTTATCGACGAATCCAGATTCAATCTCAACAGTGATGATAATCGTGTTCGCGTGTGTGGAGACTTCGTGGTGAACGCCTCAATCTTGCCTTTGCATTACAGCGACACATAGCTCCCACAGCTGGCGTGATGGCTTGGGGTGCCTTTGCCTACAATACACAGTCACCCCCTAGTTGTTGGCACCATAACCGTCCAACGTTATGTCTATGACATCCGACAACCACATGTGTTGCCCCTCATACAACGGCTACATTTTCAACAAGACAATGCTCGGCCTCACACGACAAGACAGTCTCAGCACTGTTACTACCCTTCCCTGGCCTGCCCGATCCCTAGATTTATCTCCAATCGATTTATCTGGGATCATTCGGGACGGCGAGTTGGGCATCCCACGAGTTTGAAAGAACTAGAGCTGTGCTTCTCAAACTTTCAATACTGGCACCCCCTTTTCGATCACAAATTTTATCGCGCCCCCCTTATACATTAATAATGTACTGAATGCAATAATAATGAACTTTGATGCTAAAGCTACAAAAGGTGATCTTAATTATAAACCATACAAATTAGTAACATAAGTATTAAATTTTGTACACTACTTTTAAGTAATAAATAAATAAATAAATAAAATATTAGGATAATTATTATGTGTGTTATTTTTCCTTTCTCTAATTTTTAAATTGAACATATTGCAAAATACGGTGGCTGCTTAGACGACAAAATAAAGATATCTGCTAATCATAGAAAAAGAACTCAGAGGGTCTCAATTTCTAATCATAAGCATTCCTTATAAAAACTTTGTTTTGCAAGACAAGCCCATGGAAGTCGTTAATACTTATTAAACTTGTTCTTAATTTAGTATTAATTAATTAGTTATAAACTACTATGGAGCACTGATACATTAAAAGCATACCGGCTGAAGTACCCGCTTACACGGGTTCATTTATAAGAAAATAAAACATTATTGAAATAATCGCTGGATTTTGTAAGGAGAGTAAAGCCAAGTGCGCGACAATGTTTACAAAAATGTAAAATGATTTTTTTAAATGATTGCTCTAAGTATAATTAGTTTAAAGCAAACTATAATTTTAAGCCTTACAGAATTATCATTTAGAATTGATGTTGAATAATGAACAATAATATAAAATTCAGGTGAAGAATAATTGTATTATTTTTAATATTTAAAGCGAAAAGACTTCAACATGTTTTAACCCTGGAGCAGGCGCGCACTCGATACTAATGGTCCAGCGGGGTTATTGAGTCACCCTAATCCTTTTTTTTATAATTATTTTTATAGTACTCAATAAAAATCGTAATTCCACTGAATAATTTAATTATGAGAAAATATGCTTACCTACTTTCAAGGACTTTTCAATTTTTCTTTGGTAACGAATAAACAGTTTTGCCAGAATCAACGATTTCGTAAGCTGTGTGTCCCGCGTGACCATTTCCGGGTAAAAAGTGTATTCTCATTATGATAATATATATGTTACTAATAAAAAATTTTGTAAAACGTTTTTCGAAGTGCTTTATATATTTTAAAATACTCTTAAATATATATATACTCTCCGTGGGTTTCCAAATATCATAAAACTCTTTTCATGGAAAAAAGCGCAACAGAGAAATACATTACTTACAACTTCCCTAAATGAGAAACAAGCACATAAGAGAGGGGTCATAACTAACTGTACCAATAACTTAGAAGGTCAAACAGATTACAGCTATAATGTGCAGTATTTCAAAAATAATGAGAGTGATGAATTTTTTATGTTCCTAAATTTTTTCGATTCTTGGTCCGGGATCTGTTTTTTCTGTGAATGAGTAGTATGTTAGGATTAAAAAGGAAGTGTAATAAAAAAATCTCTTATCATGGGATTACAGCAAATCAAATAAAAGCTTTTTTGTTTGGTTATAGGACCAAAGATAGCTAATTAGAAATTAAAGAAGTTTTTATTTTTGATGACTTAATGTCGCACGCGCGCGCCTATAAATTATATCAGAATAAAAGTGCATTTTTTATTATGTCTGAAAGCATTTTGTTTTAATTCATTCCAGTAAATTAAATATTTTTAAATCTTTTATTTTCGATATGTTCGCGCCCCCTTGTAAGGTTATCGCCCCACCCAGGGGGGCGCGCCCCACAGTTTGAGAAACACTGAACTAGAGACAAGGCTACAGCAAATATGGAACGAAATGTCTCAAGACATCATACAGAACTTGTATGCCTCAATTGCCGATCGTATCGCATCGTGCATTCGTGATAGAGGGGGTTGGTTCAACAGGTTATTAAATCCTCTGTTCTTTTGCCTTTTTCTCTAAAATATATGATTCTTTTTCTTTGATTTTCTAATCATTTACTTATATCAACGTAGTAATGACGTATGGAAAATTTCGTTTCATTTTGACGTTTCCTTCTTGGTGCGCTAATTTTTTTGTCCATGAGTGTATACATACATATATATAATTTCGAAAACACCCCATTGGTTAAAAGCAACATTTAGTTGGTGCTCGTCTTTTTTCCATATTAAAACAGATTGTTGTATCTCAGAGATATGTCGCAAGTTTCTTGGTTCAATACCCCAATTTTACAAAGGTGAGTAACGAATAATGCAGCGCATTGAATCTCAGAGGGTATCAGTCTTTGCATGGTAGAATATAGGTATTTAATAAATAAAGGTAGCAGTTTATTTATAGTATGACTTAGATGTTTTGCTCAATATTACGAAGTTAATCACCAATATTCTACAATGGATCTAAAATTAATATGTATTGAATACAGACAATCATTTGATATATTAAGTAACACACTTCCGTAATTCTTTATAACATTTTTTAGTGGAAAATCTAAATTCTGTCTTATAAATTTCATAGAATTAAGAGGCATGTCCGGAAATTAAATACCGTTTCGTTCTACTGTAATCTCAGCGGTGGTATCGGAGCTCAACCTTTGCACAATAGAATCCCTGGTTGATTTTCATGACACAGTGACCGCCCTCACAGCCAGATGGTGTTTTTTTACTCGTGTTAGAGAGCATTAAAAATATTTAAAACGATTCAAAATGTTAAGAAGTTCGCGATCCTGCGGACTGTAGTTCTGTAATCCGTGCTTTAAAAAAACACAATGAATGTTTTAAGCCACTTGAAACTCGTCGTCAACAAGTTTATGGTGAAACTGAAATGAGTGATGGAATGGTGAGAAAGTGGATTCGACAATCAAATGATGGGAGCACCATTGTTCATGATGAAGAACGGAATGGGAGGCCTTCTGTAGTTAATAACGGTTTGGTTGAAAAAGTGAATGAGAAAATTTGCGAAAACAGACTGTTTACAACAATGTGATGAATGAGGAGTTTCCAAAAACCACTGTTCAGCAGTGGTACTCGTCACTGGCGGCATCTTTCTTTGAAGAGGATATGGACAAGTTGTTTTTCCTATTTGGCAAATGTCTGAACAATGGCGGTAACTACATAGAAAATAGTTTCCGACATGCTCTTTGAAGTAATTTTTTTTTTCAAATTAGGCATGTTTTTTTCAGAACTACACTTAGTTTCCGAACATGGTTCGTAGTATTTTCGCGTGTCTTCGAAATGAAAATATACATGATGCTATACATGCAGAATAATACACTTACTTTCAGGAAATGTGTCTTCCGGTTTATTTGAATGTCGTTGCAATCGTGGCGGAATGATTGGGAAGGACACACGGGTTCATTTAAAGGTTCAGGACATGCAGTTCCTCCTTGGGTTGGAGACACAACTAAATCCAAAATCTGAAACAGAAAAACATTAATATTATAAAAGAATAAAGGTCCATTGGGTTCAATCGTATTAATTCATTAATCGTATTAAATCATTAATTCATCAATTGGATGACAAATAATCAATATTAAAAATTTAATAAAAATTCTTCTTTAAAATTCAGATAATTCAAATTCTTCTAATAAAAATATATATTAAAGCGAATAAAGTTATGACACATTTATGATTTCATCATTTGGTGTTTGTTATTTTATTATTGTGACATTAAAATACTATATGACGAAAATAAAAAAAATATCATCAGTTTTCACTTATGGAACACACGATCTTGCATGTAAATAAGTCTAATTTTTGGATAGTAAAGAGTTTATTTAAGAAATGATATGAAGAAACAAACAGTCAAAGTCCAGAAACATCAATATTGCCAAAAAATATGAAAATCAAAAAGATACGTATTCGAGAATAGTTTGAAAGAGGGATGAAATATTGCTGCGTCTTTTAAAAATATAGCAAGAAGCTAAATTCAAATTTTCAACTAACTTTTATTATACAACTAAATGAAAATGCCCTTAGGAACATAAACTATATATTTACAAAACAATAAAGGTCAAGTATAATGAATTTTGAATACAAGTTTGCAAAATTGTTCACAAATTTGGAAATCTTCTTTCACAAAAAAAAAGGAATATTTTTGGCATTGAAAGGGGTAATTGTTTTTAAGAAAAATATTACCCACCATTTTTAAAAGAAATATGTTTTCTTATTTCATGCGTAAAATCTTAACACTCCTTTCTTTTTCTGCTTTCCTTTATTTTCCCTACTCTGTTCGAACTAAATACAGCCATGGACAAAACTAGAAGACATTATTATCTTTTAGAATTAGCTGCGAATGAGAAAATGTTTATCAACGTCTCACACGAGGGCTATTGGGGACGGACCTCGTAATTCTGGACCATGGTCAAGTGGCGAGTACGATACATGAGCTGACCCTTTCCAAACTACTAAACCAATCCAACGAGTGTACTTTCTCATATTAATGAGTTAAAATCAGATATTTTCCACACACACATTCACATTATCCCTGTAGCTTTACATTTTTTCATAACTGCAATATTTTACAGACAGGATTTTTAAAGGATTTTCTGATACACACATTTGTCTACGGCTGTACTCAATAAAACAGAAAATTTTCAGTATTTTCTTCTTAACTAATCCAGCATGGCTTTGAATATAATAAGACAGTCTCCCATTCAAACTGACAATGTGACATTAACTTTAAACAATCTTAAAAAAATATTAAAACAAGAATAGTTTATTTTAAAATTCAAATTTTCAGTTTTGTAGAAATCTACTTGGACTCTTAAGAGGAGAAAGTACGATTGAATTGACAAAACTCGGTCAAAAAATCAAATATAATTAATTAAGCTTAAATTATACTTTATATAATTCTCTGTAATCTCCCAAATTTTGAAAGCTTTAAGTGTAATGCTGAGTTACAATAACTTTTACGTTAGTTTTTATTCAATTCCCATGTCAAATCAAGACTTTAAAATGATTTATCTCAAAAAGTTAAAGTAACTAGTTTGTCTTCATTTAAAATTCTCAGGGTTTTTTTCTATTGTGTCAAATGCTTTAATATTTTTTCTGACTAATGCTAATAATACATGTAACAAAGCTGTTCTTATGAAAGCAATACTTATTTTTTTTAAAAAAAATAATTGAATTTAAAATTTATACATTTTTTACTGAGTTTTCAATAATCACTCATAAAAAAGTATTGTACGAATAACATTCACGTTAACACATAATCCATCCCAACTTTTACTATACATAGTTTGATGTACTTGTAAACGAAGTTTCATGCGTGTATGTCCATTTTTGTAGAAGTAGTATTTTAAAATCACTGAAAATTTTTAATTTATTTTCCTTAAAAAATTAAATGGGTAGCTTTCCATGAAGTTTAGAGCGCAAAATTTGTTTACGTAAAACATACATATAAGCAGCACATAAAAAATGTTTGAAAATCATTAAATTAAAAAAATTTATGCAAATCATACCATGCCCCCTTAAATACAGCGTTTTCGCTTCATATATAAAAATGTGCTTACACAATCTCTTTCCCTCTTACTTTTTCTTCGTCAAACACTCTTCAATTACATTTGCAAACATCCCAAGATTTAACAGAGGAATGAGAATAAACATTGTATATTAATGTTTAAGGATGCGTAAACACCTATATAAACTAAATATTGAATATCGATATGCATTTTTCATTCAGTAAATTATTTATTTTTATTTTGAGATTAATCACAACTAACCTCCTTCACCACGCTAGTGTTTGATGGACAGTTGAACGAGGAACAGGATATGTTTCTCCTAGCCAAAATACAATCCTGTGGACAGTCCAAAGAACACGCCATTTCAGTCTCAGGCTTATCCCAAAAGTGTTCACAAGCAGAACTGTCCACTGTTTTCATTGTTGTTGTCAGAACGCAACTAACTTTTCTATGGGCCATCCCCGGTATAGATGTTTCAATACAAGATGATATAGGTGCTGATAATGATGGTATACAAGAAGACCATGCACCAATGCGCCATCTGCAAATAAATATATAAAATGTATAACATTACAATGAACACAAACAACAATAGACAAGCATGTAGGTTAAAATTTTTTCGGATATTTTTAAAAAAGTTTCAATGTACCAATAATTTAATCTTTACCTAAGAACATTCTTATGTTTGTCGCACACTCTGAAGCACTGGTCGACGGTTGATGGCTTTTTAGATTCATCACAATTTGACTCCTCCACTATAAAATTTAACGAATCTTGACATGAGACTTTACGAACTCTGTGGCCTTCCCCACACTTCCCTCTACTAAAGCAAGAACTCCAGGATCCTGAAGAAAAAAAGCACATTTAATTTAAACTAACTCTAGAATATGTTACAAAATTGTTCATAGTAAAATACAGTGATACCCCGCACTTATTCGATAGGTGGGACTGACTGATAACCGCGTAAATCGAGGTATGATTTCACATCTAAATACATGCAAATTATTCTTATTTGGAGCCGCAGACGAAAGAATATAATAATTTAGAGCAGTGTTTCTCAAACTAAGGGGCGCGCCCCCCCTGCAGGGGGGGCGATAAACCTACAAGGGAGGCGCGAGAAAATCGAAAATAAAAGATTAAAACAAATTTATTTGCTAGAATGAAATAAAACAAAATACTTCCTGACATAATAAAAAATATACACATTTACACGGAAATAATATATATATATATATATTATCTGCGGTTTTACATCAAAAATAAAAGTTTCTACCTCAAAACCTCATTTTTTAGCTATCTTTGATACTATAACCAAATAAAAAACGTTTTATTCGATTTGCTGTAATCCCATGATGAGAGATTTTTTTTATTATGTTTTCTTTTCAAAGTGAAAATGCTACTCTTTCAGAGGAAAGACAAAACCCAGACCCATAATCAAAAAAAAATTTAGGAAAATAAAAAGTTCATTACTGTTATATATTATTGCCATCAGCTGTAGGCAGCAGAATGTATTTGCTGCGGTTTGACCTTCGAGCTTACTTGTACGGTTAGTTACATCCCTGCTCTTATGTATTTGTTTTTTCATTTAGGGAAGTTTGAAGGTTTACTAAGCCAAGCATAATGAAAAACGTTTTACATAATTTTTTTAGAACATCCATATTGTAATAAATACACTTTTAATCCGGGAGCGGTCACGCCGAGCACAGTGTGCACGAAATCGGTATTTCTGGCAAAACTGTTTAATTGGCAATGGCCCTGACACTATCCTCCTGTTTGACAATCTTAACGTGAACTAAAATATATTTGTCACATTTCTCCCTCTTTTTTGGGAGTGACAGACGTTTTTTTTTACGATCTTAAGGTACTTCTTTTGTCTGAGTTCCCGGTGTGATAACTTTTTTCCGAAATATTTTCTGTGTCCTTGAAAGCAGGGGGGTGAGTATATTTTCTCTTAATTAAATTATTCACTGGAATTACGATTTTTATTGTGTACTATGAAAATAATTATAAAAAAAGGATTGGGGTGACTCACACAATAACCCCGCTCGACCATTAGTATCGAGTGCTCGCCTTCTCCAGGGTTAAAACATGTTGAAGTCTTTTCACTTTAAATATTAAAAATAATACAATTGTTCTTCATTAGAATGTTTTTATTGTTCATTATTCAACATCAATTCTAAATGCTAATTCTTTGAGGCTTAAAATTACAGTTCGCTTAAAACTAATTATAATTTGAGCAATCATTTAAAAAAAATCATTTTACCTTTTTGTAAACATTGTCGCACACTTGGCTTTACTCTCCTTACAATTAAGCGATTTTATATCAATAATGTTTTATTTTCTTATAAATGTGAACTTGTGCAAAGAGCGGGCACTTCAGCCGGTATACTTTTAATGTATCAGTGCTTTACAGAGTATTTTATAACTAATTAATTAATACTAAATTAAGAACAAGTTTATACTAGCGACTTCCATGGGCTTGTCTTACAGAGCGAAGTTTTTCAAAGGAATGCTTTTATGATTAGAAATTGACTCTCTGAATTATTTTTCTATATTTAGCTGATATCTATATTTTGTCTTCTAAGCAACCACCGCATTTTGCAATATGTTCCAATTTAAAAATTAGAGAAAGGAAAAATTACATAATAATTATCCTATTACTTAATTTTTTTTTGCTTAAAAGTAACATATACAAAATTTAATACTTATGTGATGAATTTGTATGGTTTATAATAAAGATTGTTGCTTTAGCGTCAAAGTGCATTATTATTGCATTCAGTACATTATTGATGTATAAGGGGGCGCGATAAAAATTGTGATTGAAAAGGGGGGCGCCAGTATTGAAAGTTTGAGAAGCACTGATTTAGAGCAAAAAAAGTTTAATAAAATCCTATAGACAACACACATATACAAAATCGCAAAACGAAGTTATTTTGATGTAGAAGGTTTCATAAAATTTAACAATTAGTCTGCTGGCTCAAAGATTTTTTTTTTTCTTCACGCAAAATTTCCTCGAAGCATTCTAATATTTTTTTTATTCCTTGTTTTATTGAAAAAAATACGCTCTTCATTGGAGACTATAATTTGTAAACTTCCTAATCTTTTTTTAATTAAACTGAGGTCTTAGGTCAAATTAACCGCCGACATTCGATCTTATGATTGAACTGGGTCTAAAGACTAGTTCTTCAATGTCTTGCTCTTGTTCATGCATTTCTATGAGCTCGTCCATTGTCTGCTCCGGATTGTCCAGCAATTCTTGAACGTCTTCACTATACAATTCTAAATTTATTTGCCTGGTATGATTGACAACATCAAGCTCTGGCCCTCATTCCGCCTGAGTTTAAAAAAAAAAAGAAAAAAGACGACGAATCAAAGAAATTTGAAAATTGCGTATCTCCGATTTCACGTAAGTCGAGGTATTACTGTACGTAATTTATGCTTTGAAAACTTTAAAGTGGCAAAAATATAATGTATAAATATATTTGAGTTGATATTTGTCTGATATGTTATATATATATATATATATATATATATATATATATATATATATATATATATATATATAATATAATGTTTTAATATTTTGTTACAATATTTGTATATGATATATGTTATAATATATATATTTGTATGAATTTCGAAGCAACACTATTGTACTATTTAAAATTATATAATTGATGATTCGCTTATAGATATATTTACATGGTAATATCATTACCGATTATATTAAAGAAAATTGTGACAAAAATGAAAGAAAAATACCGTGAAAAATTAAACTTACTAGTTTTCCATGTGTATGAGACTCCATTTATATCCGGCAAAGCTGTAGACAAACTCAGAAAAATAAAGAGCAGCAATATGTTTGAAAACATCAGAATCGTCAATCTGACAGGAAGTATCTTCATCTTAAATGTTCAAACCTGAAATATTAAAGCTTTATTTAAGAAAAAAGAATCATAAACATAGAGTAATAAAATCATAAGAATTTTACATTAAAAACAATGATTAATCAAATAAAAAAGTGCTGAAAACAATTTTTAAAACAATGATTCATATTTTTAAGATACTAAAACCATCCTCTAACTTTATTACAATTTTTTTTTTTTTTTTTTTTTGCTTCTCTGAATTTATGTATATTATTTTAAATGTCAGGGACCATAGTCATGCACTATGATGCCTATACCCACTGATGGCATGTTAAGGACCAAGAACAGGATTGATTATTTGATTGTTTGTTAACGTCATATTTTAAAGCTGCACGAGGGCTGTGGCAGACAGAGTTCACTCAAAAGGTTTAGTACAGTAATACCTGGCGAACTCGGAGTTATGCGCTTTTAAAATCTCGTCGATTCGATATTTTTTCCCAATCACTGAAACTCATGCGGAACCAGTGCCCGAGCTTGATAAAAGCGGTAATTTGATTGAAAAAGTTGTCAATCTTGCCATGCAAATACATTTAAAACGTGGATAGTGTTGACGTTCATGAACTGTTCGATTCCACAATCAGGAGTTGACAATGGATGAGCTCATAGAAATGCAAGAGCAAGACATTAAAGAACTTAAATCTTTAGACCCAGTTCAATCAAAAGATCGAATTACGGTTGGGAATTTGACAAAAGGTCTCAGTTTGATCGAAAAAGGATTACAAATTTTCGAAAATATTGATTCCACTGAAGAGCGTATTTTTTTCAACTAAACAAAGGCGAAAAAATTATTAGTATGCTACGAGAAAATTTTGCTGGAGGAAAAAAACTTTGATCCGGCAGAATACTCTTTGTTAGATTTTATGAAACCTACAACATCAAAATAACTTCGGTTTGCGATTTTGTATTTGTGCTATTTAAGATTAAAAAACATTTTTTTTCTAAAATATTTTTTTCGTCCACGGCCCCAACTAAAATTAATATATATGTATTTATATGCTAATTTATACCCTGACTTATGCGAGTTCGAATTAAGGTATCCGACTATGTTTGGAACCGTGATTTTAAAAAAGCGCATAAAAGGATAATTTTCATGATATTTAGTGTCACTTAGATTAGAATACATGTATAAAATAGTTTTAAGGACATTTTGACAAAAAAAAATTGTTTAGATAGAATAAAGGGTGTTTTTTTTAGAGGTATAGAACTTTAAATTGCAATAAAACAACGATGTATTATTCGATTGACATGAATTTTTTTTATTCGAAATATAATCTTGGGGCAATACATTTTAAAAATGATTTCTGGCATAGGACTGCCACGGCTGGCTCGGATGTAGTCCAATCTGGACGTCCAATTTTCGATGACTTTTTCCAACATTTGTGGCCGTATATCGGCCATAACACGGCGAATGTTGTCTTCCAAATGGTCAAGCGTTTGTGGCTTATCCGCATAGACCAATTACTTTACATAGCCCCACAGAAAATAGTCTAGCGGTGTTAAATCACGAGATCTTGGAGGCCAATTCACAGGTCCAAAACGTGAAATTAGGCGGTCACCAAACGTGTCTTTCAATAAATCGATTGTGGCACGAGCTGTGTGACATGTTGCGCCGTCTTGTTGGAACCACAGCTCCTGGACATCATGATTGTTCAATTCAGGAATGAAAAAGTTAGTAATCATGGCTCTATACCGATCACCATTGACTGTAACGTTGTGGCCTTCATCGTTTTTGAAGAAGTACGAACCAATGGTTCCACCAGCCCATAAAGCTCACCAAATAGTCAGTTTTTCAGGATGTAACGGTGTTTCGACATACACTTGTGTATTAGCTTCACTCCAAATGCGGCAGTTTTGTTTGTTGACGTAGCCATTCAACCAGAAGTGCGCTTCATTGCTAAACAAAATTCGCTTATGAAAATCGGGAACAACGGCAATCTCGTTTTGGGCCCATTCGACGAATCTACGCCTTGCTTGATGATCGTTTTGATGAATTGCCAAACCAAACTGAGAATAAATCACTTGACAGCTGTTAAATCGGTCGCCATCTTGGAAAGTAATGCCAACTTAAACTTCTATACCTGGAAAAAAAACACTCTTTATTTCAGCAAAAAATTAACTTAGAATAACCTTTTTCAAAATCTTCTTTTATGAAAAATGCTTCTATTATAATAATATTTTGCCTGTATATAGCTCAGACCTCTATACAGAGGCTCAAGCATGATTTTTGAAAAATTCATATTGTTTTCAGAGTTATAATCAATTGAAATAATTACCGTTGTTTTTTTCTTAAAATTTCTCCCCTCTATTGTCGTAAAACATGGATAAACCCACTTCTAAGATATGTATTTCAAAAATTCTAGTCGAGCCTTTGTACAGAGGTTTGAGCTATATACAGGCAAAATGTTATTATATTAGAAGCATTTTTCACAAAAGGAGAATATTTTGAAAATGGGTCATTCTATGTTCATTTTTTGTCAAAATGTTGTTTTATTGTAATACTATTCTTAAAATAATTTTATACACATTTTCTAATCTAAGGGACACTAAATATAAATATTATCCATTTACACGCTTTTTCAAAATCACGGTTCCAAACGTAGTCGGATACCTTAATATGGTTATCACTCGGGTTCACTATCGCGTAAGTTCAGGGATATTACTATACTACAAAATGGTCCCCGGGAAACATATACTCCCTTCTATTCATACCCTCAGCCTTTATTTAGAAAAAAATGAGATCTTTTAGTGACGGGCCTCGTAATTTTCAACACCAATGAAGTGATGAGGACACTTGAGCAAGCACCCCGTTCCTCAAACATTCATACCGCGCTAACGTGAGGAGTGCCAACTACAACAGAATTAACACGCCACAACTCCAGTACAAAGTGAGTCTTCAAGCCAACAGGAATCGAAACCACGACTTTATTTTAAGGGAAGTAAATTTTTAATAAATAATAACTACTATGTACTGGCTTTAACAAGGAGATATAACTTTATGGTACTTGCTTACATATTTTAATTGCATGTATTATTCCGCAACAAGTTGTCCAGTTCTAATATTATTTCGAAGATCTGATACGGTGTGATTACATAAAAACATGTATTTATAATATAAACGTAAGCAATCTCAAAGTATCGTTAAATATTCTATATCCCCTGGAACTAAAAATGTCCATTAGAAAAAAATATTGTCGTTTTGCAACCACGTGAACACCAATGGAATGTTTATGATTATTGGAGTAAAATTTACTAACGATTATTGCTTTACAAAAAAATCTTTTAAAAGTAAAAACAAGTAAAATGTGAATAGGTAATGTCTAATTTTGAGCTCGTTTATGAGAAAGAAGTACTTTTAATTCTCATTAGGTTGTATCATATATATAGATTCAATTTCTGCTAAAATAAGTGTGAAGGCATTTTATTTTCTTGAGATTGTATTTTCATTACTAGATGCTACATTATTCGTCATCGATTTGTGTAAACTTGAATATTTTTAATAAATACCGTAAAATTCGTTAAAAGAACCGCGCACCTATACGTTCAAGCTGCATTTTTTTTTAAAAAAAATTAGGTATATTCGCTATAAAACGCGCATCTCCTTTTTTACGAAAAAATCTGAAATGTATGTATGAAATGGTCTTATGTTTTGAAGTCATTTATTCGGAGTATTATCCCAAGATTTAAAAAAAAATAGTCTGTATGATTCTAGATCTAACAACTGTTTAAGTGCATTAAGTGTGTCATTTCTTTTAAATAAAATGCAGTTCGATATATTAGATGCCTAATTTGATTATGCTCATTTCTTTTTTTATTATTATTTTTAAAGATACCATTTTCTTACACTTGACGTATGACGTGCACCCATAAATTTCGACACTACTTTTTTGTGTTAAAAGTGCGTATTATACGCCGGATTATACGGTAAATAAGAAGCATTTTTAAATATATTGCTCTTTATGCAACAATGAATTCAAATATTACTGAAAAATGTATTATATACATTTTATATTGTAATATATAAAACTATAAATCCATTTAGTATTAAAATAAGAGAAAAATTCTTAAAGGTAACAACTTATAAATTGAAACGGAAATAAGTATAATATTAATTTTGCCGTTATGCATACATCCCTCTGAAGTATTTGGAAGGATATTAATTCTTTGAACATTTTCTGCTTAAAAATACACCCAATTTGGTTTGCACATTGTAAAATTGTTCGCAAAAAAGCAGTCTTAAAACACGCAGTTTTAATTTACCGTAAAATCAGTCGGATAACGAGCACTTTAAACACAAACAATAAGATCGAAATTTAAGGTTGCGCGTTATACGCCGGGTATTAAAACGATAGCTTTAAAATTAACAAGAGATGAGCATAAAAACAAAATTACTTCTACACATATCGAAATACTGTTTATTTAAAAGAAATGTGGCATGCCTTATGAACTAAATGAGTTATAGTTCTAGAAGAATATTTTTTTTCAAAAGTCTGGGATAATACCTCGAACAAATGACTTAAAAACATAAGAGTATTGTACGCTAACATTTCAGGTTTCTTCGTAAGAAAGGAGGTGCGCGTTATATAGCGGATATACTTGAAAATTAAAAAATGCAGCTTTAAGGTATAGGTGCGGGTTTTATGGTACATGAAAAACAAACACATGAAATAATACATAATTCCTAGCTTTCAAGTATCACATCTATATTTTAAATCCCATTAGTATCCTAATCCCTCCACCGATTCCCACTCAGTTCATCCAACCACAAAAGGCGAAATCCAAAGCCACCTCTCAATCGAGTTTCCTCTCTAAGTCCATTAAGACAAGGACTATGAAGTTGTCGATCTGGCAAATGGTTCCCTAACAGAATCTGTCAGAGATTCCCGTCTCCCTTCTAACAAATTAGGCCGAACACAGAAAGCGACTCCTCATGGCATGCACATGCATATGAATGAACAATGGCTCCTCCCATTTCGGCAAAGAGAATGTTACATGTGTAGAATGGAAGGCATGAATACTATTGTATCTTTGAATCGCTGAGTGATTCCCAGTCCGTTGCAAATGCACGCTCTGTTTCGCCCTGTTGTCTCTATGCATCGATGGATGGATTCGGAAGTGTATTCTGAGAAGTGTAGGAGTCTTTTCTCTGGGGTATGGGATGGCTGAGGGATGCAGAAAGCGTCAGGGAATAGTTCTGAAAGGTTTTTGTGGCAGATGGAAAATGAATTTGAATAGATCACTTTTTACGATGTTTTATCCTACTTTTTAAATGATACTAACATTTTATAGTTACATTAAAAGGTAAAATTCAATTCGACAAAAATTTTATTTAAAAATAATGCACATTCGCATTGCAAGAAAATATTTACCGTACATTTCCGTGAGTAAGTCGAACATTAAAAGTAAGGGAGATACGGATCAGCTAATCTCAGAAAGAAAATAAGTCTAGGAAAAAGGTTATAATAAAAACTTATGTTTTGACAGATTTATTAGTGATTCCTCGTTAAAAGGAAGATACCTTGAATTTTTTACTGATTTTTTGGCAATTCTCAATAAAAGAATATCTTAATTGCCTTAATTGATTTCACAGGTCTTACTGAGCGATGGAAACTTTCACTAAAATATTGACGTAATTTCTAAAAATAACTGGCAATTTCCTTCATTTAAGCAATTGATTATATTTTTTAGATTACATGTTTTCCTGTTTTTCCACATATTTAAATGTAGAAAATCAATAATTCCCACTCTTGTATATTGGCACTAGAGCGAAGAAGTAAATTTCCAGATTTTAAAATTAAATAAACGACAATATAAACAATATCAAGAAGCTTTTATTGTCTCTCTACTTAGTGGGTCTTCAGTGTCACGAATACGCGGCTCGACAACTCCGGTCGCGGGTGACCATGACCACTCGGTTCCCACATCCAGGAAACAAAGTCGGGAACGAGTTTGCGACCATGACCACTCGGATACAGAGACTACAACATGTATTGCAGAAATTTGATATACATATATTTAAGATTAGAATTTTTTGACTTTTGCATAAATTATGTTTTCTTACTCCTGTTTGTTCAATTCCTACAATTAGCTCACACTCTCTATATATTTATTTATCTTCGTGGAATTTTCAATCGTTAATAAAATACATTTTAAAGCGATCAATTGAGCTGAAATTTTATATACTTGCTTATTTTTGGATGGCAATACAGTAATTTAATTATAATCAATAAAAACTAATTGATTAAAACTAATTAATCACAGAATTACAAACACAGCCACATTGGCATCATTTTTGGCGACTTAGCGACCATTTTAGTGACTCGTGTCGAAACGTGGAAAGGTTTTTTTCTCACACTTTAAAGCCCTCATTGAAGGTGCAATTTTCTATACACTATTGTTTTGGGTAAAAATACGATAATTTAACTATAATTATTTGACTGAAACTAATTATTTAACTAATTATTTAAAGGATAACAGATACATCCACGTTGGTTTCATTTTTAGTGACTTGGGTCAAAACGTTAAAAGATTTTTTTCTCACATTTTAAAGCATTCAGTTGAACTTAAATTTTATATACGCGATTGTTTTCGATAGCAATACGATACTTTAATGATAATTAATAAAAATTAATTACCATTTAATGTTATGATTTTGTCATATGTATATACATATTTATATTAATTGTAACTATTTAATAAAAAGTAGCTAAAATAAAATTTTTCTCCAAAACCAAAGAAAGGAACCCCCATAAATTTAAATAAAAATAATTTCTTTAGCAACAATGTTATTGAAGGAATTTCCTTCACTAATATTGTTAGCGTAAATAAAGATAGTATAAAATCCTCAAATTCAAAGGAAAATAAAAGTAAAACAGAACAGTCAATCCCATGATTCCTCTACCCCTGAAACAAGTATTTCAGAAATTTCTAGTTTAATTGAACTTTTTAAAATTCTTTCTGATCTTGTTGAAAAAATGCCAAAGTTACTGCAACTACTTCCAGCTCTTAAAGCCTTGAAAGATGACAGGCAAAAAGCTTTTCTACTTGTAGAATCGCTCCTAGATAATTAATTCTTTAATTTTTCTCTTTCTAATTTTAATTTCTTCGTTTTTTAGTATTTTTATCTCATTAGTTTTCTCATCTGAATAGTTAAATTTTTTCTCTGAGAAGGGCAGTCTCTCCAAGCTTACTCTACAACCAATAGCAATTCTCAATTCCTATAGCCGAAACCAGCTACCCCATTGGTCATTGCATTAATGAAGTCACGCCTCCTCCAACAAGCCAAGCTAACAACACCAGTAATATCGCAGTTTCAAGATAGGGAGCGGAGGATCGAGTCATAGATCCAGTCTTCTGTGAAGTTCAACTTACTAATAATTTTTTTTATATTGCTTGTTTTTAAGATAATAATATACAATAATTATTTCTATTCTGAATTACCTGTTTCTTGTTCAAGAATTTATTTATTACCAATTTCACTTCTTTTTTTAAAAAAGTCTTTTAGTATAAAAAATTATTTTCTTGAAAAGTAATAAATCCTTCATACACATACACAAAATAAGGCAATTCTTTATATTCCCACTAAACATAAAATATTTTTTAACCAGAGTAACGAGATTAAATACTGAAAAACCATCGCCTACAAATTGACAAGCTCCGAATTTAACAAACATGCAAATAACAAGAATCTAATCCTTACAAAAGTGGACGGGTACAAACACCCTCAGCAAAGAATTAGAAAATTGGAAATTATTTTACAGGATTAGAATTCTAGTCAGCGCACGAGATCTCCCGATCCTGTTACCCTTAAGCCATTTTAGACAATTTTTTCCCTTTCCGAGGTCGTCTTTTCCCTCGAAAAATCATTACATAAAACTTAATTCATGACACATA
The DNA here is from genome assembly GCA_019973935.1 of Trichonephila clavipes. Lineage (NCBI taxonomy): Eukaryota > Metazoa > Arthropoda > Arachnida > Araneae > Nephilidae > Trichonephila > Trichonephila clavipes. Next base: position 340,969 of record BMAU01006735.1, read on the forward strand.
AAATCAAATAAGGTAAAGCGGTTTAAGCGCAGCGTAAGGTAATGTCCGTTTAACGTATTTTCAGAGAATAAACGTAAATTTCCGACGTTTGTGTCACATTAAATACTGTTGTCTCCTTAAAATGCGTATACTTTTATGAGTCGTAAAAACTTTTACAGCTTGTAGAAATAAGATTAGATTTCCGGAACTATTCCTTCGGTCTGTCATCTTTCGTAATCCCAACAATAAAAAAGGAGGGACATCGATGGGGGAAAATTTGTTCCGATATAAAAGTGGGGATAAATGAGTGGCTTAGAGGAGGCGATGTGTCAAAGAGTTGCGGTGGCTGCAGAGAATTGGTAATTAAAATGTTTGGAGACAATGGCTGGAGGATATTTAATAAAATATAATAAATAACAGTTACAAAGAGATAATATTATATTTAATAGGATTCAAAGCAAAATGTATTTTTTAAATTTGTCACTTTGACATTAGAGAATTGTCGATTGAGGATTTTTACCGTAATCCCTTTGAGATGATGATTAGTTGCGCATCCAATTTAATTTTTCAGGAAACATAACACAAAGTGTTGTAACGGGTCTATCTCCGAACCTCTAACTAATCCTTTTGGGGAAATTTACTTCTTTTAAATGTTGCTCAACTGAAAACTTTCTCCAGAAGAAGAAGACATGGTTTATGTAAATGAAGGCTTATATTTAAGCATTAACTTTTAGGTACGATAGAGAGGTTAGGAGTTAGATGACATAAGTTAGCGATTAGCGTAAAGTAGTGGAAGGCTAGTCGAGAGTTGCTTGCCTATTAATTGTTTAATATTTCAGAATGTTAATTGACGATTTAGTCAATAAGTTATATTTGAACAATAACCACCAGAGGTTAAATAGCTAAGAAAGGACTTACGGTAATTCAGACCGTAATTTATCAAAGAGTTCTAGGAGTAAGTTAATTGAATCATTATAAATGATTAAGCATCCTTTCTGACTTGTAGTTGTTCCAATACTTTATAGAAGAGAGTAAATTTTCTACCCTGAACTGTTGAAATTTAGTAAAGGATTAATAAATTGGAATTGTTCTGATTATGGCTGATCTTTATTTTAACTCCCAAACACCTATAAATGGGGCGGTCCGTTCCTTACAGTATGATGTAATTAATTAATTATGTATTTATTTGGTAACAAAAGACAGATACTTATTGTTTTATTAGACTTAAGAATAATCGGATTTTAGTTATGCATATAGTTGTCCATGATTTCACTATTTATTCAGTACAAGCAATAATAAAATTCACCAAATTATAAAAAAAATATATACTCGAGAATCTTAAATTATGTATAAAATTCTAAAATTATAACGTTTATGTCACTCGTCAACAATTATCACATCAATCTATGCCATTGTCTCTTCTGTTCAAAGGAAACCAAATTAAAATTTGAAGTAATTTATGTCGGAAAATCGAAATGTAATGGAAATATTAATTTTGATTTAATTATTTTATTTCCGTCGCACTCTAAGTCAAAGCGAGGGTATTGACGACAAACCTATTAATTTTGAGCTTTGGTCAAGTCATGACACCTTTATGCTGCATCCCACTTTCCAAACTTCAGCAACAGATCAACATACGGACTTTTAGTCACTACAAATTTGACGCACATTAGCCCCTCTACACGGCAAGTCTGCAGTGATACCAAGGCTTGAGAACGACAGTCTCAAACTTGAGACCTCAGCAACCTCACACATAAAAATATTAAATAAAGTGGACTGTAATTTAATAAAATTCAATAGTTAAAATTCTTTACACAACATCAATTTGTGCAAAAACTACAATGAATATGTAAATGATACCCCGTCGTTCTATAATAATACCAATTATTTCAAAACTATGACAAAAACGTCCGCTCGCACAAGCCGAATATATGAATTCGGAAAGATTCATCACCAGAGAGAGTTTGAGACATTCGTTACGGCGAAATGAAACTCTACATTCCCGAGCCAAACGCAGAATAAATATATACAAAAAATCGTGCAATTGTATCATCATTCATTCTACATTTGCATGTAAATTCCCCCCCCAAAAATAAAGTATAATACGTCGCAGCGATATATAAAATTATAGATGAATTCTTAAACTGATACCAGGTTGAAAGGGCTCAATTTGTGCACTAATTAAGAGGTTATTGTCTTTAATTTATTATCACAATTATTGTAAATATTTGTTTGTTGACACAGTTACTGTTCAGAAGTTTGGTAATTCCAGTCATTTCTGGGAATCAAATTGTAAAAAAAAAAAAAAAAAAAAAAAAAAAAAAAAAAAACCTCAGTGATTTAATTGTTAAATTGACATTTTAGTGTACATTTACTGAAATTGGTAAGTATGAGAATTTCTCTTATAAATGAAAGATTTAAAAATCTTTGGTATATGCTCAGAATTTAATAAACTATTTAGTCACAATAACATTAATTAATGTATTAAATAATGTAAAACCGCAAGAGTCAAGAAAGTTGAAGCTGTTTCATTAAAATGAAAAAATGTAATAGCAGTATTTGTTTTTGTGACGCATACTAAAATATATTTTTTAAAGTGAAATGGTTTAAACGTGTGTGTGTGTGGTTTCAAGTTTAATGTGAAAGGTGCTTAAGCACGCGCAAGTAATGCGCAATCAAAGGCTAATGCCCTCGCAATTTTTCAATGTTTTTCATCATGTTATGCAAATATTAGAGGAAAGTGCCAAGACCTCAGTGATAATTATTTATCCCTTTTGATAACTGTACCAAATCAGTCGAATAGATCGGGTTGTGAGGAAGAAAATTGAAATCAAATTAAAATGGAAATTTATAAATCCTGGAGAAGTGAATTAAAAAGATATGTAAAACAGTACTTCTTCATTGGTTTTGTTTAAAAAAATTATGTATTTTTAAAAGGGAAGCTATACTGTCGAAATCCCTAACAAATATTTCCAAAATAACACTTTGGGGCGTACCGAATTTCATTAAAGGAAGATTGGTACACGTCTAAAACATGACTGAGCCACCATGCCTTTGGACAGTTCCAACCTGGCATGCAGGATCCATGGCTTCATGAGCCTGACGCTCTATTCTCAGCCTCCAGTCGGCGTTAAGTAGTCGGAACCGAGACTCATCACTACATGCTACTCGTTTCCAGTCTTCTACACTCCAATCTCTGTGCTCACTTGCCCAGGCAAAACGTGCAGCCCGATGGCGAGCATTGAGCAATGGTACTATAGTAGGTCGATGGCTCCCGATACCCATACGGTGAAGCGAACGTTGCACAGTCCATTCACTGACTGTACGACTGCATCATCATTCAATTGGGTGGTAATTTGAGCTAACTTTGGCTTCGCTAGCACGTGCAATGCGCCTGAGCCGTCTCTCAGCACGCACTGTTAAGGCTAATTGTCCTTTGCAGTCTACCCGATTGCTAATTTTTTTTCACTATCCATGTATTACTCTTGGTATATTCTTGACTCTGTCGATTTTGAAATTTAGCTGTGTGATGATTTCGAAAATTGAATGGCCCATGCGTCGGACACCTCCGATTTGTGCGCGTAAATCAGGCAGTTTAACCCTACTGGCAGTTCCAACACTAATTCAGAACAACCACAGTACGTGTTATATATGCAGTTACCCCAATGCCTTCACTTCCTCCTAAATGATGCGCAGCGCTACACAATTTGCATAGCCCTTGCTGTCCCTAATTCGGTGGCATTTCAGTGTATATATAGAGAGTGAGCAAATAGTAGGAATTGAAAAACTAGCATTGTGTTATCCTTCCACTTCATAGGGTATTTTATAACATTGCATGACTATACAGGGTGATTCGCTGCAAGACCTACAAACGCGCAGGGTGTATAGTGGGTACAGAGACGACTCAGAATAACAATGGGATTCAGGATCTGAAAAGCCACAGTTGCGAGCTGTAGTGCAAAGAAGCAGAAAGAGCTACACATTTATAGGACAGAAAAAAAATGTATTGAAAGGCTGTATTGAAACAGGTGTTCTAAATTTCGACCGCAAGTCGCTGCATGGAATTCCTTACGTTTTGGAAGATTCCTGACATGACAGGTATCTTCTCCATAGGTACAGATATTCCAGTGTTGAGGTCTCAACTAAAGGAATGAGTGCATTGCACACCAAACTCTTTATGTGACCCCAGAAGAAGTCCATGTATGACAGATCCAGTGATCTGGCAGGCTAATAAACCGGGCCACCACGACCTATGCATCACTGACCGAAGATTGCATTGAGATATTCATGCAGCGCCGCTGTCAAGCCTACCAGACGACTTTTGGTAGTAATTTTGAACACTTTTCGTCAGAGACGGCTCTACGGCCGGACAAATCGGACCCCTGCCCATGATCAATTTTGAAAAATATATAATTTTTTTTGTTACAAAAAATTTGATATATTTTCTGAAATGTTAGTGGGTGTGAATATGGTATTTCGTTTAATGTATCTTATTTTTTTTTACCTTGTACTCTGAACATTTAATGACAGTTTCCTTTTATGTTGAAACTTGAAGGGTTCGAGGTGGGAGTATACGTTAAAGCATAAAATTTAATATGTTTACGCATCATTAACTAGTAACTTTCTCCCCATCCCGTAGTGAGGTCACAACTGACATTCCTTTCACCCATACAATTTCCGGTTTCAGCTATCGAAAAGGGGACAAGGGTAATAAAAGGTTTGGGTAGATAGAGAGCCACAGGAGATGCTTTATTTTAGTCTTGAATGTAGCTATTATAAATTAAAACATATGGTTTTGATCCCATCAGTAATAGACTATTTTTCGAATAAATTGGACTGCTTAAATAGAGTTAAGCTATTGAAATCAAAATCCTAACTTACAGCTTTCGATTATGATTGAAAACATTTTGATAGTCCTCAGAATTTCTAAAATGAAGCACGTTTGTCTTTTTTGCCTCTCTCACTCCCCCCCTCCTTCTCATTAGAAGCTGATCACCCTAAAATACACTCTGTTCGTCTTTACTCAACAAATGAAGCAAGCTTGCCTAAACTTAAAAGTTTGAAGGCCTTTAAGTCCAAAAATAGGAATTTTTGTCTACAGCACCCCCGCAAACCTATCTTAGGAGTTGATTTCCGTAAAATCCGTTATCAGCGGATCTTTACTCAATAAAAGAAACATCAATAAGTTTTAAGTCTGTATGTCTAATATAATTCAAAAATGGGACTTCCTGGTCAATAATGTCCATGCATCCAGGCCCACGGGAGTTGATTTCCGTAAAACATGTTTTTGATGGATTTCTGCTTAACAAAGTAACATGCCTGCCAAATTTCAAATCTGTATATCCAATAGTTTTGAAAATTTCGTGATGAGATAATCACATTTTTCTCTTTTAAAAAAATATTGCACTTTAGCTGAAGTTAAATTTAAAAAAAACAACAGCTTAAAAAGGAATTATAATAATATAATGCAAAAATTTAGTAAGAAAATCATAAGTTATCTATAATTAATGAGACATGGAATTTAAAAGAATAGTATCCAGGTACAAAACACACATACATTATTTCATAAATAATAAAATGCGTAGCAGAGCAAAAAATACCGCTTTAACCACGAAAGCCTTTAAGATTAAACGAAGGAGAAAATCAGAATTAATTTGAAAAAAAAAAATACGCAACGAATAAGGGAAAATTTTGTATTGTCTGACATATAGATTTTTAAAAGCTTCTTCCGTAGAGCTATTCAGAAGCAGCTATGGTATTTTTAGTTCAAACCGGAAGAATGAGGTTGCAATCCTGTTTTCAGATAATTCCAATTCCAGATTTGGCGAGCTAGCCCGTATTTTGATTAGAGAATATTTGTAGACAGAAACTTAACTTTAAATCAAATAACGCAATTAAAAATTTCGTATTATGTTTATGTGCAGAGTTTAATATTCACACACACACACAAATAACTAGAAGCATAAATATCGTCTTGAAGAATATTTTAACAGTAAAATTTAAAAACAAAAAGGAAAAACAGAAAATAATCTAGCTGCAAAGAAAAATATTGTGAAATAGAAGTCATTTTGAGGTAATAGCTAACAAATTTCATTAGAACCTGCATTATTCAAAATAAATACTCTAAAATATTTAATTTCCCCTTGAACGATGAGCCTCGGTAGCGCAGTAGGCAGCGCGTCAGTCTCATAATCTACTCTCTTGAGTAATCTGAAGGTCGTGAGTTCGATCCTCACCCGGGGCAGCTTTATTTTATAACAATAAAAAAAATATTTTTTTTTAATTAAATAAAAAAATACCGATATTCATTATTTCTCAAGAAATTTCTTTATTTCTATTTTAACTCATTATTATTTAAAACTTCATAATCTGAAGAAAACATAATTATTTTTATGAAATCTTTATTTTTCATCATTATTGTTTGTTAATTTCACAAATTTTAATAAATATAAAATAAAAAAGTAAGGGAAAAAAGTAATTCATTAAATAAATTCTTAAAAAGTTATATACGCAGAAAAATCAAATATGACCATTATATTTAAAAACAGCATTTAATTCAGCCGTTTACTTAACAAAAAAAAAAAAAAAATTATAATTCCTTTAAATATATATATCAATCGCGTTGGAACAATACTAATTTTTATTTTATTTTGCTTCCATTAATAAGTAATTATATTTGAAGTGACCGAAAATTTTACACCATACTAATTTATGAAATACTCTTATCTTTTTAAATATATGCACGCATACGCTGTAAGAAATTAATCAAATTAAAAATTATTCGGAATGTTTTGCATTGTATCGCAACAACTTTAATTCAAATCAACAATATTTCTGCATCAATTCTTGCGGTTTGACTGTATTCAAACCACCCGGAATAAATATTAATTCTCATTAAAGCATAATTTGAAAATCTGGTTCTTGAGTAAATTTGATAAAAAAAAGTTACGTTGAAATCCGGTTACCAGGACTAGAGCCTACGAGTCGTAAGAAAAAATGCCAGCGGAATTTCTGATTATGACAACTGAGATGCTACGGCCATTCAAAAAAGAAAAAAAAAATATTTTAACTTCAAAGTAAAAATTTTTTAGAAAATTAAATGAATATACATTAAAAATCGCACAGCACGAAACTCAGAGGACTAAAATATTTTTTCGTGTTAAAAAATATTGCAAAAAAAAAAACATACATCAACAACATATTACAGTTTATATTACAGTTTATATTTTATTTACATAGATATGCATATATACATATTTTTAATAACATTCAATGAAACAAAAACGTTCATAAGAACTTAAATAACTTCAAAACAAAACTTTCAAATTTTTTGAAAAACAAAATATTTATTGAGTTTTTGGAAAATAATCTTTGCATTGTTTTTTTAGCATTATATCGTCAACAAATTGTTCGATATCATCCATTTTGTTACTCATTTCACCATCGAAATGTGCGTCTAAGTAAATGTTGATACTTTTCATGATGTTCCGCATTTTCGGAGGGCATGGGAATAGGAATTATTCATTATATTTTCATCGTCGGAATCTCATGAATTATATTTTTTGAGCTTTGAACCAACCCCAAAATGTCTTAGTCTGCCCAAACTCTGGAACTGTACAAGCATTATCATTATCTACTGCAGTTAAGTCTGCCGATAATACGATATACAATCTAACCTGGTTGGTGTTTTCCGTATTTTGTTGATTCCCAAAAGGGACATCTTTTCGTGTTAAGCAATTTTCCGTTCGTGTTAAGAGAAAAAAATGCTTGAAAATGCATAGTAGTTTGTCGGGACCGTTGTATTATTTCGACTTAACCGACGTTTAGTCGGGGCCGCCGTCAAGTAGTTAAAGCATCACGCTCCTTTGGAGGGACCTGGATTCGATGCCCAACGTCACCAAATACACTCCGTGTACATGCTTCTTAAATCAGTGGGTCCGAAAGTCTTGTGGGCGGTTACAGCAGAAACCACGAGTGTAGTGTGCTGGGGAATATTTTCCTAACTAAACTAAAATTAGATGATCGTGGGCGCCGAAGGCGCTATTCCCATAAGGCAGGGAGAAAAAGATAAACCATGATGTGAGGGTTGAATCAAATCAAGAAAACCCCCACAAAAAATGGGGAGGGAGGACGTACTCCAAAGCACGAAACGCTCTAACGAAGCAGAGCACCGGCGGGGAGAGGGGAAGAACGCAGGAAGGAAAGCGGGACGGCCGAAGGCTGTGGATCAAGACGGTGAGATATCACCCAAGAACCCAGAGTAAAAGACGCAGTGCAGTGCAGCTAAATCGTATTGTTAAGAGTGTGAAAAGAGTGTTTTTTGTTGAGTTATGGGGGGCGGAGCGGGTTTCTCCACTTCGTTGAAGAGTATGAATATTTAATTTTAGGATGAGGATACGTAAACAGTGTTTGTGCTTTGATAATTGGATTGTCATGAGATTCAATAGATTTAAACACATTTCTAGAGAGTTTAGTGATGTAATTAGAAATCGGCTCCATATGTAGATCGTTGTGTATCACGTCATTTCGGACGTACCAAGGTGCGTTCGTCATGACGCGGAATATTTTGTTAATATTTTCCTCCTCTCCAGTCCTTACTTATATTGTGCTGGAGATAGATGGTGTCGCCATCTATCGTGTAGAAATTCAACCTGTGTATCAAGCTCTGGCAATTCTTTCCTTCCTTCCCTTCGGGGAGGACACGCCAACCACAACTGATATTTTGTCTTAAGCGTTTTCGCGTTAAGGTATCCGACTACTTTTTTTTTTTCAGAACCGTGATTTTAAAAAGGCGCATAAATGGGTAATTTTCATGATATTTAGAGTCACTTAGATTAGAATACATGCATAAAATTGTTTTAAGAACATTTTGACAAAAAAAAAAAATTAAATACGTTATTTCGGCAAAAAATTAACTTAGAATAATCTTTTTTCAAAATGCTGTCCTTTTGTGAAAAATGCTTCTATTATAGTAATATTTTGCCTGTATGTAGCTCAGACCTCTGTACAGAGGCTCAACTATGATTTTTGAAAAACTCCCATTATTTTCAGGGTTATAATTAATTGAAATAATTATCCGCGTTTTTTTCTTAAAATGTCTCCCCTCTGTTGTCGTAAAACATGGATAAACCCACTTCTAAGTTATGTATTTCAAAAATTCTAGTTGAGCTTCTGTACAGAGGTCTGAGCTATATACAGGCAAAATATTATTATAATAGAAGCATTTTTCACAAAAGGAGAATATTTTGAAAATGGGTCATTCCATGTTCATTTTTTGTCAAAATATGTACTTAAACAATTTTATTTGTAATACTAGTCTTAAAACAATTTTATATACATTTTCTAATCTAAGTGACACTAAATATTTATTTTTATTTATTTATTTTACAAATGCCAGGCCATTGACCATCAGGTCATTAGGCAACAGGCTCTCCAATACCTTTTTACTATGCAGTTAAGATCATTCAGTGCAGAGCACTCGTCTAAATGAGCGTCAGTCATGTTTTGTCCAGTGTCACACAAAACGCAGATAGGTGAAGTCACTAAATTAAAACGAAACAGATGAGCACAAAGGCAGTCACACTAAATATCATAAATGTTATCCATTTATACGCTTTTGCATAATCACGGTTCCAAAAACGTAGTTGGATACCTTAAAGATATTTCACTGTAATTAAGTAGATTGGAAGTTGTGTTCTGTTATTATACATTAGATAAATTAATTTTACCGACAAACACAAATGATTTTACTTTATAAATCAATTAAATTTAATATACTTCAAAAAACCAATACAATAATTTTCTGTTTTGTTTGTGTCTTTAAAATTTCCATCTTGCCTTTTCTAAATTTCGATCATTTTAAAAAGCATTAAGAATATTTTTTCATCAATATAAGATACTTTCTTATATATATACATTAGAAATACATTTAACGTTTCAGTGGCTATATTAATATCGAACACATATAATGTTAATTTATTAATGCAATTCTTCAAGAGGAGGAAAACATAAGAAATCAATATCGAGCCATAAGTAAAAAGTAATTATCCCAATTAATTTAATTACACTGACAAAATGATAAATATAGATACTCCCATTCAAAATTGCAACTGAGACGTCATGTTTTTAAACATGAAAACTAATAATGCGGTGCAAAAAATATTTAATTAAAAGATTGCTTCTAATTATACTGTTCTTTACCACGAATAGTCATTTGGTAATGCTTCTAACTTGAGTACGGAATAGCATAAGATACAATTAAATTCGGCAGATATCATTATTAATATTCTTAACAACGACACGAAATAATCCAAGTGCTCTTTGTTAATTTATTTTCTTTTAATGTGAAAAAAAAGCAATAAATGGCATCCTCATTAAAAAATGTTGATTGATTTTCGTAATTAATAATTATTAACTTGTTTTCTATTTTTAAAATTAATGTAAACTTATTGTATATGCAATCTTTCATTTATTTAATTGAAATGGCTCTGCTAGCAGAATTTCCTCTTTGCGAACTCGTATGCCGCGTCGTAGTTTAACTACAACGCGTTAAATTTGTCCGTGTTAAAAATCTTCATGTTGGCATGATGTAAAAGTTTGGAGAGTGGAATGCCAGCTGTTGTGTCATTCTCGTCACTTGATCGCCGCTAAATATTTCCAAATCCGTCTCCATTATCTTTCAGGCAGCTTCCAAGTGCGCTTTAATAATAAATTATTGTTTACAAAAAACTTAAAAACATGCTTTTCTTGTTAATCATTTTATTCTTATATTAAGAATTATTTTTTTTACTTTTTAGTTCTATTAACTGTTAAAACGTGTTTTTAAGTTGTTTTTTTAACTAGCATTTATTCATGATGAATTAATCTTAAATGCGTCATTTTTTTAGAATCTGAAAAACCATTGGCATCCAGCGATACGTCCTGGTTTGCAAAATGTAGGATCAGCCAACTGAAGGAAATCTGGAAGAGCTAAGTTTGAAATATTTAATGCAGAAGGTATAAAGTCGATGATATTTTACACTAAAAAGATGACTATTTGTATTAACCATGAGCGTTTTCGCTTTAGAGTTGTAAATTAATCTTTTAGTCTCCAAATCTGGAAATGGGATCTGAAATTAGTCGTAAGACATGGAAATACGAAATCGTTAATCCTGATGATCCTGATCAGGATAATGAAATAAAATTATTAAATCATTGTATTGTCGACGGTCTTTGACAAGTGTGCAAAATTTCAAATCAATTTAATCTTTTAAAGTGGGTAAAAATCGTGTTCAAAGATTCCGTTACATACAGGTGAAGCTAATAAAAATGTGTTAAAATTCAAATCATTTTTTAAAATGAATGTCAATGTAGCATCTAAATTTAATTTGATGCTGCGGGAATACATTGAGCTAATAAATTATTGAATAAAAATGCGTAAAATTTTTCTTTTATTTTAACTATATTGCATCGCTTTTAGAGTCATAAATAAGCATTTTTATACCTTTTTCACATACGTATAATATATTTTTCATTTGTAAGCATTGGAATTTCTTTATGCGGTATGTCTCTGCATGTGTTAAGTTGAATTAGCCGTGGCTATATTTTTTTCGAGAAACATCTACTATTTCATTCCAGAAAATATTTAATCGGTGAATATGTAATGATTATTGATACTCCGGTAGAGATGTGAGACATAATGTATGTAAAAGTATTTGCAATTAAAAAAAGCTATGTAAGTTTTTCTATAAGAAAATAAAATTTGATAAACAAACATGTTTTTTTTTATTTTTAACTCCCTATTCGAGCCATTTCTTCCCTATTAAAACAGATTCACAGACAAAAATGTTAACTATATTTAACATCTATATATATTAATTTACTTAATTTATTAACTACATTTGATACAAAAATGAAATGAAAATGACGCAGTTATCAGAATTCATACAGGTGATTTAATATTTATATACAGTAATAACGTTAATGTTCTTCAGATATAAGTTGTCTAATATTAAAAAGATTATTTTAAAAAGGATTGCAATATTTAGAATAAAAGGGAAAAGAGGAGGAAAAAAAACTCTACGTATTTGGCTCTACATTTTACGTCCTTTTTAATGGTGATTTTTAAAACATAGAGTTAAAGATAAATACTCTCTTTATATATATATATATATATATATATATCAATGTAACGCTTTAACTTCTATCTGTAAGCCTGGACTTCCGATTGAAAAATAACATCTCAGACTCTATATAAAAGACAATTTACGCAGCGGTTTTCTCATCCGAAAATCACATTTGAAAGTTCATTGTTTGTATGAATGAATGAATGTGAGATTTTATGGCGCAAGAGCCAAATCTGGCTATACTGCGCCAAACATTTGTGAAAATCTGTGATCTAGACGGGAAAATAAAGAAAAGATAAATTGAATGACAAGAAGGAGGGTCGAAAATAGAGAAGGATCACTAGGATACCCCAGGTTCGTGAGACCCGTATTTACTAAAGATAGTAAACCCCTTGGGGAAAGGAAAAGATCACTAGGGTATCTCGGGATTGTGACGCCCGTACTCACCTAAAGAAGGTGAGCCCCTGAGGGGTTCGTTGTTTGTGAGAAGAGAGATTGTTTTTTATGCTTCATATAAGAAGGATAACTGCAACTAACACGCGTCGAAATTCAACGGCGTCAGGATTGTTGCCTACCGAGTATGCAGTTTATTATTGTTTCATGATAACATTACTCTAATTGCTAGGAATCTCATGGCTTTAAAGCGAATATAGAATTAATGGCTTCAGGCGTGTGATACTGAACTAAACACATACAAAACACATACTTGAACACATATATTGATTGAATGCAAAATGACTTTCAGAATGAATGCATTCCTAACGAAATAGCGAAACCAAGACTTTGATATACAGAACTACCGAAGTCAACAAACACAATCGGATTGAATCCGAGATTTAAATTGGGAACATGTCTCGGCGTCTGACTCGATGACTAACAGAAAGCGAGAGAAAATTTTAAATTACTGAATTTGAATCGGGTACCTAAATGAAAATTTTAAAAAGCAACGTTTTTCAATAGTTTAAATAGAGTCCAAACACGCACACATTTTTTTTTTTTTTTTTTACATTTGTTAGTTTTTGAACTGGATATTTAATGTACTTTCAAACAATTGTACTGATTAATTCAACAGGGAAAATATGTTGGATTCGGGGAAGCTTTTATAATGAATAGTTAATAATCTACGCCAGTGATCTACAACCCCCGCTCCACGGACCGGTATCGGTACGTGGATCAAATGGTGACGGGCTGCCTAAAGAACATTAAACTATTGCCATTTTATTTAAAGTGGTGCATTTCTCTAGGATTTGCGCAACTTTCCACGGAAATCACTTTATATTCCACGTTAAATCACTTTTATTCATTTTTGGTGTAACTATATTTCATTCTGAAGGCATATTTAAATGTAACTAAATTAAAGTTGTTACATCAAAAAATCTAAAATGTAAACAATCAACGTGTCCCACCCTCAGCGGGCCGCGGTACAATTATCTAACGTTGACCAGTCCGCAGCGATAAAAAGGTTGCGGAGCACTGATCTACACTATTAAAATTCGTAGGTAAACGTATGTATGTCGCTTTGTATGTACGCATGTACATCTATTTTCTCACGAACCACACGACGCAGAAACTCGCCGAGGGTATCAAAAGATTCGAGAGAATGATCCGAGGAATCCATGTTTAACATTTATATTCCAATATTACAATTAGTTAAAAAGATATTAATTAAAAACCTTTATTTTACTCATGTGTGTTGTTTCTTCCACCAACCAGAATGGAAAACCGGGAGGTGCGATTTTTTTTTTTACCCCGATGTTATTACAACACGATCTATTTTTTTCTATGAGACTCAGACAAAAATAATTACAGAACGAAAAGATCACTTATTTCGTCACAATACAGTATAATTTATTTTACAAAATAATGATATTTTCTATTTTTTACAATTTTTTCTAAAATTAGTCAAAATTGATACATTTTTATGAAAATGATTTCTAAATCGTTCCGTTTGAATTTTCGTTCACGTTAATAAAATGATTTCTACACTAAAAAAGTTCATGCTTTTCTCTCTTAGAATCAGTCATTTAAAAAATAAAATTTCCCAAAACTATTTTTTACGATTTTTTAAAAATATTCAAAATTTTAATCAAATACCTAATAACTCCGTAGTTTATATAAACAATCGCACGAAGCTTTTTTCCGTGTGTAGAACAATATTATCCATAATCTGTACAAAGAAAGAAAAAAATTGCTTAAAAATTACGTTTTAAAAAATTGTGTTTTTCGTTTTTTACCCTCTTTGTGAGAGTTAATCACACGCCCACAATGTAGTGTTTTTTTCCTTCGTTTTTTGTTTAAAAATTGCCGTAGTTTGCAATTGATATGTGAAGCTTGAAGGCATTAACTTAAAAATGAAGCCCTCAAAAAAAAATTAAAACTTTAACAAAGAACACAACTTTACAATAGCCAAGGGTTTGTGGCGGTGAAAACGTGGACTGCGGTAGCTCAGTGGTCAAGGTATCGGATCATGTCAGGCATGTCATGATTTCGAGCCAAGTATCACTAAAGACCGCCGTGTAAGGCAGCGATGCATGTTAAATCTGTCGAGAGCTGAAACGTTCTCCCGTTGGTGTGGTGTGGTAGTTAGGAGAAGGGGGTGCCGGCTCAGGTATCGTCCACGTCACTTGACCATGGTTCAAAATTATGTGGTCCGTCGCCAAAAGCCCTCGTGTAGCTGAACACAGTGCGACGTTAATTTTCACTCACTCACTTGGCGGTGAAAATCTGTTTGGTGCCAAATGAATACTTTTTCCCCTGTGCACTCAATGCTTGATGAAAGGTTACATCTGAAATGAAGATGCCCAGAAATAACGAAAATCACCAGATTTGGTGAAATTAAATATCTCTTCCTTTTATTTTAAACATCTTTTCACACCTTTTTTCCCGCGAAGTTCGTGGCCCATTCGGCAAGAGCGTTCTATTTCTACCGATTGTACCCGGGTTCAAAACGACACCATTACTTAGTTTTTATGATTTTTTAAAAATTACTCAAAATTTTATTCGCACATTTAATAACTTCGCCAGCAATTTTGTAATTAGAAAAGATAATTTATTTCGCCACGATAAGGTATGTTTTTTTTTTTTTTTTTTTTTTTTTACAAAACAACGATACTTTGCGTACTTCATGATTTTTCCTAAAAGGAAT
Source organism: Trichonephila clavipes (assembly GCA_019973935.1). Taxonomy (NCBI): domain Eukaryota; kingdom Metazoa; phylum Arthropoda; class Arachnida; order Araneae; family Nephilidae; genus Trichonephila; species Trichonephila clavipes. The sequence continues at coordinate 356,197 of BMAU01006735.1, forward strand.
CAATATCGATGCGTTTAAATGAAAACGATTTTTTAAAAACTTATGCTTTGATCTTTTATAGTTAGGGACTTAACAAATAAAATCCCGAAAACTTTTTTTTACGAATTTTTAAAAACCCCTCAAATTTTAAATATTTAATAACTTTTTATCAAATTCAAATTCTTAATAACTTCTTCATTTATAAAAATAAATGAATGAAATTTTTACCCGTGTATCGAACATTTCAAAAAATGCCCACAATTTTACTTCAACATTTAATATAGTTGTAAAATTTTGTTTTTTAAAAATTTCTACTTTTTTTTTGTCTTTTTTCAACACACAACTATTTTGGAAAACGATACATTTTTGTTTCCGGGGGCTAAAAATTGCAAAGTGAGGGAGAAAATATTAAACTCGCACTGTTCACCTACTCGAAAACTTTTGGCGACGGACTATACGAAATTTTGAAACATGGTCAAGTGACGAGGATGAGACTTGAGATGGCACCCATCTCCCCTAACTATTATATCACACCAACGCTAGGACGTTTGAAATCTCGAAAGATTCAACGTGCATCGCTCCTCTTAACAGTGGGTCTTCAGCGATCACCAAAATTTTAAAAGGGCAGTAATAGTTAATTGTGGGAAATTCCCACGAGAATTTTGTAATGACATTAATATAGAAAACACACATACCAGGAAGGGGAATTTCTATGACAATATGGTATGCATTCAAAAATGTTCGTGCAGCACGGGGGGAGAAACCTGTCTGAGACAAAGAAAAGAAGTGAACAATTTTCGAAATAGGGAAGTTTAAGTTATACACTCGGTAAAAGCCCGAGCAACGCCGGGCTAAGCGGAGGAGGGGGAGGGGGTGGAAGTCATTTTGAAAAAGAGTATTATAAGTGCTGATTTTATGTGAAGCAAAGGGAAACTTTATAAAAGTAGAGAAAGCTCGTGCAATGCCGGACCATGCAGCTAGTTTCAATAAGAAATGTGTTGAACTCTAATAGTGTTGGCCCCCTCACCTTATCCTTCAAAAAAAAATGCATAAGTTGAGAGTGCAAAAGACGTGATACATGCATTGAAGATCACGCGTTTATCTTTAAATATTTGAAACTGGTGATAATCACTAAAAATAATTTTTTTCATCTCTAAATTCAAAATTATTGATGCGAAGCTAATGATAGCTTATTTAATTTTTATGACTTTAACCAAAAATTCTAATTTCTTAAAAACCCAGTTTCTTAATTTAACATCGCATCATGACTTAAGTTAAAATTAGATAAGTTCTATTGACATTATATATATATATATATATATATATATATATATATATATATATATATATAAATAAACAATATATATATATATATATATATAGCATATATATATATATATATATATATATATATATATATATATATATTACACTAAATTAACAGTCCGATCGTAAAGTGGTAACAATTAATTTTATTGAATAACATATTTAAGTAACTATAAATTTACTTCACAACAAGATTAAAATTTAACTTAGATTGAGAGAGAGAGATGAAGCGTGGCAAGAGGATGGACATGGTTGATGCCTGGAGTCCCGCGGAGGATTCGATTCTCAAGGTCTGGGATCTGCTCAGTCTGTGTTTCTCTCTGTCTCCAAATCGGGGTGCATCCCGTTTTATTTGACGTCCTTTTCACACGAATATTCTAGAGCGGACTATTTGCCTTGTCCACTTAATTCCTCTAATTGGTCCAGAACCAGCGCAGTTACCGCCCGCACAAGGTTCAATGAACTTTGGGAAGCGCGGGAAATCTGATGACGCACCCCGCAATTTATGGGTACAGTGACCCCCCAGGCGTGGGAGCCTTCTCCACGCCTGGGGGGTCTCACACCCTTGCTGAGGAATTCAACCCGAGAAAACGAATTCCACCAAACTGAGTTCGAAATTTTGAAGTTCTGTTGAATATTCCTGAATAATCCGCGCCTCCCATCATTATGTACCTTTAAATATTTTCGCTTGTGATATCAAAAATTGTTACATTTTCAACCCAAGGAGGGTCTAAGTTTAAGATGGTATAACAAAAAGATTTAAGATAGATAGATAACTAATTTTTTCCCCTCGCCTCATCAAGATTTAAAACACCTATCATTTCTAATAATCTGTTCTGGATTTCGGAACCACATTAATGATAAATAAACTAAAAGTTGTGATAGACGATGAGTTGTAAAAAAAAAAATCAACAAAAACTGAAAGTAAATTACATACATGCCGTATACCTAAATTTCCTACCTAAAGTAATAATACAATAATAACGCGAACGTTGTAATAATCTCCGTAGCATTACACAAAAAACGTCCATGCAACCATCGAAAATATATCTTTAAACAGGAGAATCTCTGGCCGTAGTATATGACTGGTTGTCCAACTAGATATCCTTTTATCCCATCTCTTTCTATGGTCCAATAAAGGGAGAAATGGATTGGCCCTCGAGAAGTTGGAGAAAAAAGAAAAGGGGGTTTGTGAGGAACCCCATTGAATTTTCTGTGAGAAATAAGGGGCAGGGAAGTGTCGCGAACTCTCCCTCTCCATATCCATTTGGGGCTTTTGGAAGTGTCAAGAGAGTTGAAAAGCTTAAGCTGTGTTGATGCATGTACAGAGGGATGAAAGACAGACGTGGAGCAAAAGAAAAAGAGAGTAGAGATTGTGGAGAAATGTTGTGTGAAAGGTTGGAAATCAGAGGTGGGATGAGGCAGGAAAACCATCTGGCAGGAGTGACTGATTGGTTGATCCGGTAATGCGAATTGATTTCCCAAATATTGACTGCATGAGGATAAGAAATAAAAGTTTGTACATTTCTGTAGAGTAATGTGATCAACTGGCTCCATGGAAACTTCACATTATGGGGGATATATGTTATATACAAAAAGGTGTTAATTTTTGAAACTTTTCTTTGTTTTTATAAGTATGAAAAAAATAAACCATATTTTTAAAAATTCAAATCAGATAACTTAAGTCTTATGAGAAAAGGTTGATACGGTGACTACATTCGGAACAGTGATTTTGAGTAAACTTACCAAGGATTAATTTAGTGTAAAATCCGCGGTATAAAGCTCATCTATACGTTCAAGCTGCAGTTTTTGATTTTTAGATGCATTCGCAATATAACGCGCTCCTCATTTTTACAAAGAATCCAGAAATGTAAGCATACAATGCTTTTATGATTTGAAGTGGTTTATTCAAGGTATTATTCCAAAAACTTTAGAAAGCAAAATATACTTCTAGGACTTCAGCCCTTTAAGGTCTCAGGAATGTCTCATTTCTTTTAAATAAACATATTTCGATATTCGTAGAAGTGTAACTTTTTTTTTTTGCTCATCTCTTTTTTTTTATTTTAAATGCTCTCATTTTTATACCCGGCGTATAACGCGCCCCCTTAAATTTCGATCTTGTTTTTGTGTTAAAAGTACGCCTTATACGCCGGATTTTACGGTAACTAAAATAGTTTTACGTATATTATTACAAGAAAGAATTATTTAAATGCATCATTTTTTTTTAACAGAATGACGTGTTTTCAAAATATTCACCTTTTATGAAAAAACTACTTACATTGTTTGCCTATTTATAGCTAGGACTGCTATACCGGCGTTGAACTAAATGTATTCACATTTTATTATATATAAGAGTAGAGAAATTTTAATAAAACATTTTTTATTTTTCCAATTGATTGCGACGGCAAATAATGTGAATTTTTCTAAGATCTTAATTCAGCCACGGTAATGAAGTCCTATTTGTATATAGGCAAAGTATTAGTATTATTATAGAAACATTTTTCATAATAAATTATAGTTTTTAAAAAAACACGCTTTTATAGTGAATCGAACTAAAAATTTAAAAAAAATTCTTAATATAAGAATAAAACGATTAACGAGAAAACTAATGTCATTGTGGTAAAAGCGTCAGACACAATTATCAGTGTCTAAAATATAAGTATGCAAAGATTATTCACAAGCACTTGCTCGTCCTACACAACATCTGCAGTAATAACTAATCGCTAGTCGATTCTTCACAGTCCAATCTCTCTCAATACTACTTTTCAACGGTCAAAATAAAACTAACTCAGTTTCGGCGAGCGATTCAATATTGATAATCTCACGGATCATTAGAAAAAAAATTCCGCTTGTATCATAGATTGTGATATTAGTAGATTTCTTCACTAATTTCCAGAAGAATTCATATGGTCGGAACTTGCCAAAAGTGGTCTCCAACATGATTGCCAAAAAGGAAGTTAAGTCAGTGGATACTGGCGACCCAATTTTCAAATTTTTATCGCGCCCCCAAAAATAATGTATTAAATGCAATAATAATGCATTTGGGGGGGGGAGGTGCTAAAGCTATAATACGATCATTATTATAAACCGTACAAATTAACAAGATATGTATTAAAGTATATGTTACTTTTAAGTAATCATATTTTTATTTTTTACGTCGATTCACATTGTTTTTTAATTTGTTTTTAAACTATAATTTATTTTATAATTATTTTACTATACACGATAAAAATCCCAAAATTCCAGTGAATAATTTAAATAAGAGAAATTATATTTACCCACTTTCAAGGACTTTTCAATTTTTCTTTGATTTTTTGAGAAAAAATTCAATAAAACTAACGAAAATGTTCCAAATCTGCGTGCCCTTAATAAAGGACATAAATCATGTTCATAGAAAATATTTTTGAACAAAAGTGGTCGCGCAGGGAACTCGATCAAAACTAGTAACTTGATAATAAAAAAATTGTTTGAAACTCCCCAAAAAAAGAGGGCGAAATGTGATAAATTCATTTTAGTTCCCATTAAGACTGTCTTATTGGAGATACTCTGTCAAAATCATTGGTAACAAATAAACAGTTTTCCCAGAATTAACGATTTCGTGGATGACTGCGCATCGCGCGACCAATCCCGTGTTAAAAGTATATTCAGTAAAAACATATGGATATTAGTTCTAAAAAGAATTGTGTAAAAAGTTTTCCGTTATGCATTGTATGTTGGCCAAATAATCCTGCAAAGTACTCAATATGATTATCCATATATCATATAACTATTCACATGGAAAAAGCAACAGAAAATATTATTTACAACTTTCCTAGATGGAGTTACCAGTAAGTTTGGAGGTCAAATACATGATAGTCAAAAGTAGCATTTTGAAACATAATAAAAAATCTCTCATCGTGATTACAGTATGTATTTTTTATTTGGTTATAATGAAAGATGGCTAATGAACGTTTGAAGTCGAATGTTTTATTTTTGATGCTCACCAGATGATATATATAAATTATATCAGTGTAAACGTGCATTTTTTATTAAGTCAGGAAGCATTTTGTTTTTCTTCATTCCAAAAAATTATTTTTTAAACCTTTTATTTTCGATATGCTCGCGCCCCCTCGCAGAATACCGCGCCCCAGGGGGCGCGCCCCACAGTTTGAGAAGCACTGAGTTAAGTTGGTTCTATCGCCAAGATTTCTCCGTTTCCATTGAATTGCCATTATAATGTTAAAAAAAGGCGTTGCTCGCGAATATTACATGTTTAACATAAAATAAATACAACATAGAGTTATATGGAATAATTACACATCCAGATATATAAATTATTTATACTATTTTAAGTATTCCTTACAGAAAATTCAAAACAATATATATTTAATGATATGATGAAATGGTATTCTTTTGTGGATGGTAATCGTAGTAGTAAAAGTAAACTTCTTGATCTTGGTCACATTATCGTTTATTTAATTTTAAGATCAGGTGATTTATTTTGAGCATGCACTACGTTCAAGATCAAAAATACAAGAGGGAGAATTGTTTTCTAGATTTAATACTCAAGAAGAAACAGGAAAAAAGTTTTTTTTCCGAAAATACATAAATGTTTTAGGAAAATTTCAACCACTTAGTAAGGTCCATGTAAGCTATTGTGATATTATTTATTGGTTATCTCAAATAAATCATTTAAAAATTCAAGAACAAATCTTTTTAACGAGGAATGACAAACAAATCTGTCAAGAAATATAAATTTTAATCCTTTAATGCGAGATGAAACGAGACGCGTTTCAAAATATAGGGTATATTTTAAATAAATAAGAGTTGAATTTAAGAGGATAATATTTTAAGTTCTTACATATATGTAACAATACACAATAGTTCAAAAATTTTGTATTGAGAATAAACTGCTCGCATTTATTTTCCATATTTCGAGAACTTCAAAACCATTTCGGAATTCGGAAGAGTTTAATATCTCATGAAGAAGCTATGGAAGACAGAACAATTCTTTTGAAAAATGTTTTTAACATTTAAGTCAATTTTCAAGACTTTTCATAAAACCCAGTCTATTTTGACAAATAAAATTAACATTCCATGCTCTCAACAGTAACATTCCGAACAATACATTTCAAACATAACGAGCTCCACATTTTCAAACCAATTCTCGAAGCCCACTCTATCGAGTCCACAACGGAATAAATCTTTTACGGCTGTAATCTCTCCTAACAAAAATGAAAATCCAGTTCTTCTCAGAATGTGCCATAAACGACACCTCAGAAATCCGGTCTCTGCAGACCCGAACCGATTCAACGATAAGAACAAAATAGGGCTCTCCTGTTTTCCCCCAAAGGGAGGTTTTCATTGGCGATCTTTTGCAGCGAAGGGAGCAAATGGAAAAGACCTACACAGCGATGCGAGATCGGATTTTATTGTGGAGCGAAAAGTGAGAGGAGGATTATACGAGAGAGGGAAGAATATTGGATTTTGCCCTATCGACACTGATGCAGCAGTTGAAAGATTCTGGTTCGAGGCGCAGAGGAAGGGATTTGGCCTGTGTAAAATGAGTTCCCATTCGATTTTTATTTCTGGATTTTATCAGGGGTGGAAGTTTATTTAGGACACGAAGTGGTCATTCGTGTCAGATATTGGGATTCTTTGAGTCAGCAAAAATTTCGTAGTGCGGGATAGATTGTTTTGGTAAGAGAGAGTTGGATTGGAAATGTTAATAGACGATCCCTCTTTTTTACAATTTTAAGGGAACATGGTATGATTCACGCAAAAATTTTTAATTCAAGGATTTTCAAAAATTTTTTGGTTGCATCCTATGTGTGCATACTATGTAAAACAGATTTTATGCTCGAAATTTCATAAAAAGCAAGCCATTTAAGTTTTTAAGGAAAACACTTAAAATTTGGGAAGTGATTTTAAAATGCTACTCCCCCCTACAAAAGTTTACTTACATTTATAAAATTTGATTTGCATGTACGTCAAACTATGTATAACAAAAGTTGGTATGGGTTTTGCGATAACATGATTAGTATTCGTACAATACGTATTTTTATGAATGCTTATTGAAAATTCCTTAAAAAACGAATAAAACAATTCTGAACTCAAGTATTGCTTCTCGATTCAAAAATGCATACCAACTTTTGTTACATGTATTATTAGCAATTGGTAAAAAAAAATTCAAAACATTAGTCACAATAGAAAAAAAAAAAGGCTTAGAATTTTAAATGAAGACAAACTAGTTATTTTCTTTTTCTGAGATAAGCAAGTTTAAAGTTTTGATTTGCCATAGGGATGTGAATAAAAACGAACGTAAAAGCTATCAAAACTCTGCGTTTTTTAAGTTTAGAGCTTTCAAACTTTTTGAGGTTATAGAAAAGTATATAAGAAATAATTTAGGCTGCATAAAAATTATATTTGATTTTTTGACCAATTTTTGTCATTTGAATCGTTCTGTGTATCCTTAAACCTTTATCTGTTAAGTTATTTTGATGATTTGGGTGCATAAAATGTTACTATTACGCAAAAGACTAAGAGATGAAGCCGAAATAAACATCTGATATATATTCGGGTATAAGAAAATAAAATGCTCTAAAAAATTACTTCTTATAATAATATGGCGTGCCGTTATAAAGACCCAGTGCCATAACCAAGATAATCTCGGGTATATCAATTAAAAGTTTAAATTTCTATACATAATTATTTTACGGCTGTTATTTATTTTATATAGGCCGTGTTCCTAAATTGTGGTACTGAAATTTATCTACGTTGGACTAAAGATTAAAACATGGTACATTTGAGTTCAGATAAATACTTAACTTTACTACCTTTTAATTTGCCGCTTCATTTTTAGAACTAATAAAGATATTATTCTAATTCAGCGTTCCTCAAACTGTGGGGCGTGACAACTCTACAAGAGGGAAGGGGGGTGCGAGCATATTGAAAAGTCAAAAACAAAATATTATTTAAAAAAAATATTAATTTATGTAAAATTAACAAACAAAATACGTTATGACATAATAAAAAAATAAAACACACATTTACACTGATATATTACATTTATAATTGTATGAGTGCTACACAATGGTGCACACAAGGGGGTTGTCCTAGGAGTCGAGACCCCCCAAAGCCCTTGATTTTTTTTCCAATTGATTATAATTCTAAGTACATAGTACGTAAAATTTAATTAAGTATTTGTTATTATTAATTATTATTTTTATTAATTAATGCTAACAATCTATTAAATAATTAGTGTTTTACTGTTTTTGCTTCCGAAAATCGACAAAATAAAAAAAAGCATGGTACAAAAATGGTGAACTTACGACCCTGGACACTCGCGTTGAAAAAATCCTGTGTGCGCTACTGGTGCAACACAATGTATTTTATAATTAATTCAACAGTATTAAGCTAAGAACATGATTAATAACTACCAGTGACTCCATGGGATTTTCATATATAAAATTATATACAAAAATTATCCCTTATCTTTATAATTTGAACGGTTCAGAATTAAATTCTAAATTGCCGATTAAAAGTTACGCGATTCTCTTCCCAAAGCCAACCGTTTTTCACGTAGACGCGCTTATGTGATGTATTGGGGTGGAGGAAGGAATAAAAAAGCAATTAGTCCGAAATAAGCAAATCCTTCACAAACATTGTCAAGGTCATTTTATTCCATTCCAAAACCTTCGGAATAATTTTATGGATATCAGTGCACAGAAAAGACCGTACCTCGGAAAGACGTATATACAGTGGGGTGGCAAAAAGTCCTGAACACACTCATTTTTTTGCATAATTTTTCTGTTGGACTTCATTTTTCGTTATGAAATTATCGCACTATCTTAAATGTTGTTATTGATTTTAATGTATTTTTTCATGCTGATTTCACATTTGTTTGTAGATTTCTTCTAAAGTAAATGGTTTCATTGATATGTTGAAAAAACCTTGACAAGAAAGCACAAGGTCACTGTAAGAATGAGTGAATGTGTTTTCCACCAATGAAATGCTTCATTATTTCAACCAATCAGAGAGCAATAGCGAAAAATGGTTGAAAGAAAAAGGTAAAACGTGGTTTATTGTATCGAATGCAGTTGTGTGTGCTTGTGGAAAATAGTGTATTAAAAGCAATTTGAAGTGCGTTTGTGGAAAATATTGGAATTATGGCTAAATTTTCATATCTGCCTGAGAATAAAAGGTACAAAATAATACATTTGAAGGAAGAAGGTTATTCTATGCGCCAAATTGCTGCTTAAGTACCATGTGGCCTTTCTACTGTTGTGAGAACTTTGAAGATTTTCTGAAACAAATTTTATTGCGGACAGGGGGCGATCAGGACGACCAAGAAAAACATCTTTACGTGAAGACAGGTTATTGCTTTCAAACAGAAAGCTTAATTACTCGCAAATTTTGAAACAATGGACTTTGACATCAAATGTGAGTGTGTGCCCAAGAACTGTTAGAAGAAGACTGCTGGAATATGGGTTACGTGGCTGTAAAGCGCGCCTAAAATCATTACTGACTGAATTTCAACGCAAGAGGCGATTGACGTGGGCAAGGGAACATTCATTATGGACTATTACATACTGGAAAAAGGTAATATTTAGTGACGAGAGTTAGTTTCGTATTTCTGGCAACCAAAGTAGTGCCTATGTAAGACGACGCACTCACGAGGAAATCAGCCCTTAGTGTCTGAAGCCCACAGTAAAGTACCCGACAAAAGTGATGGTATGGGGTTGCATGTCTTCTCATGGTGTTAGAAGATTTCACATCGTTAGTGGAACAGTGAAAGCCATGGATTACATTGAAATACTACAAAATAAATTGCTACCAACTGCGAGAGACCTTTTGGGGAATCAGTCATGGATTCAGTTCAGGGCGATAACGCCCCTTGCCATCGTGCAAAGGTAGTTCAGAAATGGTTGGAAGACCATACTGTGAATAGAATGAACTGGCCAGGACAGTCTCCCAACCTTAATCCGATAGAGAGTTTATGGTTTAAAATTGGTTATTAAATTTCAAAGAAAAAACCTTCAAACAAACGTGAATTAATTGAAGCTTTAATATTTTCCTTCAACCATATTGTCACGAAAGATCTTCTTTTGAAATTGGTGCATTCCATGCCAAAAAGATGTAGAGCCGTAATTAAAGCAAACGGCTGGCCCATAAAATATTGATTTCCTAACATGTGACAACAATGTAATTTTCAAAATGCTTATATATATATATATATATATATATATATTAAATATACCGTACTAGCCGTTACCCACCCGCTTCACTGGGTATTTCACGATTTTACATATATATTAATTATTGATATCTAGCATTAAGAATTCGATTGTATTGAAAAATATGTTTATAGCTGTTACACTCTCGTCCCTTGATATAAAAAGAGCATAAATTATAATATCTAATTTCTATTTAAATCTAAAATAGAAGTAGAAAGATTTTTTTCGCGCACTTAACCTAATAACCAAGTGGATTTCCACGAAAGCAACTTTCAGTGGATCTCTAATACATAAAATAAACATGCGTGCTAAATTTCAAGTCTAAATCTAACAGAACAAAAACGGAATTTTTATCATCAATACTTCGTTGACAGCATTCTCAGTGGATTCCAATTCAACAAAAGAAGCATGCAAACCAAATTTTATTATTATAGTCTTAGCAGTTCAAAAACGGGATATTTGTCTATAAATATGCCCCAATAACTCTCCCCACTTCCCCATGGAGTTGATTTCCGTAAAATCCATTGTTAGTGGAACTCTATTCAACTAAAGAAAAGTGCTCAACAAATTTCAATTAAATGAGTTAAATTCAAAAACAGGAATTTTTCTATAACACGCCGTAATCCCTCGCAACCCCACTTCTTTGGGGGTCTATTTTCGCAAAAATCTTTGTAAAAGGAACTTTATTCCATGAACGGAACATACCGTCTAATTTTCAAGCAGGTGGTTCTATTAGTTGAAAAGCAGAAATATTTATCTATTACACCCTTAATTCCCCTCAGTGACCCTTGTGGATCAATTTTCCCCCAAAACCATTTTGTAGCGGATCTCTACACCATGAAAGTAATTCGCTTACCAAATGTTAAGATTGTACGTCTAATAGTTTTAAAATGGAAATAATTATCTATAACACCCTTTAGCCCCCGCAACGCCACTTAGGAAACGATTTTCACAAAACCCATCTTATGACAGATCACTACTCAGTGAATGGAATCTGCTAACTCAATTTGAATATTTTACGTCTAATAGTTTAAAAAAGGTGATAATTGCCTACAACGTCCCTTAATTCTCCTCAACGCCACTTGGGGTCGATTTTCACAAAACCCATTCTGCAGCGGATCTGTACTCTATTAAAGGAAGCCGATTACCAAATTTCAAGACCGTACGTCTAATAGTTTAAAATGGAAATAATTGTCTATAACGCCCCTTAAGCCCCCAAAACGCCACTTAGGAAACGATTTTCACAAAGCCTATTTTTTGACAGATCTCTACTCAGTGAATGGAATCTGCTTACTCAATTTGAAGATTCTACGTCTAATAGTTTAAAAAAAGTGTTAATTGCCTACAACGCCCCTTAATTCTCCTCAACGCCACTTGGGGTCGATTTTCACAAAACCCATTCTGCAGCGGATCTGTACTCTATGAAAGGAATCCGCTTACCAAATTTCAAGACTGTACGTCTAATAGTTTAAAAATGGAAATAATTATGTATAACGCCCCTTAAGCCCCCGCAACGCCGCTTAGGAAAGGATTTTCACAAAACCCATCTTATAGCGGATATCTACTTAATGAATGGAATCAGCTTACTAAATTTCGAGATTTTACGTCTAATAATTTAAAAAAGGAGTTAATTGACTATAACGCCACTTAATTCTCTACAACGCCACTTGAGAGTCGATTTTCACTAAACCCATTCTGTAGGGGATCTGTACTCTATGAAAGGGATCCGCTTACCAAATTTCAAACTGTACGTCTGATAGGTTAAAAATGGAACTAATTATGTATAACGCCCCTTAAGCGCCCTCAACGCCCCTTGGAGGTCGATTTTCGTAAAAATCATTATGTAGGGAATCTACTTTATGAAAGAAATCTGTGTACCAAGTTTCACGACTGTACATCTAATAGTTTAGCAATGGAAATAATTATCTATAACGCCCCTTAAACCCCCGTAACGCCCCTTGGGGTTCGAACTTTGCTAAATCCGTTCTTAGCTGACGTCTACTCCATGAAGGGAACCTACCTACTAAATTTCAAGTCTGTAGGTTTAATAGTTCCGGAGATATCGTGATTAGTCAGTGAGTCAGTCAGTGAGTGAGTGAGTCAGTCAGTGAGTGAGTGAGTGAGTCGCTTTTCTCCTTAATATATATATATTTGTCAATTTTCGTGTTATTTTTCTTTGCGTATCTATATTGTTTTATTCTGCACATATATTACATTATTGTGTTCAGGCAACTTTACTACAAAAAAATATTTTAGTCATTAAGAAATTAGTAGTAGATTTGAAATCAGAATAAAAAATACATTAAAATCTAATAACAATATTTAAGATAGTGCGATAATTTCCCAACGAAAAATGAAGTCAAACATAAAAATTACGCTAAAAAATGAGTGTGTTCAGGACTTTTTGTCACCATTATATATGGCTTAGAAATTCACTCTTTGGCGAATGATTAACAATCTATTATTAAAATATTTTATTAAAAACTACGAATTTAAGCATACGTTGATTTCTTGCGGCACATTAGTAAAATAATGATAGGAATTTTCAATAAGAAAACTAACTTTAGAAGCTACATAAAGATTATTGGCGATGCACTACGCAATTTTGTATTACTGACGATTGATAAAGAAGGCATTAAGAAGGTGATCTTACAGTTCAACATAAATATCAAGGGCCATGAAACACGAGGTGGTGGTCATTTGGGAGCTGCGTCCGTACGCAATAAATGATTCTTTAAATTATTCATGTAATAGACACAATTTTAAAGCAGAAAATTTTCTTTTAACTGAAACTATTTTCATAAATTCAAAAACTACAATTAGATTCCAGAAGTATTGATATGAAATGTAATAAATCTTTTTAAGTACAAAAAATTCTGTTAATTTTTCAAAAGTTTCAGCGCAATTTATAAAGCTGCTCGTGCTACTTTTTAAAAAAATTATTCCGTTTTCCAAATAATTTTAGAAAGATTTTTGTTTTAAAAATCTTGTGTGTGTCACTTTTTTTTGACTCTGCCAGAGCTATAAAACTGCTTATTATAAAATTCACATTAATAAGGATCAATATTTTTAGAATTCGAAAGACATAAAGAAAAGCATTCTACAACTCTCACGTTTACTTTTTGTTTCAAATTCTTTACAGCAGATGAAATATCCGACATTCTGTGAATAATGAAATATTTTAGTGAATGCTTTTTCAGTAGTTAAAGTATAAATTCCAGAATTTAATTGCGAATAATGAACGAAACTTAAGATAAGATGAGTTTATTAGTTCAAAAACATTTTCCAAACATTAAAAAAGTAGTCTTAGATAGGCATGCTGCACAAAATAAATGTTGTTCAATGGTTTATTAATATCACAGAAAGTAAAGTGGAAGAAATGCAAAGTGTGCAATTAGCATCAAAATCATTAAACTTCAAAATAAGCAGCGAAAAAGTCAATGAAGGAGAAAAAGATTGAAATTTATGAAACAAAAATGACAGCCAATGTAATCAAGTGTTTCCAGCTAATCAGTTCATGCGCTTCGCTGTAGCCAACTTTGCTTTTTAAAGAAACTTTTACGCATGTTTTAACAACAACACAAATAAATAAGCAAAATCTACATCATTTGACAGTTTAATGATTTTTTTCGAAATTTTTAAACACTCTCTGAAGAATTTTTATATTTATAAATATCTTTACCTAATTATCAAATTTGAAATTAAATCTTAATAATTTTGGAAACAGAATAATAAGTACAGGTCTAATGTTAGTTTTGAATTCAATAGAGAACACGTGATTGCATTTATCATCTGACCGTCATGAATTTTGTTCATTTTCCTATAATTTCGTATCATAAGACCTTATCATTAGTCATTTCTTAGTTCCCTAATTATATGTTTTTAAAAAAATTGTTGTGAATTTTACTTAAGTGGAAATTTTTTTTAGAAATAACTTCCATTTATAATGCCAGTTTTTAACTGGCGTATAAATAAGGTGACCAATCGTCTTCCTTTAGGAAGGATAGTCCTTCTTTCACAGGTTCTGTCCTTTTTCAAAAAGTGTCCTCCAACTTGTCCTCTTTTTCAATATTTTAAAACTAATCTATTAATCTCTACTCAGAGATGCCAGGCTGTCTGTTAGAAGACACTAGAACACTGAATGTATATTTAAATTTTGATAAATTAGAACAGTGGGAAAATCAAGATGATGAAATTGATAAAAGATTTACCCATTTCTAAAATGAACACATTTCATATGAAAATTTAGTTACTCTTAGTGAATTAACGTTGTGCTGCCCAGGAACAGATGCAGCAGTTGTAAGAGTTTTTTCAATTGATAATGAATTTTGGACAAGTGATAAATCAAGATTGAATGTTGATACATTATCTGTAGCAATATGAAGGGTATTTCTTGCACAAAAATGTCCAATATTTTAGAAAATAATATATAGACAATAAAAAAGGCCATTCGATGGAAAAATACTTTTTAAGTAAATGCGTAAAAGGTCTCTAAGAATAATTAGTTTACTTTTTGTTTGAGTTAATAAATTTTATTTCATATATCTAAGTCGCAATTTTTTCTTAAATTTTTGGCCCTCCTTTTCATGGTAAAAAAACTAGTCACTTTAGTATAAACAAAATGATCTAAACGCATAACACGCGTGCAAACTTTTTGCTTTACATATTTACATTTCATAGTCTTGATTTGAAATTAAATTATGTTTTCTGCGTAATAGATTTTTTCGCTTTTTTATGTTTTTACTAAAATAATTCCTTCATTAATTAGAGTATAAGTGCATAACCAGATATGTGTAATTCATTTCGAGTAATTATTATTTATTCTTTGAGACAACTCATGACGCAGAGCAAATAAAATAAAGATCCTAAGGTTCTGCATCAGAATAAAAAAATATATTTGCCTTTCCAATAGAAATAGATTTCCTTTCCTTCTGTATGTCTATTTCTGGCTGTTTTTCTTTCCTTAAAACGAATTTTACACATAAACATTATATTTTTCTTCTGAACTCTATTCCATGCAATGGCCATTCTATTTCGGTTCGAAAGAGTTCCAAAACCAAACAAATAAATAGAATCCTGTCACTCGAGATGACACACAAACCCGGAGCCATCTGCGTTTTCGCTCGCCAAGTGAGGAGGAAAACAAAGTGTTTTAAAACCGTCAGATTAAAAATGGGAAATACACAGAACCAAGAAAAAACAAAACCTCAAACAAGTCACCACATATTGAATTCTTCTTCATTTCCACATCTTTATTTTCGCGGTTTCCACTCGACTTGATGGAACTGACAGAATTTGTCTCCATCGATATATTCCGAACTGGTGCTTATAATATTGGAATTTTTCCCCCAGCCATGGTCTTGACTAAATGAAGTATTTCACCGCTTCTCATCAGTATTTTGTAAGGATGGGTTGGTAACGATGGTGAATTTGGAAGCGAATATTATTTTCCTGCCATGTTATAGAGAATAGGAGTGATGATGCGTGTTTCCGATGTATTGAAATTGTTTGAAATTCCAATATTCTCTGACAAGTGCAGCTTGGGTTTGTCACTGAATTTTGATTGAAACGCAGCAGTATATATTTAAATATCTTTTATTGAAGGAGTTACGAGTTCATGTAAGGATAGTTGACACATGATTGATGGTGGTAAGCATAACATCACCATTTTTGTGACACTCTTATTTAAACTCACAACGAACTTAGTCAGGTATTATTATAGAAATGGCGAGTATATATGCTGTAGTAAACGTGTTTCTGTATTTCTGTTTATGCCCAAAGAAATTGTCCTCTAAACACAACCAATAAGTTTTATAGTTTTGATTAATTCATATATATTCAGCATACTCTAGAACAGGGGGCGAACCTTTATGAATCAAAACGTGCCACTTTTTCTAAAAAAATGCTTAATGAGGTATAGACGTGCCATGAAATAATTTTAACTTGTGATTGGGAAAATAATAAAACTAAATACTAATAAAAAAACACAAAACCCTTTATTTACTACAGAAAAAAATTTGTATTCAATAGTAGTAAATGTTTTAGTTAAACGTGTATTTCAAATTACATAAAGAAAAATTAGTGTGATTTCTACTGTTGCAGATTGGATGAAAAATAAATTATATTAGGATTGGGTAAGATGTTACTTTTAG
This sequence comes from Trichonephila clavipes, assembly GCA_019973935.1. Classification (NCBI taxonomy): domain Eukaryota; kingdom Metazoa; phylum Arthropoda; class Arachnida; order Araneae; family Nephilidae; genus Trichonephila; species Trichonephila clavipes. The sequence goes on from BMAU01006735.1 coordinate 372,869, forward strand.
CAGAATGCCTGCTGAATTGGAGTCATCTGCCAAATGGTTTCCATGCGAGTCTTTAATGTTATTTTTTCATATCTGAGAATAATGACTCGTAGACATTGGTTGATGAAAACATGGTTAAAATAGCAAATAGTTCTTCTTCAAACAGTTAAACGTCTCTGGAATCGAATTTAATGTTTTCAAAATTTTGTTACTGACATTTTTACTCATATCTTATATTTCTTGTTAATCTTTCTGCTTCGATCAATTTTAACTTTTTCATTGTTTCAATAAATTTTTGAATCCATATTGAACTGGACTAGAAATCAGTAAGTGGCATTTCAAATTATTCAATTTCCAACCAATCAAATTAGGGCAAGTTCATTTTATCAAATGAAGTCACATCAGCGTACATAACAAACACGAGCGTTTCTGTTTATTCTTTGAACTGAGAAAATCTCCCTGAAAATTCCTTGATTTACAAATCAATCGTGGTGGATCGTTTTTATCGATGGCGTGCCCAAACTAGTGTGCCGCGTGCCATCAATGGCACGCGTGCCAATGATTCGCCATCCCTGCTCTAGAATCTAAATATATAAGCGAAGCTTATAAGAACTTTTCTAATTGAAGAGGATAACTGTCACTTAATAATATTTGATAATTCTAATCTTGTCTCCGACCTTTTTGTCATAATTCCACAAGTCATGATCTAAACAGGTCACGTTGACTGCTCTAAACAAGGAGACAGACAGTTTTGTCGATTTAATAATACAGGGAGAGTACAAATGATGGACCCGATTTAAAAAAAATCATACTTTCGTAACTACTGCATATATTACAATAACTGATAAATAAATGTAAAGAGAAATACAACAAGTAATTTTTCACCAATGATCAACAGAATATTCAAGTGAGTGAGTGAGTTAATATTAACGTCGCACTGTTCAGCTACACGAGGGCTTTTGGCGACGGACCACGTAATTTTGAACCATGGTCAAGTGACGTGGACGACACCTGAGCTGGCACCCCCCTCTCCTAACTACCACACCACACCAACGTGAGGACGTTTCAGCTCTCGACAGATTTAACGTGCATCGCTGCCCTACACGGCGGGTCTTTAGTGGTACTGGGATCGAACTCATGACATGCCTGCCATGGTTGGATACCTTAACCACTGGGCTACCGCAGCCCGCAAACAGAATATTCAAGACCATTGTGATAGAAATCCAAGCATGGCGACAATGGCAGAGAAGAGGTTTTGTGTATTAGAGTATGGACGGGTTTCTTTTTCAGTTATTTCAGTGCAACGGGCATTTAGAAATCTCTACGGAAAACGAGTGAGTGAGTGAGTGTGGGGTTTAATGGCACAAGAGCCAATTTTGGCTATGCTGCGCCAAACATTTGTTAAGAAACTTAAAATGTTTTATAAAATATATAAAAATCATGACACTACACTTTAAAAAATTAAAATACAAATTACTTAAAACCGTCTTCAATGATCCAAAGAAACAAAATTTGGTGGGGAATTCCCCACCAAGTCAGACCATATCTTAAAATAAAAGCATTGAAAAAGACAAAGGTTAGTTTAAAACAAGGTTAGATAATACATGGTATAAAACATTATTCTCTATAGTTCCTGTATCGGAATGGAGTTAATGCACGTAAATATCCTTTAGGAAGAATGAAAGGATCTTGCTCAAGTTCCTCCTCCTCCACGTCGTAAGTTATCATATCCTCGTCATCAGTTGTTATTTCTGTAGGTGTTGCATTTCTAGATCTATGTGGAACCCTTTTTATTTCGATATCTGGTTTCTGTACTTTTGGGCGCTTTCTTCTATTTCTGGACTTTCGTTTTACAATTTGTTGGGCTTCAGCTGCAGTAGAATGTTCACTATTGGATTCATTAGGGACAGACTCAGGTAAGTTTTCAGTTGAAACCGAATTAAGTTTAGCAGGAGTTGTATGAGAACGGGTTTCAGTTTCTAAAGGTGAAACTAAAGTATGCAGGTTATTGCCAGGGGAAGTAGTTGTAGTAGTAGTAGGGATGGGTATTTGTAATAAAGATTCACTTTGTATTGTTGGTAGTATACCAGATGGGGAAGGAAGTAGATTGTCTTGAGTAGATGAAGATGACGTGGAGAAGGTAGAAACTGAAGACGAGGTACCAGGCAATGGATGTTTAGAAGATATGGGTGTTAGGCATTGTAAAGGTGGACAGACTATGTTTGATAGATTTGAATCTGTTTGGGTAGCTGTGGATATAGTTGAAGGTCTAGCAGCCTGAGAATACGTTTGGGTTAACTGAGGAACTATTAATCTGCGTGCTTCAAAATAAGATATGTTTTTATTGATTTTAATTTCTTGGATCTGCTTTTCTATATTCCATTTTTGGCATAATTTTGAATAGGAAGGATGAGACTGCGTACAATTAACACATTTGGGCTCTAGAGTACAATCCGTGGAAGAATGCCCAACGGAAGCACATCTAGAGCATGTTAATTGGCCGCGGCAGGAAGTTTGGGAGTGACCGAACCTCTGGCATTTGAAGCAGCGCAGAGGGTTCGGTATATAAGGACGGATTTTACAATTCAGATATCCAGCTTTGACAGTGGTAGGTAGTTTCGGTTTATTGAAAGTAAGAATTATATGTTTTGTTGGAATAATATTCGAATCTCATTTTATTGTTATTCGCCTGACCTGAATGACACCCTGATCAGAAAACCCTTCAAGTATTTCCGCATCAGGAGTGCTCAACAAGTCAGGTTCAGAAATGACACCTCTGCATGAGTTTAGGGTTTTATGAGGACTTACAGTTACTGGTGAATTGAAAAAAGGTTTTGGCGAGAAGAAACGACTTCGCGCGCGTTTGTAAATCAGACATGGTTTCAATAAGTAGATCCCCGGAACGCAGTCGTTTTACGGATTTCGGTTCTCCGCCTATTCCGATGAGCGTTTTATGAATAGCGAAAGGCGATATTTTTGACATGGTATTGTTCGGAAGTGAAATTAATAAAAATCGAGTATGTGTAGAAAGAGTATCAATGTTGCGAGTGGGTAATACATGCGCATCATGTGTTGGGAAGGGTGGGATGGGGGTTTTAAAAGATGCGTTTTGAACTTTTTCCTTAATTTGACTTATTTTGATTTTTTTTTTTAGAAAGGAGGAGGAGAATTCCTTTTGATTTTCAGAGGACCAGTTTGGCAGGGCTTGCCCTAGAGTCAGCAACCAGTAGTGGCCTCGGGAGAGCCCCCCGCACTGCAATGCAGGACCCCATCCAGGCACCACCTGGAACTACAAGACAGGCGGGATTATACACCAGCTGATAGAGCAGCCAGGACATGCTGGTTAGGCTGTCCCGGGCTCCTGTACTATCTGGCGGCCTGAGACGCAAAACTCAGCTTTTCTCCTGTACCCTCTACATGGCCGCTTCCTCCAAGACCCCACCTCACTAGCCCAAAGGTCCTCAAAAGTTCAAAACCCCGCTCCAAGTGCCAGTTTTCCCAGGGAGCAGTCCGTTGTGTCATCATACCAATAGTGAAAACCCATCAGACACAACTTCATTCCACTCAGTCCTGGTCTGCCACAGGACTTCGTGGCAGAAAAATAAAGATAAGAAGTGGAACACAAAAAAAGCAAGAATCGAACATAAAAGAAGCAACAAAATCAAAATATTGAAAGAAATTTAAGCAAATCAAATGAAAAGAACGTAATATAAAATGTAAACCATAATACGGTAGTAAAAAATATCAAATTTTTTACCAGAAAAAACAAAGATGGAACAATGTTCATTGTTGAATGTAGATCTGTGGTCTGGACGTGAAAAGAAGAAAAGGGAAACTGGAATGGCAAGAAAGAGGGCCGAAAATAGAGAAGGATCACTAGGGTTCGTGAAGCCCGTGTTTACCAAAGACAGTAAACCCCTAGGGAGAAGGAAAAGATCACTAAGGCTCCTCGGGAGCGTGAAACCCGTACTCACCTAAAGAAGGTGAGCCCCCTGAGGGGTACGGAAAACAAGAACCGATCAACAACAGCATTATGAGATTCATCAGTTTAAGAAAGCAAATTGCTTGTGTAAAAAGAAATGCAACGGCCGGCTAAGCGTCTGGGAAGTACCAGTGGATAGGGTGAGACAGAGTTTTGTTCAAATTCCACAAGAGTGGAACATGTGACCTTGGAATGCCCCAGAAAACGGTATGGAAATTCTTCGAAAAAAATTAAATTTCAAGCCGTATCATTTGCAATTGACACAACAGATAACAGAAGATAACAAGAAAGCATTTGTGCAGCATTACCAACCATTGCTACAGGTATGCTATAAAATGTATGGAATGAACTGGATTATAGATTGGACGTATACCGCGTAACAAACGCATCAAACATTTGTAACAACAACAACAACAAAACAAAACGTGGTATATTTCTCTTTAGATTTATGTATCAATTTTTGTAATATGTGCAGCAATTTTGATAATATTTTTTTCAAAAAAATTGCATCAATCATTTGTACTTACCCTATACTCGAGGCATTTTCACACGGCGAAATGGGCTTGAAGTGTTCTTCCAGGATTTAAGTTCACCTGCCACGCTTTGCTTTATAATTTTAAACACAGTCGTATATTAAGCCGACACCTGAGCTGACACACTAATCTACACGATCACCGCAGACAATTGAGTGGAATTTTGGCGCGGATGAATTTAAGGTATCCGACTGCACCTTCGGAACCGTGATTTTAAAAAGTGCATAAATGGATAATTTTCATGATATTTAGTGTCATTTAGATTAGAATACATGTATAAAATTGTTTTAAGGACATTATGGCAAAAAAAAAATTTAAATGCAATATTTTGGCAAAAAATTTACTTAGAATAACCTTTTTTTCAAAATGATCTCCTTTTATAAAAAATGCTTCTAAAATAATATTTTGCTTACATAAAGTAGAGACTTCTCCAGAGAGTCTAAACGATGTTTTTTTTTTGAAAAATTCACATTATTTTCAGAGTTACAACCGATTGAAATAATTATGCGCGTTTTTTTCTTAAAATGTCTCCCCTCTGTTGTCGTAAAACATGGATAAACCCACTTCTAAGTTATATATTTCAAAAATTCTAATTGAGCCTCTGTGCAGAGGTCTGAGTTATATACAGGCAAAATATATGATTATAATAGAAGCATATTTCACAAAAGGAGAATATTTTGAAAATGGGTCATTCTATGTTCATTTTTTGTCAAAATATAGTATTTAAATATTTTTTTAGTTTAATAATATTTTTAAAACAAATTTTATATACATTTTATAATCTAAGTGATACTAAATATCATAAATATCATCCATTTATGTGCTTTTGGAAAACACAGTTCCGAACGTAGTCGGATACCTTAACATGTAACAGTTCCACTACACCACGAACAAATGGCCTTACTAAAACATAGCCGCCACGAACCTGATGCCTTGATCACTAGGTTAACATGCCCAAATATTAAAAATCAGATTAAATATAAATATATTCTTCGAAAAATTTGAACTATTTCTATAAATAGGTGTTTTGATATTTATCGTAACATGCAAAAAGATTTGTAAAACTAAAAAAATATGAAATACACCAGCAATGAGTTGTCTTGTAAAAATTATCATAAAATAAGCCATTTTACATTGTTTACAGATGTAACGAGTCTATTCGCGAACCTCCTACTAATCCTCACGGGAAAGTTACATCAGTACTGTGCTATTCGTATTGAGAACTTTCTCCCGAAGAAGATGCGGTTTATGTAAATCAAGGTTTATATTTAAGCATTAACTTTTAGTTTCAAGAGAGAGAGAGAGGTTAGGAGTTAGATGATAGAAGTTAGTGATTAACGTAAAGTAGTAGAAAACTAGTCGAGATTGACACGTTGATTAATTGCTTAGTATTTAATTGGATTGGAATAGCGTAAACCTCAAGTAGAATAGAGGTTAGAACCTAATTTCGATTATTTGAAACGTACACCGAAACGTTCCAAAAGTAAGTGATTCAATTCATAATTAAATATTAATTATCTCGTCTACCTCGCTTTTGGTCCAATACTTAATTATATGTGCATTTCCTAACCTGGGTTGTTAAGATTTGTTAAGGTGTTGAGACTTGTTAATAAATTATATTCCTTTTAAGTATAGCTGATCTTCATTCAAACTCTCGAACATTGATGGATGCGAGAGGACATCCATCACTCACGGACGTCTGAAGGCATGGGCCAACTGGGCTGAGGCCCAGGGCCGAGGCTACAATGGGGCCATCATCTCGTTCTCGACTCAGCCTTTCTAAAATCAAGATTCGATAAATTTTTACGGTCAAATGTTTCTTCCGGTTGTATTCTCCGAAAAATTGGTAATTTCAGACGATATGTCAACTGACTACATGTGATGACCGTCGTCCATGTATTGGCCTAAGCCTACTACCATATACCATCATTACTCATTCAGTCGGCCGATCCGGTTTGGGCGATTGTAAGTCATACACATTTGTTGTTTGTTTCAGGTTTGTACAAGCATTTGACAACAAATGTTATGCACTGTCTACTTTTATGGGTCATAGGTAGAACCTACATTTGCTTAGGGGCCCAAGGCCTTGTGAGAACCCCCTCCCGGGATCCACCCTGGACACTAAGATTAACTTGAGGCAAAGAAAGACCAGACGCCATTTGTAGAATAACAAATTATATTTCTGTTCAGTAGATTCAATTAGAAACCTTCTAATTACAAATATTAAACAATATGTCTACACGTCAAAAGGATTTACCTTCACTATTAAATCAAATTACAAAATATGATATTAGTCAACTACTAATCTCAATATCGAACGGGTTTACCGGAATAAGAGGACCGAGAAATATACGCAACTAGAATTATTAACCTTCATTAAATTTTCGCTATTTTATAATATATTAACTCTTGTGGTCAGAGAACTACGTTATAATATATCACCTGGCTGTAATGTCGTTCTCTCCAGGTAGATCAATCCTTCTAATGCTACTTCCTATTAACTTCGTTACTACCGCTCTTGGCTCAATCGCCTTCTATCTGCTAATTTACAACGCTCTCCTTAAATACCTTAATTCATTTACATATTCCATTTTCTTCTTTTAGAGCTGAATGGAAATATACGCGAATTTACAATCCTCAAAGTCGCCTAAGAGTATTAGTGGAAAAGTGCCGCATTTATTCGTCACAGCCTATTTTTGTGAAGGGGTGCAAGGTCTCAAGAATTTTGTTAATAATTGATGTTGCTTTTGAATGACTTCGTTTGAAAAAAAAATCGCTGACACACACATTTCAAAACTGTCGTAGCGTTGCTAGACATTCTTTAAGAATTATGAGATGCAATGAAAAGGGAATCATAAATTTGGTTAACACATAAAATATATTTGAGTGTTTTGTTGTTTAAAAACGTTATTTGGTCTGAATAAAATCGATAAATAATGAGAAAAATACTTACTAGAGAAGCGATACAATGTTCTTTTCAAAAGGCATTAATGAAAAGTTGGAAAAGCTTCGACACTAATCATCTGCGCTCATAACCTAGAACAAAAAAAAAAAAACCATTTTAATCTGAGAGCATTTTTTTTACCTGTTATGACGAAATGAAAGTTAATCGAGGCAATTATTATTCACTTATTTATTCATAAAATGAATCTATTTCTTTTAAGTTTTTCACATAATTACCGTAAATTCAGGCGTATAACGCACACCTATACTTTCAAGCTAAAAATTTAAATTTTTAGTTATATTCGACGTATAAAGAGCACCCTTTCCTTACAAAAGAACCTGAAGTGTACGTATACAATTCTCCTATGTTTTGAAGTCATTTATTCGAGGCATTATCCAAGGCTTTTCAAAAATTTGTATACTTCAACAGCTACAACCATTTAAGTTCATTAGGTATGCCATGTCTTTTAAATAAACAGTATTTTTATCTGTATAGAAGCCGAATTCTTTTTATATATAATCATCTCTTTATTTTTTTATTTTTGTAACTATCATTTTTATACCCGGCGTATAACGCACACCCGTAAATTTCAATTATTTTGGGGGTTCAAAGTGCGCGCTCTGCGCCGGATTTTACAGTATTTATTTCAGCATTTTCAAAAAATTTTAACAAAACTTGCTTAGCAAAAAATAAAATAAGTGGAAAATGCTTTGAATACTTTTTGTAATAAATAAAATTTGCATACAAAAGTAATTTTTAGTCCAGTAAATTATGTGAATTTTTTATAAAATAGTCAAATATGCATCTTCACAAATCACTAGTTAAGAAATAATTATATAACTATATTAAACTTTTTGAATACAGAAAATAGTTGTTCTTTTATCATTTTTCCATAAGAACTTTCGCTGATAGATGAAATTAGCAATACGCTAAAAAGAATGATGTTTTTTTTCAAATTTTCATGAATATTCCTAATTTTATTATTTATTGTGTGATTATTTATTCCACTATTCATGTATTATCTTTTCCACTATCAATTTATTATCTATTTCGCTTTCTGTCTATTATATATTTATCTGACCTAAACACAACAATTTTATCATCCATCAAAACAGAAAAATAATCATAACGAAGTCTTTTCATTCATTAATGTTTTATTTTCTTGTTACGTAAATGTACAGAAAAATGTTTCAATTCATCTTAATTTTCCGTCTTTTTCTTTCTGCCGTTATGAAACTACTTTTTGTTACTTTCAACTTATAACCTCGTGAATACTTTGAATTTAAAGAACATCATAAACTTAATTATTCTGATAATTTCATTCCAGACTTGTTTAAAACAGTATTTAAAAAAAACTATCTCTTTTTCCCTAGATAATTGCGTGAAATAAACGATTACTATTAAAGTTTTCAAAATAGGATGCTTCAATAGTAAATGAGAATTTGAAGAGGGAAAAAAAACCCATATGCAAAATGAATGAACAATTTTGTGGGGAAAAAATTGTTGAACAACTTTTTCCCGATAAGAATAAATTGTCTTTGGGTGTTGCACAAATAAAAATTCAATAAACGCATGCGTTTTAATTAGATAATAGAGTTTTTTTATTGAAAGTTGTAAGAATAATTAAAAGGAAATACCAGTAAAATTTTAATACTTGTGTGTGCATTAAAATTTTGTACTTTTGTGTGTACTTTGAAAGAAGTTGATTTCTGGTGTGCAAAATCGAACGCAAAGAACCCGAAATATTTAAAAAAATTACTCATGGGACATTTTTTTTATATTTATATATTTTCTTTCAATATATTATTTATTTTCAATTGCATGCATTCAATACAATTAAATTTTATCTTCAAAAGAAATTTTCACGCGCGCTTTTTATTTGCGAAATACTTTATTTAAATTACGTCAAAATAGGTATGGCAGTCGTTAGTCTATAACAAGCAACTCAATACAGTTCGGAAACACAATAAAAATCACAAAAACTTTAAACTGCATTGGCCTTTGCTACGTCATCGGGTCCAGAACAAGAAAGGTAAAGGTAGTCATGCCCAGTTTTAATTCTAAAGTTAGCGACATAGACAGATCTAGACAGCTCGCAAGGAAGGAGAATTTCCTTCCACATCCTTTCCTTCTGAGAAATCAAAATCTTCGAATCGCGAAGATGAGACTTAAATATAGCATTGATGTGTGTGATTCATTTAGCACTATGATAACTAGGGATGGTGATCTGAGATTGATTAATCGAAGAATCGATTTCTCGGGTCAAAAAGTCGAGTTTTTAAATCGATATGTAGCACTGAATCAATTAAGTGAAGCGATATTTCATCCTAGAAAACCAACATTCGATTTTTTATGTTTAGGTAAAAACCATAAAATTGTTTACAATTAGATGAATGTACCGGAATGTCAGGGCTTAAACGAAGAATTTAAACACTATTTATCGCAGGCAGTTGTGCATTTGAAGTATGATCCTATATTTTACTGCAAGGACAGAAAAACTCTTATCATCACGTTCACCATGATGTATATGAGTATCGTGGGATCATCTGTTCCTTGCGAGCGCCTTTTTTTCGATTGCCGGCAACGTCGCAAGTGAGGAGCGGAACCGCTTGGATCCCTGTAGACTTGACAGACTGTTGTTTTTTAAAAGCTTAGATATTAAGCATTGGGAACTATAAGCTATATTATCTATTTTTAAACATTTTAATGTAACAAATACATTTAAAAAATATAAATGTCTTCTTTTATACCTTATACTTTGATATGGTAAAAAAAATAATTGTAATTGTCGAATTCCCTGAACTGAAAAAGTCCCCGATTTTACTGATAAGAGATCGTTTATTATGGTATCTTGCTTGTTTTTCATAAAATGGATTTATATTTTCATAGTAAATGCAGAATTGAAAAAAAATCGATTTCTTAGAAATCAATCTTTTAGACCTCGATTTTTTTGAGAACCGATTCATCAGGTTATGATTCGAATCTGTTTAAAAATTGATTTTTTTAGGAAAGAATCGCCATTCCTAGTGATAACTAACAGGATGATCGACTAGGGAAGATGACAGCCAGTTTTGGTTGGAGATTCAGCAAAATCATTTACACACAAAATACTACGTCAATGATATTTCCACTGTAGATTATACAGCGATTCTTTGCCAACGTGTAAGCCAAAGATTCATTTCTCGCATATTAAATAAATATCTCCACGAGCAAGAAATTGCACACAACGCTTAAAAAACGGAAACTATAATTTTTGCTTGTAGAAAACAGGCCTCTGATATTCTTTTTTGAAAAATAACGAGATTATCTGCTTTGAACATACCAACTATCTTTATATTACTTTAGACCAGGGCTTCGAACCAGAACAGAACCAAAAACAGGAAAAAAATGTAAGTTTGGTCAGAACGAAAACTTGAACTGATCGAAAAAATATATCGGTTTATTTCGGTTCGATATATCTTCAGTCATTTTGTTACTATAACCAACATCTCTAATTTAACTAATTTCTAATTAATCTCTCGACAATATTCTCTAATTTAACGTCAACCATTTAACATCATCATTACATGTCAACCATGTTGTGACGGGCTCACGCGTCTTTTCTTTAACATGTCCTTTGGGTTCTTTGGGCCAGAATTAATGGCAACTCTTTTCCAACAAAATCCAAGAAGTGAAATGTGAATGAAAAATGCAAATGAACAAGCTTTTAAATATCGGAACTTAGAGTAAACGGAATGGCAATGTATGGAAATTGTGATAGTGGATGGAAATTGGCAGGTAGTGGATGTCTAATAGAGGAATCGTGGTTCAAGTCTGAATGAGCTTTACGTGACTGTGATTAGCAGTTATAACTGATCGAATATATTTAATTCAAGTTGCACACCAGTGCATACAAGTAAAGAAGATTGAGCATAAGCCAATACACAGTGGTTCTCCAAACTGAAATAAGGTAGGATTGACTATTTAATATTAGAATCAGTGATTAGGTGGTTCAGTTATTGATAGAGGTCTGAATTTGATTAAGTCTTATTAGCTAAATATATATATATATATATATATATATATATATATATTGTGTGTTGCGTATTTTGCCATCGTAGATTCTGTCATATTAATTATAATTTAATTTGTTAAAGGTTTAAGTTGAATATCTTAATAAAGTCATATTAAGATAATGTTTGATTCTACTTCTTTCGTTAATCCTACGCCTCTAGCTCACGCTGATACTTCGAGAGATGTTCTCCCACGGGGAAGAACATCATTTTTTCATTCGACTGAACAAATTTGAACCGTGAACGTGAACGTAAAAAACTTACGGTTTGAAGCCCTATTTTAGACAAATAACTCATTTTTAAACAACAAATTACACATATTTGAAAGAATTTCAATGATATTGATCATTCAGTAATTTTCCTTATCTCACACAATTCCAAAGTAAATTGTAATACATCTGCTTATACATACTCTGATTCTCAACCTAAGCCTCACTCATTTGGAAACATGTAGCAAAAACATACATCAATACTTAGAAAGAGTGAAAAAAAATCTTATTTTTTGACAGTCTTAACGCTTATTGATTCATGAGTAATTCAGCCCTCAAAATAACGAGTAAACTCAAAAACTCTCATAAAACTATCAAAAAATGTGCATTTGAACTTTTTGTTAAAATAGATAATTATATCCGAACCCTGATTTTTCCGAATTGACCCTGTATTTTTCTAAACTACCACTTTTTTTTTTTTAATTTCGTGTTTCCGTGTTACTATTTAATCATTAACAAAAATTCTTACTTGGTCCACTGTAACATTTTCTGAATTCTTTTCTATAACATAAAAATTATTATTAATGACAGTATTTTTCAGTCAATCATAATCCATTATCTCGTTACTTTTTACACTTTCATCAAATTCTCTCCAAATCTCGGACTTCTTTGCCGCGATCGGATTGGTTAAGAATAGCCCTGCTGAGAAAAATTCGATAATTGAATTCAAGAATTTTCTTTGCATTTTATACTTATAAATATTAATTTTACAACATTTTATTTAACTTTTATTATCTAAATTTAACTTTCGTTAATATAGTTTAATACTGGGTAAAGGCAGAAAGCGCATCACTGTAATTTCTAAGTAATTGATTGGAGATAATAATCAACGGTACGCTCCTCTGTTCTATCATCAACGACATTAATAAAATAAATAATTTTTTCATATTCTTAGCTAGTTAATGACTTTGAACAGAGGTGCCGTAAATTAATTATATGTGTACCGGAAAAGAATTTGTGTGAATTTTATAAATTGAATAATTCAATTATGTCCAAGGACTAATAGTAGAGAGATGATTAAAATTAAAAATTTTTTTAATCACCTCTCTACTATTGGTCCTTGGGCATAATTGAATTATTCAATTTATAAAATTCACACAAATTCTTTTCCGGTACACATATTTTTAGTATATTTTTATAGGCTTTATACTTTTAACTATTCCGGAAATTTTGGTAAGCAAATTTAAATTATTATCTTTTATTATTCGCTAATTATGATTTTGTATGAAAATAAATGTGACATTCTTTTTTAAATTGATTTTATAATCATAATACAAGCATGTCCCAACTGAAATGAAATTATTGTTTTAAATGTCTCATGAGGCTAAAAAAAATGTATAAAAAACAGCTTGCTAACTGTAAGGAAGCATCAAAGAATATCTGCACTATTAAAATTCGTTTAACATTAAATGATGAATTTTCATGTTCTTATAGTAAAAATATTTGTCACGCGGTACTTGTTCCTCTTATTTGTTGAGGTAAGGATTAGGATCATTATATATATATAATTTGGATTCCTGTGGGGAATGTGCAAGCAGAATGGATGGTGAAGCCTTAGAATTGAACTCGAAATTATTACTACAATGTTTCTAATGAATTACTTCTATTACCATAAAATCCGACGTATAACGCGCACTTATAACACAAAAAATAAGATTTAAATTTACGGGTGCGCGTTATACGCCGGATGAAAAAAAATAACTTCAAAAGTAAAATTAAAAAATGAGCATAACAAATTATATTTCTATATAAACTGGAATACCGTTTTGTTAAAAGAAATGACATACCTAATGAACTTAAAGGGTTGTAGTTCTGGTAGTATATTTTTTAAAAAAAAATCCGGAGATAATATTTCGAAAAAAATGACTTCAAAACATAATAGAATCGCATATGTACATTTCAGATTTCTACGTAAGAAAGGGGATACGCGTTATACGGCTAATATACCTAAAACTTTTTAAAAAATCAACTAGAATTTATAGGCGCATGTTATATACTGATGCACGTTACACGCTAGATTTTAAGATAAGTTAAACGCAAGAAATACGTACGGATATGTGGATAAGACAAGTTATTCATAAGAATCAATTGGAACTTATCTGAAATAAGATGCGACCGCTCAAACTTGCCAAAGGAAAGTCCTCCGACAACCTGTATCACATAAGTGCCCACTCAATTATGATTCACGCAAAAATTAATTAGGCAACATCTTCCACTAACACATATCTACTCTTCTCTATAATCATCTAGCATATATGATTTATCTCAATGATTCTCTTATATTCTATTTCGTAGTGATCTTCATTTTCGGTGTGGTATATGTTCTACAAAATGGCGTTTTTGCTTCCGCCAATTTTGCTGGACGTAAGGAAACCCGAGTTAGAGAGGGTAGACCTTGCGGTCAGCCCATTGTTACATAGTCATAAGTAACGTTTAATCATAAAATTAAAATGATTAATTTGTGATAAGGCATAATGATTTAAAAACACTTCCAGAATTTAAAATTCCTTTTCCAAATTTCGTCATTTTAAGATTAATTAATAAATTATTTGCAATACATTATTCATTAATATATTAAATGTACACACCATGACTGTGACATAACAACACCACAAGAGATTAGCCAGAAAATAGTGTAATTTGCAGAGTAGACGCAACTCATCGAATTACACAGATCCACACCACGAGGTAGAATGTAAAAGCTCCCGGTGTGTGGGCCTATAACTTGAACAATTTTTGCAGTAGAGACTACAACACTTCTATGTTGCTGCGTCCTTCCACTTTTCAAAATGTGGTTCGGTGGCTCTCCAAGGTGTCGAATTTTATACGCGTGTGCATTTAGTAAGCGGAGATTGGAAGAAATGGCGTTTGTTGAGAGAGAATGAATATCAAATTTTGTGTTCACTTGGAAATGAGTGCTACAGAGATTTACAAAATATTGAAGCATGTGTACGGTAGAGATACATTATCGCAAATGCAAGCATTTGAATAGCATTTCAGAGGAAGGTAGGAAAAATGACGAATTCTCTGGCGTTGCGTTTCTACACATACTCAGGAATTACACGAATTACAAAATGATTTGACTGTATAGGAATCTAGATGCAGTGGACATTAAAACTTTTCTAAAAAAGAACAAATTCTATATTTGGTTTCATTTTTTGTGTGGATAAAACACTCGAAGAATTTATGTTTTCATTGGCATGAGATAAACATAGTGTACTGTCTGAGACTGCTGTTAGCGAGAGAGTATAGAATGGTGGCGCGGCTTTGGTAGGGTTAATGTATTTTGAAGGAGAAGGCTGCTTGACCTAGGAGTGGTCGGTCAAGAGAAGAAAGAGCCCCTGGTTGTTTTCGCAGGCAAGAAGCGCGGAACTGTTTTGGACCGGAGGAAATGGGATTCTATCGGTGAAAAAACGACCACAGGGCTTGGTCCGGTGTAATAAGATGAGATAGTCTCTTCTGGGACTGTGTTTAAATTGAGTGATTTGAGAAGCGACGAACATTGTCATTCGATTGTTATCTGACTGTATTTAATCAAGAATTTATGTTAATCAAGATTTAGTTGTGTGTGTATTGATGGATGTGAGAAGTTATTAAGAA
Source organism: Trichonephila clavipes (assembly GCA_019973935.1). Taxonomy (NCBI): domain Eukaryota; kingdom Metazoa; phylum Arthropoda; class Arachnida; order Araneae; family Nephilidae; genus Trichonephila; species Trichonephila clavipes. The sequence continues at coordinate 388,228 of BMAU01006735.1, forward strand.
AGAAATAAAATATATCACACATAGACACAACCTTCAAACAGTGGCGCACACAGGAATTTTTCAATGGAGGGGGGTCTGGGGTCGAAAGTTCGCTATTCTTGTACCATGCTCCTTTTGATTTTGTCGATTTTCAGGAACAAAACACAGTAAAAAACTAGTTTTTGAATAAATAATTAGAATTAATTAATAAATTTAATTATTAATAGCAAGTAATTAATTAAATTTTACGTACTATATAGTTAGAAATATAATCAATCGGAAAATAAATCAAGGGCTTTGGGGGGAGGGGTCCGGACCCCCCTTTGTGTGCGCCACTGCCTTCAAATAATTAAATTCTTTACATAATGAAGAAATGACTATTTATTTGATGAAATTTATCACGTATACAGATATTTTTAAAAAGCAAACGTTCACTCGCATATTATTAGAGCAGCGAGATTTATTGGTTTAAACCTGCTAAACATAATTTTAAACAATTTTGGATTTAATTTTAAGAAAAATAGAAGTGCCTGAAATACAAAAAACGCGTTTTTAAATCTTTTTATTCTAATTAATTTCAGAGAATACGGCCTATATTTAGTTACTTCACAGGTTTTAGAGAACATTCCACCGATTTTTCAAAATGGATGATTCTATAAGCTTCTTTTACAAAAGTACATAATTTATTTACTTCCCATTTATATCTTAATGGAACAAAACAATTTATAATTAATTGCTGAACTTTCAAACTATAATTAATTGTTGAACAAAAGAATAGTTTACCTGAAAAATGTCATCCTTCTCTCTCTTCATGTATTTAAATTACATAAAATATTACACAACAAGCTTATATTTATAGGTAGATACTATGTAATCCCGATTAAATTAGGCTCTCTGAAATATATAAAGGAATTAAATTGTGGCCAATTTAATAAGTTATTTAAAAGATTTGTTATTTAGAAGATATTAGTTATATATATATATATATATATGGGAGTCCGAATAAATCTTCGAATAAAAATCCTCTTCAGAAGGCGGGATTTTTAGATTGGCGTAGGTGGTTTGTCTAGGGGTAAGTATTTAGGGTGAGTGATGAATTAAATGAATCTAAGTCATTAAAACACGAATACTTCTTTTTAAGTAAAAGAGAGAATTTATTTAAAGTTAAAGGAAAATATTTATAAAAAAAAGATAATACCTTTGAAAGAAATGCAAGAATTTGTTAATTTTGATTACCTTTAAACGGGGAAATGAACCTTTCTCATTATTGGACGTTAGGATTCAAATTTAGACGCGATGTGTTGAAAAGTAACATTTCTGCCGAAAAAAAAGCCAAAAAGCTCACTAGGTGGCGCTGCTTAATGCAGTAATAAATCAAAAAATGGTCCTTTGAAAAGTCATATTACTACTTTACAAATTTTCAAAGAAAATCCTACATATTTTATTTTAGCTATTTTTTTATAAATAGTTACAATTAAATATGTATATACATATGACAGAATCTATAACATTATATATGAAATAATTAATTATCTATTAATTATCATTAGAAGTATTCGTTTTGATCATTAAAATTATATTCATTTTTAATTAAAATTTTTCAGCTCATATCTAAAAACAAAAATAACGAGTAATATACAAAAAAACCTTTTAAGTTTTACTACATTAGATTAAAGAAAATTTTTATTTTAGCAAATTTTTTTAAATAGTGGCTGTAAATATTATATACATATGAAATAATCACAGTTTTAATGGTAATTAATTTTTATTAATTATCATTAAATGTATTGTATTGTCATCAAAACAATCATTAATATAAAATTTCAGCTCAATTGAATACTTTAAAATGTAGTTTTGACACATTAATGCTAAGTCGCCAAAAATGATGCCAACAAGATAATTCTGTAAATAAAGTTTTAATCAAATAAATTTTTATTAATTACAATTAAATGATTGTGATTGCGACAAAATAATCATGTATATGAAAAATTTCAGCAAAACTTTAAAATGTATTTTAAATGATTGAAAATTCCAACAAGATAAATAAATAAACAAATAAATTTATAAAGTATAGAGTCGGGGCTTTTTATATGAAGCGGCAACTGGAAGTCATGGAATCCGCATAATTTCCGTGGACCGAGCGTATGATTGGTGGAAAGATATTGCTCGATAGATTTCGATGCAATCTTACTTTAAAAAAGAAAGCTGTTAATTTTCAAGTGATACGGCTACAATTATTCCTGTTAGGCGGGTAGCTAATTTTTTATTATTTTTAGTGAAAGTTCTCAAGGGTAAATAAGGATCATTACAAATTAAAATATTGTTTACGATGAAATTAAAGGAATTATTACAAATATATAATTTATTTATAACTACGCACGAGCACGGACGCACACATACAATAGCACTTGAGGCACTTTTAATTTGTATTAGGGCATTTTTGTACAGAGAGGATATTTTTTTCTGGTTGTAGTCGTTGAAAAATGTAGAAGGAAATATCTTGTTAGTTAAAAATCCACATTTATTGACAATCAGACACATAAAGCGAACAAACAGAGAAAACAGCTTCACAGAAAGCACAATTCGCGTTATTTATAGGATAGTTCACCAAAGCGTTCTTTGTGAACTGTCCTTTGAGTTCTTGAGATCTCAGCTTTTTATAGTTTTGATCAATCGGAAGAATTTTGAATCGCTGATCTCCAGTGGAGTCTTCTCTGACTGGTCAGAATACATAGATGATGTAAGATTGCATCCCCTTGTTTAAAAACACTAACGCGTGAGTTTTTTTAGGAGAAAAAGTTGTAGTTATTTCCCTTTAGGTGGGTAAACTAAAAATTAATTTGTACGAGAAGTCTTGAAGAGCTCTAGACCATTATGAAATAAAATCCCTCGACAGGAAATTTCAGGGAATTAGTACACACAAATATAAAAAGAGAGGGAAGACACAGAGAAGATAAAGGAGATGAGGAGAGTAAAAGTGAGGTAGAGAATTGAAGCGGCGAGAGAGTGAAAGAGGAGACAGGGGAAAGAGGAGCGGGGACAGTGAAAGAGGAGTGGGGACAGTGAAAGAGGAGTGGGGACAGTGAAAGAGTGGAGACAGTGAAAGAGGAGATGAGAGAGTGGGAGAGGTGAGAGTGAAAGAGGGGAGAAGAGTGTAGGAGAGGTGTAGAGTGAAAGAAGAGAGAAGAGTGTGATGAGTGAAAGAGGAGAGGAGAGTGTGGGAGAGGTGAGAGTGAAAGAGGGGAGAAGAGTGTAGGAGAGGTGATAGAGTGAAAGAAGAGAGAAGAGTGTGGGAGAGAGTGAAAGAGGAGAGGAGAGTGTGGGAGAGGTGAGAGTGAAAAGAGAAGAGTGTGGGAGAGGTGTAGAGTGAAAGAAGAGAGAAGAGTGTGGGAGAGATGAGAGTGTGAGAGTGAAAGAGAGAATTTTCAGTTTCGTCGCAGTTATTCGACAATTTCTTTTACACACATCATATCGTAGCAACAAAGCGGTAATTAAAATAAAGATTATGCGAAAAAAATAATATCATTTGACCAATACATCCAATATTCCACTAAATAAACCCTCATACGATTTATGAGTTATTCACGTTCATTATAAGTCGCTTCCTTTGTTAAGAGATGGATAAAACGGTGCCCGGCTAAGAAGATATCTAATGTGCGCAAAAGTATTTTTCGAAATTATTCGCTAATGACTACTATTATGGAATAAATTTTAATTATACTAATTGCTTCCATTCGAAATATCTTGGCAATAGTTTTTAAAAGCTTTATAATACATAAACATTTGACTCCTTTAAATATCCACATGCATTATAGCATGAAAGTAAGTCTTAACTGTTAAAATACCACTAAGCTAAATTGAATTCTCTCACTGCTTAAAAGAATTCTCATTTATCTGCATTTCGTAACATTTACAATAACACAAGAATGTGAAGTAAGTGAGAATGAATTTTCTGCTCAAATTCATTAACTCGAAGAGGAAGCAATTATTTAGAAGACTAATAGAAACGTTTTACGAAATAATACTGTAAACCACCTTTCCGAACTAGGAAACAAATAAGTAAATAAATATTTATGCAAGTCTAAGTTTGGTCTGCTAATAATTTATTACGCTCCAACAAGCTTGAAGGGTTCCTTACGCATTAGTAAGAATTATTAGCATGCACGATATTTTCCCCGGAAATGTTGATACTCACTTGAAGTAATTCCAAAGAATATTATTATTATAATTTGTTGAAATTCAAAGCACCTATTGAATAGCATGGAAAAATTAAGAAATTTTATGAGATAAATTTCACATAAAGGTTATAAGCTCATGATAACCTCCGTAAAAAATACATTTATTTCTTCAAAGAATATATTGGTTGAAAAGAATTAAGAATGCGTACTTAAAGTACGCAAATAATTATATTTCCAGAACAGTATCCAGAACAATAAAAATTTATCAAAATTAAAAGTTAAAAACAAAATACACTGGTAAAACTGTTTCTGATATCATTGTTATCTGTGAATTTAGAAAAGAAGCTTTAAAGGTTAAATAACCATTGAAATAAACCGGTAATTTTTTTTTAAATCCCACAAAAATTTCGAAATATTGTTTAATAAGTTTAAAATGAAAAGATAATTAAAATATATTAATATTGTTTAACTACGCAACTGAGATTACTTTGATTCCATATGCTCTAAAGCCTTCAAGACTTCGCGTGATAGTTAATTTTTAGTTTCAACCACCGAACGGGAAATAAACACAGCTTTATCTCCCTCAAAACTGAAATGCAAGCGTTTTAAAAACACGCTGATGCAATCTTAACGCAATACTAAAATATATATTAAAAAGCAAAAATATAATTAATCTTTAGATTTTAAATCCACATTTTTCTCTCTTTCTACAACAATTACAAACAATTAATAGATAATTTAAATCCTAAAAATTAGTTAATTTAAAAAAAATAAATTTGTTTACAAATTCTTTTAAAAAAGTTAATTAATAATATAATACACAGAAAAAAAGCTGAAAAAAATTTCGAATTCTACAAAAAATTTAAATATAAATATATATTTTTCCAGGCTTTAGTTTAGAAGAGTTTTTCTTCCACACATGCTTTTCATACTTAAAAGAAAAACATTACAATACAGTTCAGATGAATTTGTCAGAAACCATTTCATTTCAAAGAATTCAGTTACATTTTAACTTTTAAAACATTTTATTTGAAACATATCTCCTATGATGAAAGACAAGGGTGTCAAACTCAAAGGCTGACTTGGACCAAATAAACAAGATTTAACTAAAGCTGGGCCACAAAGACAATCAATATTCAGAGAAACGTAGGTTTATTTCGAATAATACATTATAATAAACATATATAAAAGAACAAGAAAAATTTAATATGTACGTCTTGACACTGACATCTCTTCTTTGCTACTATCTTCCCTATTTCGAGAGAAATTTTGATATTTTATCATATATTATTGTGCGTCAACATATTGACCGAGCCGCAAAAATTCTCGTCGTAGCAGCCCTGATGTAAGAGGACATGATTGCTTTCTTGAGACTTTCTATTTTAATTTCTATAAAGGAAATTTCGAACAATTTAAAAGACATCTCTTTAACAAAACTAACAAATACTGAATGAAAGTCAACATTAATCATTTAAAAATATTTCAGTATTCATTCTTTTGTAACCCTAATAAATTCTTATAACCAAATAGCATAAATTCATACTCAAGTTATTACTCTCCCATCACACTCCATTAATTTAAACACCGCCCTCTTCAACTAGAACAAAAGCACAAGTACACAATAATCTTCTGCACTCTGATTGATTCCGTAAAACACATACGCATACACAGGTCCACAATAAAGTTTACTCTTCCTCTTAAATCCACCCCCACATATCTAACGAGCCAAAGGAAACCGCCCATATCATGTTACGCCACCATTACACTCCCAAAACAGAGTGAAATCACATAACCATATCATTCACAGCCGAAATCCCAATTGAATTCTCTGGTCTTCTTCGTGCATCCTTTTAAGTGAAGACGAAAGCGTGAAAATGATACGTTATCCGCTCCAATCACAGACCGAAAATCTAATAGAGATCTCCCTTGATTAGTGGAGAGGAGAGACAACGCCCCATGGATAATGGCAGAGGTAGTGTGTCGGGTGCAAAGTCGTTAACTTCCTTTGTTTTTACTTTGCGGAAGAGAATCCAACTTTTGTGGATATTAAAGTTTAATATATTGAGTGGTGGGGGGTTAATAATTAAAGGACGTGGTGCATTTGAAGGTGGAAAGATGGAAATGAGAAAATAGGTGCAATAGAAGAAAATTGATCACATAACAGTTTTAAGGACTGTTTTAATGTTCTTTTTTTATCTTTATTCTGGAAATGTCACTACAGTGATGAAGATGAGTAAAGAATCTATTGTAGAAGTTATTAGTTTAGTGTTCACAGGTACTTACTTACATGAGCAATTTAATTTGTGCAAAGGAGTTAGTAGAGCATTTTTATTTGGTATAACAGTTAAAAAGAGCTAAAAAATCAGTCATCTTCAGCTAAAACGTTTTTTTAAAAACTACATGAACTTTTTGTGCTACTCAATAAATAAAGCAACATTTAGGTTTTTTTTAAAGTTCTGTTCCTTCAATAAAAATCCACGTTTGCATGAAACAGAATACAAATGAATATTAATATAAAAATCATGTTTTCCATTGTTTGTTTATTAAAGTCACACTAGGACTACAGGCGGAATGCCCAAGAGAACCGAGCTCGCCCGAAATAGGTTTAGAACTGCAAAACGATCCTCCGGGAAACTACCACCCCAGCGTTCAATCTTTACTGAGCAAAATCATAGGACTATAGGCGACGGACCTCTTAATGTTGATCCATAGTTAAAAGATGAGGACTACACATGTGAACTAGCATTTCATTCTCCAAACTTCTACACAACGTCAATGTAAAGACTTCAATCCTTAAAAGATTTAACGTGAATCAGCCCTTTTATGAGAAAGATCTTCAGAGGTTCAAAATTTTAAGTCTTGGTCAAGTGACGATGACGTTGACACTCCACCTTCCAACTTTAACCTCAACGTGAAGTCGTTGAGCTCCAAAAAATTTAACGTGCACCAATCAACTCAACGTGACACGATGAGTTCCGAGACCAGAACCACTCGGCTACTGGAGTTGAACATTAAATATTATAGAATTTATGTTTATTGATTGTGTTTTTTATATTATTTAAGGTATCCGCGACTACGTTCGGAACCGTGATTTTAAAAAAGCGCATAAATAGATCATTTTTCATGATATTTAGTGTCACTTAGATAAGAATACATGTATAAAATTGTTTTAAGGATATTTTTTGTCTAAAAAATTATTTAAATACAATAGTTCGGCAAAAAATTAACTTGGAATAATCTTTTTTCAAAATGTTCTCCTTTTGTGAAAAATGCTTCTATTATAATACTATTTTGCCTGTATATAGCCCAGACCTCTGTACAGAGGTTAAACTATGATTTGTAAAAATTCCCATTATTTTCAGAGTTACAACCCATTGAAATAATTATCGGCGTTTTTTTTCTTCCCTCTGCTGTCGTAAAACATGGATAAATCCACTTCTAAGCTATATATTTCAAAAATTCTAGTTGAGCCCCTGTACAGAGGTCTGAGCTATATACAGGCAAAATATTATTATAATAGAAGCATTTTTCACAAAAGGAGAATATTTTGAAAATGGGTCATTCTATGCTCATTTTTTGTCAAAATATTGTACTTAAATAACTTTTTATTGTAATACTATTCTTAAAACAATTTTATATACATTTTCTAATCTAAGTGACACTAAATATCATAAATATCATCCTTTTATACGCTTTTGCAAAATCACGGTTCCGAACGTAGTCGGATATCTTAAAGTTGAATTCTTGATGAAAAAGAAAACGCAGTAGATTTTGTTGTTGTTGTTTATATATATTAAAATTAAATAAAACATTATTTAACTAAGATGTTACCAAAGGAAAAATAGTGTGGTGTAATACAATACAGTGATATTCGTTAAATTGACTCATATTTAGTTTATTTCCGAATTATTAATAATTGCGGAATTCCATTTTATTATCAACATACATTACCAACATTATTACCAACATACAGATTAAAAAAAAACACCGGATTCTCAATCTAAAACCAGGATTAAATTATTATTTAATTTGACAAAATGACATCAATGAAGTTTTCACACACTGATCCATTACAGTGATTTTATCACAATCTCAATAGAAAACAGCTATTGGTAAATAAAGATAGTTCATTACTTTTTTTTAATAGGTGAAAAAATTAATTTTAAGAGAATCTCTCTTTGTGTATTATTAAAGGAGAACTAATTTCATGATCATTACTGCAACGCAAAAAAAAGAAAAGAAATTAGTTCAAAAAGAAACAAAATTCTAAAGAAGAAATCAAGTTTTATTTATTTACAGTTTATATTTATTCATTAATTTGTTTATTGAGCCACAACCAGGAAACCGTAACACTATATGTGTACATGAAGGACCTCTCATTAAATGATACGAAACCTGGCTAAAACAATAATAGATCGCATGTGTCATCAACATAGCGAATGGGTGCCCTCACTATAGTTTACAGGTGTCACTAACACATTTTTTGAAGTGTTTCAAAATTTCGATGTTCATCTAACATCCATTGCGCAGCTTGAGATTGAAGTAGTTAATTTAATAAATAGATTAATAAGTTAATAAAAATTTTGGTTCGTTCACCATTGATATTATTTCCCTCATATATACGATAATCAATGCTTAAGTATATGCATCAGCTTAGTTACATACATCTATACTTAATGAATGATATCATTAAATAAACCATTAAAAGCCTCTTATTAATGTCATGAAAAAAACAATAACATTTAATCTCTTACTTTCGCCTTTATTATGATAAATGCAACAGATAACGATATGACCATTAGGCTCCAAAATTACCTGACGCTCCTATTTCGGACAATTGAAAGGGACTGTGCAATAGTCCCATAGAACAGCAAGCATTTGTACCGAAATCAAACCACCGAAAGCCAATTCCAAGCACGAAATGGTACAACGAGGAGACTAATTAATTAATTAAAGTAACCTCCCGTGGGCATTCTACGTGCCCTGGGTGATATCTGCAGACACAACGGTCAGGAATTAGCTTTACTAACTTCCATCCCAATTAGTTGGCGAATGGAAATGACACCGTATCATTTCCCATGTCTGTCTCATTTTCATAATCAATGCCTTGATTCTGTATTTCGGTCATAAAACTTACTTTAGCCTTGCTCTTTGATTCTCCGGATTATTTCACATTTTAATTTATATAAAAGGAGCAGACGTGTGTCAACGTGTTATCAACACGACACTTATATATATATAATTTGGTCTACTTAACTATATTATATGACATTGGTTAATTTGTAATGAAATGAGAAAGATAAGACAACTGAAATGATTATAAAATTTACTAATATATAGAAATTAATAAGATCTTATTTTGTATATAAAATATGTAACTTATTACATATCAATAATTTATTAAGTCCTCCATTTCACATTTTCTCTAATACGTTATTTTTTCTAATAAAATTATTATTCTATCTTTCAGGGCAAGCATAATAACACCAAAGTTAGTGTAATGAGTGAGTGTGTTTCTTAAAGTTGCACTTAAAGCACCAAGAGAACAACTGGCGACGTACCTCGTTTTTTTTAAACCGTGATTTAGTTACGAGTATGATATCTGAGTTGGCCTAACACTCTAATAACGCGCATCAGCTTCAGGGGCTTTCGACTCAAGCTCACGCCACAGCCAAGAGTTCTTGACCATTACTACTAGGCCACCGCGACCATCCAAAGCTGACAGCAAGCCTTTATTCAAAGTTAATATTTAGCTTCTTGGCGCAAACAAATTTTGATTTCGCCAGTCTAAATAATCAAGAATAACTTTTATAAATATGTTTAAATCATAAAATTAAATTACCAGCTAGTGTTTAGAGCCAAAAGTAATTCAAAATGACGTCATAGTCACATGATAAAAGCAACTACGTGTTTTCAACTCATCAGTTTAACCGCTTCGCTGTTGCCAACTTTTACTTTTTGCTGAAACTTCCATTTAAAAAGTACATACAGTGAAATACGTTAAAGCGAAAACGCTTAAGACAAAATATTGGTTAACATGAAATAATACAACAACGGGCCGAACAAACTGCATGCATTTTCATGTTTTTCGCTCGACTTAACACGAAACGAAAATCGTTTGACACGCGAAAATAAATTCCTTTTGGGGAATGAATCAAGTACAGGAAACACCGAAATGTCCCACTGTATCATCGGAAGGATTCGTTGCAGTTGATGATGATAATATTTGTACAGCTTCAATATGGCAGACAAAGACATTTTGGAGTTGGTTCAGAGCTAAAAAAAATGTCATTAATGCCGATTCTGACGGCGAAAATGCAAAGAATAATGCCAATTCCCACGTCATCCGAAATCATCATGAAAAAGTATGTACAGTTATTTAGACGCACATTCCAAAGGTGAAAACTTTTTGAAGAATTCTAATAAGTGAACATCCTAACCCCCCCGATAATGAAATTTTAAGTTTTATCTGAATTTCACAGGTAGAAACACAAGTACAAGACTAACGGCAGCTTTGAATTCTATGGAGAATACGTAATCGAATTTATTATGTGATCGTCATGAATTAAAGCCCATTAATTTATTTCATTTGATGATATTTATGGTAAACATAAATTTTGACGTCTGTTAATGTTTATTACAGATGATACGTTAGTACGATTAATTATATTTTTCTTTCTCTATACGTTTTTGATTTACTATGTTTTTTTCTGTTTGCGTGTATTGTTTTGATTAATTATATTTATGTTTTGGTGGCTTAAATATATGTATTATACCTTTAAAAATTTTGAAAACCTTCATTATAGATTATTAGCCGGGACAGAAGGCCTACCATTTTTGTCACGTAAATACTTCACATAGCTATAATGCAAATCATAGTTCGAGCTATGGAATTACAATTTAACAGTAATATTTCTTTTTTGTCAATTTCAATTACAGAACATGTATTTAACAAACACTTTTATTCAAACAAATATAATGTTTGTGGCACTATTTAAACATTATTTTTATAAGAAAGAGATGACAAATTGTAATTTCTAGCTAAGTATGCGGACAAATAGAATAATGTTCATTATATCTTAATGTACTTTCATTTATAGACATATATGAACTTTTTTGCAGGCAGAATAAGGCACTTACATTTAATAAAATTCCGTAATAAATATTAGCAGTTAACTGGAAAAAGAACTTAGCTTAGTCTCCCGATTCAAATGAAATTTCAATCGAATCTGAAGCGTTGAAATAAACAAAAAAAGGAAGAAAAAATCAGCGACAATATGTTTTCAAGAAGTGATGTTGTGCTATTGTCGATTTTGAATATATCACGCACAAATAAACAAAAATGAGACTATTAGTTTCGAACAAATCAAAAAGGAATTCGGAACACGAGTGGAAAAGATTCCATAACTCAAGAATACAGGAAAAGCCATCATTATCAAGAAGAATTCTCAATGCCAACAAAAGCGATGCATTAAAATGGCGATGGTTATATTTATCGAAAGGAATGGAACACAATTCAAAGGAAAGGGGGAAAAAAGCTCATAAAATTGGATATTATTCGAAGAAGCTCTTCTTGGCGGGAACATGATAATGCATCACGTTTGATTGCTAACAAAAGAATTCGACACGATAACGCCAAAATCGACCTTTCACAAGAGATTCCTTTTATAAACAGCGCCATAAAAGTTCATTTTCTCTTCTAAAACTTGGAAAACAGCATTCGAACAGAATATAAGACTTACGTTTGATTTACAGAAAGTGCTCTCATTACATTAATGGGAAGCCATATCTGGCAAAATATGTCATTAGGTTTGAAAAAGAACGTATTGGCTCTCGAATTCAAACATTCCGTTTTCTTGCAAATACAAGAGAATGGTGTTGAATGCTTCCGAGGGCAATGTTTATAACCATTGCCAAAAATGGGGGAGAAATTCTATTGTTAAATATCACCGCGGGGAATCGTTAACTTTTGGCACCATCATCATCAGGGAAGAATTTTGTGGTATTTATTTACGTGTGATATACGTATATGATGGGGTAGTTTCCCCTGAAAGTATAAATAGCTTTGTCCCATGAATAGAATCGAAATAAATACCGAGAATTTTTTTTCACGTAAACAAAACAGGAAAAAAAGTGCTGGATAACTTTTTGAAGTTGTATTGGTTTTTTTTGCCCCTCCAATACCATTTATTTTATAAGCCAATGGGGGAAAAGAATTGAAATTTGTAAATTTTTTCTTTCCAAAAAGGTTTCGTAAGTGAAAAATCAGCAAAACATTTTCATATGATATTGAATAGGTAAGTATGATAAGAGTTGCGCTATGCATGGTTTTTATTGAATAAAAGTTTTATGGCAAATATTTTAAATTCTATATTTATATGCCACTTTTTCCATCTATGAGTATAACGATATTGTTTATACAGAATCCAACAATCTGCCTTTCTTCTAATACGAATACAAAATTTTGTATCTGATAGATATAATCAATTCAAAATCCTTTAAAATAATAACAGATTGGGATATAATAATGATTGGAGTCTTTGCAAGTAAAGTTCTGAGCTCTGTTTTTAATATATTTTAAAATTAATTTCGTTTAAAATAATAAATACAAATTAAATGAATACACACATACACAGGGTTTCTAATAAATTCCTATTTCGCTATTCTAACTTGAGATAGATGATAGCTATTACCTTTGTCTTGAACTAGGTGTCTAGGTATACTAAAATATTTATGCACTACAGGATGAAAAAAGTCACAGCGCCACCTGATTGCAAACCATAGAATTACGTAATGTTCCTTTGTATTTAATCTAAATGTATGCACGTGTAGTATTAATTATTATTTCACAAATGTTTCGTATTTTATAGCCATATAATAGCAATCTATTTCCAAAAAAAATATTTTTGTACAATTTTTTTTACAGAAAATTAGTATTTAAAGGAAATTCTATCGTAAGCACATCCATTGTATGTGATTCATAAGTCATATACTTAGTAATACAAGCAATATAAAAAAAATTAAGTCAATTCCTACTTAAGTCAACAAAGAAAAATTTTACTTTAGTTACTTTTTATTCAATAATTACAATTAATATAAATATGAATATGCATATGATAGAATCACAATATTAAGTGGAAAAACACCTTTTAAATTAACATGAAAAACTTTTTCACCACATTAAATTAACAATTACATTTTTTTTAAAAAAAATTGAATTTTATAGGTAAGAATTTTTATCTTAAGACCAGCGTAAAAGACACGTTGACGTCTAACTAGCATATGATCATTTAGGTTAAGTTAAATCTTCATCACAAATTCAACAAAAGTTGTTTTATCCAATGGTTCATCCATCTATAGGAATAACACCGTCGGAAAGATATCTCTCTTAAACTATAATTAATTAATTAAATTAAATTGAGGAATTAATATTTGAAAAATTGTATTAACATCAAGTGTCATCCACTACAAGTTTAAAAAAATGTATTTGAACTTGAATGGATGAATAAAAAGTAATTTATTAACGAATGAAAATTTGAACAAGATATATAAATATATATAGGGAGAGTGTAAACTAATAGCAGGAATTGAAATAAAACTTTCGAACCTGTCAACTTTTTCCTATTTATGGCAGGAATATATTCAGCAAGATTAAAAAAAGGTCACCAGATTGAAATTTAAAAAAATTAAGAATTCAAAATTTTTATCAAATCCTGGACTGTTAATTCACCTGTAAAATCAAGTTTTGCGTCAAAGCACTCTCACACAATGACACTTTCCATAATTTTTTTTTGGGAGTTTTACGAAAAATAAATTTTTACTTAAAAGATCGTACAAAAAAGTTTTTTCAACCTAGGCGTGGTAAATAGATTGCTAACAAGTAAAATTGCATAAAATATTTATAGTTATCTAATCCTGTTACTGTTGTTGTTACTAATGCCACCTGATCAGCAAAGGCCAGATCAAGGCCCGCGAAATTCATCATGGCAAAGGGCTAGGTGACGCCTGTCGTTAGTCGTAGCTTTGAGCACCATACAGGTTACAGATCAATTTAGCTCGATTTCACCCCAATTTTGAGATAGAACACCATGGGAGTGGTCAGGGGCCTCCCACCTCTCTTCCCCTTCCACCAACCTCACGAAAGGTATCTAATCCTACAGCAGATATGCATACGTGTGATAAGCAAATATCGTTTACATGTTTACTTAGTAACGAAACTCCCTTTCACTAAGAGTTGCAATGCTATAGACATACCCTTTAGCGTACTCCATGTGTAAAATTTTTTAAAAAATAATACTAAATGTTTAAATTTAATTATAACATTTAAAGTTAAAAACCAATTCTTATCAAAAACTAGACCGAAAATACAGTATGTTTGGAATGTAAAGTATTAACCATCTGTAAAGAAATATAAATAATACTCTAAAAAGTGTTAATGGTAATGCGTAAGTAAAGAATCAGAATGTATTGTTTTTATACACGGATCAATGTTCCAAAATTGGTATTTATATGAGGAAGCTTGTATGTATATACTTTATAAAAGTAATCGTGTCATTTAATTGAAAAAAAAGAAAAGAAAAACTGGAGAATCTATACTATATTCATAAAAATTTATTTTTGTGTTCAGTTCAAATGTCAGTCCTCGTTTCATAATGAGAAACGAAAGATTTTTTTTCGAAAGAATAGAATATTCAATTCTAAATTCATTGATTTTACAAGCTAAATGATAAGGAAATATAAATAGAATTCTAACATGACATTTTTCTCGTTCAATCAGTCTGAAATTCGAAGGTTAAACCATCCATGACTAACTGACTCGTTTGCGAGTCACTTAACTTGACGGATCCAAATCCTGCACGGAGATATTAAAGTCTCACGAGTCACTTACTTCAACAGTCTATGTTTTGTTCCTTAGAATTTCGAGCAATAAGTTTGAGAAGCTTTACTCCCATTTTGAGACCAGCAAAGAACTTAATGAGAAGGAAGATTCAACCAATTTGATCGAGGAACAGTTCTAGCATTGGAAAAAAAATCAACTGCTTTATCTTTGAATGTTAGGTTTAAATTATGCCGAAGAAAAATAGTTTTTTTTAAGTGATATAACTCATTGCAATAGACAGCACGAGACAAGCATATGCTTGAAAATTTTATTAAAAAACAATTTGAGGGGTACAAAAATTAATATAATAAAGTCCAAGTACCTGATGTTAATTATTCCAATGAATCAAATTGATTACATTATAACCACGTTAACCATTGTAACATTTTTTTAAACCTTTCGTTAGTAACATTTTACCTGACCTGCTGAGTTTGACCATTTTGTCAGACCTCGCCGTTTGGTGGAGTTGGTATTTGGTCATCCTAGTAACTGTCTCTTTACACGCGCGCGTTTTGTAGGTAACCTTCTCTAGTTTGACTTAGACTAGTGGTTTTCGAACTATTTTCCAAGAAATCCTGGGGTTCGACGATTCAAAATAAAAAAAAATGAAAAGAAAATTTTTAATGCGTTTTCAAAATGAATTTACGTTCATTTTCTATGGAGTTTGTATAACAACGAGTACATTTTTTTTATCAGGATATAGTTCGACATAATTATAACTGAAGTAAAAGTGTAAATTGGCCGGTGGCTTAGAGGTAGCGTGACCGCTTCGTAAGCCTAAGGTTGCGGGTTCGATCCCGGCAGAAGTCGATATATTTTCTGGATGTGAAAATCGTAGGCACGCATGTCATATGATCATGTGACATGAAAAAGATCCCTTGAATATCTACAATCGGCTCCGCTACTCTTGGCAATACTTAGCATCCGACGGGAGCGAAAATTGAAAATTATATTTCAAAAAGCTCATTTCGGGCCGGTAAGTACAGCTTATCCGGGCCTCTAGGTGCCCGCCTCAAGCACCCAATGGATAAATCGGCAGGGTTTAAGCGCTCGAATTTGGTAATGAGAGCCGCCACTAGATGGTGCCATCTTGAAATGGCTCCCACATTTGGGTACTTGCCGCGTTTGCCTATATGCAGCCCAATAGGGAAACAAATGAAAGTAAAAATTTTGCCTTTCAAAATATTTTGGAAAATATACACGCAAATAAACAAAATTTGTATTTGAAATAATCCATTATAATTTCATAATTCCATAATAGCTTCGAGGTAAAAAAAAAGTTACTTTAAATGCATAAAAATGTTGCATGGTATATATCTATTATGTAATAGTATCAAAAACCATAAAATGAAATAAGTAAAATCTTTTTATTTTCTGTATACTAAAATTGTTAAAAAAATGTTTCAATTAAAGCAAATTAAGTATAATTTTTAGATCTTTCTTATTCAAACGCTTATTTATCGGTACATTTTTAACAGCATTTTTTTATCAACAGTGGGAGGAAAGTATGAAAAATAATTTTGATAAACTTTGAAGAATGTTTTTCATTATTACATTTAATATAGGAATGCTCTTAAGGTATGGTGAAATAATACAAGATATTTAACGTGCAGTCAATTTTAGAGGTAGTGGAGGAAACACTATTATTATAGAGTTTTCAAATACACTTAAAGACATAATGAAGGATTGTAAATGAAGGTGTAGATTTCACGATCATATGTGGAGCAATCGAAGTACCTGTATATAAAGGCGTTAGATAAAAAGAAATTCAACTGGGAGGCAAGAAATGCATACATGTTCTTCTACAACTCGATAATTCTGGGTAATTGAGCATTTAACTGTCATTTTTTCCTAATAAGAATTTAAAATGTAAATTTTAACGGCAATAAAACACTGTGATAATAGCAAAAAGTATACAGAAAACAAGTAGAAATTCTAGTGGGTACGTAGCCATTTAGCGGAGGAACGGTGTAACATTCGTTTTCGGAGAACACAAAATGGGTTTAAAGAAACTGCGTGCGCATCTAATTTCGCCGTGTCTGTACATAAATAGTGTATAATTATCCAACTCCTATTCCTTTGAGTTCTGCTTATTCACAAAATGGATTATCATATTGAATACAATTACAATATAACACGAAAAATGGGTATTTACGTCTTGTTCCGTCGACCAATTTCACCAAATCAAAACATGTCGCCAAATCCAAAGTCGTCGCCCAATGCTGCTATAGTAGTAATTATTATTATTATTATTGCATTTAAAAATGCGAGGGAATGATTTCTACTATTGACTATGCATTATCACGATATTGGTAAACATTTAAGAAGTAAGCAAGCAAATGTAAATTACAAATTCTAAAAATTGATGAAACTGAGTTATAAAGAGTGTTTTTTTTCCAGGTATAGAAGTTTAAGTTGGCAGCATTACTTTCCAAGATGGCGACCGATTTAACAGCTGTTAAGTGATTTATTCTCAGTTTGGTTTGGCAATTCATAAAAACGATCATCAAGCAAGGCGTAGATTCGTCGAATAGGCCCAAAACGAGATTGCCGTTGTTCCCGATTTTCATAAGCGAATTTTGTTTAGCGATGAAGCGCACTTCTGGTGGAATGGCTACGTCAACAAACAAAACTGCCGCATTTGTAGTGAAGCTAATCCACAAGTGTATGTCGAAACACCGTTACATCCAGAAAAAACTGACTGTTTGGTGCGCTTTATGGGCTGGTGGAATCCTTCTTCAAAAACGATGAAGACCACAACGTTACAGTCAATGGTGATCGGTATAGAGCCATGATTACTAACTTTTTCATTCCTGAATTGAAGAATCATGATGTCCAGGAGCTGTGGTTCCAATAAGACGGCGCAACATGTCACACAGCTCGTGCCACAATCGATTTATTGAAAGACACGTTTGGTGACCGCCTAATTTCACGTTTTGGACCTGTGAATTGGCCTCCAAGATCTTGTGACTTAACACCGCTAGACTATTTTCTGTGGGGCTATGTAAAGTCATTGGTCTATGCGGATAAGCCACAAACGCTTGACCATTTGGAAGACAACATTCGCCGTGTTATTGCCGATATACGGCCACAAATGTTGGAAAAAGTCATTGAAAATTAGACGTCCAGAATGGACTACATCCGAGCCAGCCGTGGCAGTCATATGCCAGAAATCATATTTAAAATGTAATGTCACAAGATTATCTTTCGAATAAAAAAAAATTCATGTCAATCGAATAATACATCGTTGTTTTATTGCAATTTAAAGTTCTATACCTCTAAAAAAACACCCTTTATTTTGATATCTAAGTAACTATCCCAAGCCGTTGAAAACTTTTATCAATTACTAAAAGTTTTAAATAATTTCCTTGGGATGATATAAATGTCATAAGGGATGTAGAACAACACAGACTATTTATTATACAAAAAAATTTCACATAAATTTTTTGACAATTAATATCCATCATGTAGTTAATTTTTGGTGATAGATACAATGGTGACCAAAATTAAGAATTTTTTTTAGATTGTGTCAATTATTTCTACAACTACTGGACAGATTTTAATGAAATTTGGTATGCATATAGGGCTGATACAATGCACAAAAAATAACCATTCAACAGTTAAAGCACACACTCGTGCGTAAAACTCGAAGTCGGAACATATGAAACGTGGTCTCCTCGTTCAGATAAACAGGCCTCACACCGTGATTTTATATCGGGAATAAGAACGTTTATGAGTTCATGTGGAAGTTTATCAATCTCGTTCAACAACTCTGTTTTCAAGCCTTAGATCAGCGGTTCTTATGGCTGTTTTCGCCATATGAACGAGAGCGTGAACTTGACGCGAAGATCATTTTCTTAGATCAGCGGTTCTTATGGCTGTTTTCGCCATATGAACGAGAGCGTGAACTTGACGCGAAGAACATTTTCTTAGATCAGCGGTTCTTATGTCTGTTTTCGCCATATGAACGAGAGCGTGAACTTGACGCGAAGAACATTTTCTTAGATCAGCGGTTCTTATGGCTGTTTTCGCCATATGAACGAGAGCGTGAACTTGACTCGAAGAACATTTTCTTAGATCAGCGGTTCTTATGGCTGTTTTCGCCATATGTACGAGAGCGTGAACTTGACGCGGCGAACATTATCGGACAGAAAAAAAAGTGCCTCAATTTTTATAAAAATTTACGACATTGTAACTCATGCATTTCTTTATAATATATATTGTTTTTTTAAAATTTCAAAATATTTCATGAAAAATTAGTTTTTCCTTTTAACATGTGAAGGGATAGTTCATTTAGCATTACGGTATAGGAAGAAAAAAAAAGGCAAAACATATTTTATAAAAGAAAAAAATGTGTCAACTCGGATAAAAATGAGTAGTATGATAAAATAAGTGATTCTCTACAGGATAGTGCAGCCAGAATATATAATATTAATGTTTGAGTACTTTAATATCTGAAAAAATATTCCGAATTCGGCCCCTATTCTTTAACATAAGCCGAAGATAGCCTTAAGCTTTCGATCGTCTTTATGTATCAACATAACATCGAGGAACCCGAAGATTTTGAACATCCCTCGCCAACTTAATTTCTTGATCAAGATACAAGTAGTAGAGTTTCTTTTTATTGGGACTAATTTGGTGATCAATTTTTCCTCGAGGCCTTTCAGTCTGTAAAAGACAGAAATCTCAACATTACATAAGATACTTCGCGACCCCGTAGAAAAGCATGCTGAACCCTCAGGGGTCCGCGGACCACAGTTTAAGGACCGCGGCCTTAGATGATTTTCAGAGGGCGATTGCGAGTTGTAATTGTACTCCCCAGATCATCTCAGGTAGGAACTATATGGATAAGGTCTGGAGATCTAACTGGCCAATCCATTCGGCGAATATCGCCATTTTTCAGAAATTCGTCTACCAGTTGAGCTCTGTGTATCTCGCATTGTCATTCATTTAAATAAAATCAGGGTAATCTGCACCCATGCAAATACTAATATAGGTAAGATCTCATCCTTAAGCCTAACAGCAGTCACATGCCTCTTGCAAAGGCAAAGAAGTGTGTGCGGCCATCCAACGTGATGCCTGCCCAGACCATCAAGCCTCTGCAATGGCCGATTTCTCGGACATTGGAGGGCAGGTAGCGGGTCCCCACATGAAACTACGGCGAGAATATAAATAGTTTTAATTAACTATAACTTCGAAGAATATCGTTTTTGAGTAAAATTAAGAAATAAATTATTCGAAAGATTCATTTCTTACGTTTTAGTACGTAGAAATATATCTTTTTCTAATGCATAATAAAGTGGATGGGGAATATTTTTAAACATGCAAGAATGTCTAAGAGCCTAAAAACTATTACGCTGATAAAAAAAATAATTTCTATTTTTATTACGATATTCTGAAAAAAAAAATTGGAAAGAATTTTCAATTTCAGAATTTAAAAAATAGAATGAAATCGATCAATAATTTTAGCAAAGTGCAGATACAGTTATTTAAATAACTTACCATTGCTTCTTCTAACTAATGAATTCATCTCTATGTGCATGTCGTAACACTAGAAAAATATAATATGACTTAAAAGTAAAATTGTATACTCATATTTTTTCGTGGAAGTATTTGCATGATTCATTTCCGGCGATTAGTGGTTCGATTTCTTAACCTACAATCTTATTTCAAAAACTTCTATAAAAAATAAAAGTAAGACATAGAGATAACTCATCAAAAATATTTGCTTACTTAAAAGGAAAAAAAATGTACAGGAGGAATAGGTAATGCTAAGTTTCGTAAGCATTAACAAAAGCAGGTGAAAAACAAATGCAGATGCATAATGCACGAACAGCGATTTTATAATTACCTTGGATTTTAGAATTATATTTCCATTTTGAGGGAAATTATATCTTCAGAAAAATATTACCGCACAAAATTATTAAATAAGACCAATTTCAATTTACTTACCATATTATGATAAACATATAGGTAAAAAAGTTGTAAAGTAACATCAAAGAATAAATTTAAAAGGTGTAATAGGAAATAAAATTTTATTTTATTTAAAATAGAACATCTTATCGAATAATTATTCAAGCGACTTTTTAAAAAAACATTAATACTTTCATTTTTTTTATAGTTTGAGCGATGTGAAATAACATTTTTAAATATTGCATTTAATGTCAAATTAATTTTAAAAGAACAAAAAAACAACAACAGATTTTCTTTCGAAATGTATTAAACATTTAAAACAAATATACGATATTTTTTTTGTTAAAATAATATAATACAACACATTAAATAACTTCAATATAATTTGTTTGGTGAGATATTTATATATGGTGTTTTTCTAGAGGTATAAAACTTTAAATTGCAATAAAACAACGATGTATTCTTCGATTGACATGAATTTTTTTTATTCGAAAGATAATCTTGTGGCATTACATTTTAAATATGATCAAGCAAGGCGTAGATTCGTCGAATGGGCCCAAAACGAGATTGCCGTTGTTCCCGATTTTCATAAGCGAATTTTGTTTAGCGATGAAGCGCACTTCTGGTTGAATGGCTACGTCAACAAACAAAACTGCCGCATTTGGAGTGAAGCTAATCCACAAGTGTATGTCGAAACACCGTTACATCCAGAAAAACTGACTGTTTGGTGCGCTTTATGGGCTGGTGGAATCATTAGTCCGTACTTCTTCAAAAACGATGAAGGTCACAACGTTACAGTCAATGGTGATCGGTATAGAGCCATGATTACTAACTTTTTCATTCCTGAATTGAACAATCATGATGTCCAGGAGCTGTGGTTCCAACAAGACGGCGCAACATGTCACACAGCTCGTGCCACAATCGATTTATTGAAAAACACGATTGGATTCACGTTTCACGATTCACAAATTCACGTTTTGGACCTGTGAATTGGCCTCCAAGATCTTGTGATTTAACACCGCTGGACTATTTTCTGTAGGACTATGTAAAGTAATTGGTCTATGCGGATAAGCCACAAACGCTTGACCATTTGGAAGACAACATTCGCCGTGTTATTTCCGATATACGGCCACAAATGTTGGAAAAAGTCATCGAAAATTGGACGTCCAGATTGGACTACATCCGAGACAGCCGTGGCAGTCTAATGCCAGAAATCATATTTAGAATGTAATTCTACAAGATTATCTTTCGAATAAAAAAAAATTCATGTCAATCGAATAATACATCGTTGTTTTATTGCAATTTAAAGTTCTATACCTTAAAAAAAACCCTATATTAACGTCGCACTATGAAACAACACGAGGGCTAATATTGTCTGACATAGTAATTTTGAATCTTTCTTCAAGTGACAAGGTCGACATCTGAACCCCTCTCCTAACTACCACACCACACCAACGGGGGGGGGACATTGAGTCTCGTCAGATTTAACATGCACTGGCTCCTTCTACTTGGTGGGTCTTCTGAGGTACCAGGACTTGTACCAGCGATACTCCGTTTACGAGTTCATGACTAACCACTAAAATAACGCGGCCACATTTTTTTTTGGTAGCAAAACTTTTACCCACCGTCCATAAAGTACAAGAGAGTGCCGGTTTAAGCTCATTTCAGGCCCTGGGTACAGAAGATCTACAGGCCCCCTTGATACTGGCAGATCAAAATTTATATATATATATAACCGTGAAATCTGGTTAAATCCAGTTTATTTTGGCCCCTGAGCGCCCGCCCCAAGCACCTAATAGATAAACCTGCACTGGTACAAAGCCACAATAGAGTGGCAAAATCAACAACTTAAGAATGTATTCCACTTAACAAGCATACACACCGCGCAAGTGAAATTTAAATGATACTAATAATGAATGAATTTTTATTATTGCTCAGAATCGAATGTAAACTCTACGATCATCCTCCAAACGAAGATACGTTCTACATGTGTGGCATCCAATCTGGATACAACAGATGTATTCGAAAAAAAATTATTATATTTATATTTTATCAAGATCAAGTCATATGTTTTGGTGTACTGTACATAAGCGTTCATTTGAAAATAAAATAATTGCTTTTACAAAATGTTACACCAATTTTTAAAATTTATTACATTAGGAGTAAAAAAAAACTATATTACTATGCTCACATGCATGTGCTTATGTGTATAATTGTGCATTAAATGATATCAATATATATCAATCACATTTACGATAACATAAATTTATACCATTTTTCTTCGCATTATACGTGTTTAAATTTCGGAAATTCAAAATAATTCGATTTCTTATACCTTCTGTAAAACTCATATTCAACGACTGCTAATGCTCTGCAGCATTTTTATTATTTAATAAATACGTATTTCTTTTTACACACGAATCTGTTTTTAAATATTTTTACGAACTTCATACTAGGAAGTAATTATTTACTAATGTGAAAAAAAAATCAAATATAATTATACATTATATGTGTGTAGTTCAAATAAAAACATTTGTCTTCGATTTATCAAAGACAAATTATTCTATTTATCAACACAAATTATTCAAACCAATCGATTATTTAGAACTAAATATTGAATTTCTACAGAACGGTTTTCATTGCTAAAAATGCACAAATATATTGTCATCATTGTTAATAAATCCCAAAATATTCTGTAATTCCAACTGTGCTAAGAAATTTATGAATTTACACATTATATTACATAATTACTCTAACTCAATATTAACTTACCATAGTTCCATTTTCTCATACATTTTGTCAATTCTCGAAATTTTAACTGTAGTACATATCAATCACTAACTGAATAAAAAAAAAAAATACTTGAATGAAAAATAATTATTACATTTCCATCATCCTAACAGTTTACACAAAAGCGAAATTAGAATGTTAACAGATTTCCCAAAGAAGCGTAGAACTCATTAATATGCGGATTGTCGAAGTGACGTAATTTGGCAAACCAATAAGGAACGAGCGAACTTATGGAGCCAGTCTGCGTATAAATCAAAGCAGAAAAAACTCGATTATGCTATCGGATGTAATAAATATTTTCCTTTTTTTATAGTAACCGATATTGGAATTAAATATTTTCACCACAACATTGTTTGATATATATTAATTACTCAAGCATATGCTCTCTCAATAACTATGCTTCTAGCCTCACACATTCTCCTTTCTAAAATTTGAAGCAGACGATAGTAATCATTTAGTAGAATTTTTTTGGAATTATATAAATAACAGCTAATATTTGAAAAATAAGTTTTAAAAATGTTTTTTTTTCTTTAAATAATGCAATAAATTGTTCGTCTTTTAAGTTCTTAATTTTGAATATATGATAATGTTAATGTATATGCTTTAATTCTACAAATATTTATAACAGTTCCAGTTGATTTCTTTGCCTCTCAAAAAGTTATTTTGCAAAATAAATAAATAAATTATATGTTTATTTCACAAATGCTTCAATAATTCAATATAAGTAAATAATTGTTGGATAATTTTTACTGGAATTTTTTTTCGTACACGTGTTTTTGAATATTTAAAATAAGAATAATTTTTTAGCTGTCGCGTTTTCAAAGAAAAAAAAAATCTTTTGGTCACATTAGACTGAAATTGAAGGTTTTTATTTTATTGAAATGTTGGTAGAAAATAATACAAATTATCTGTAGTTTGGATGATAAGATTTTACAGAGTCGAAGCAAAATTAAGTTATCTTTCTCGTGTCACAAAATAACACACATATAATATTGAATTATTTAAAAATATTTTGTTAAGTATCTGCAGGAAAAAAAAATCGTTTTAATCCAGTAACCAAATATTTTACAAAGAAAAGGAGGACGAAATATTTAAGAAAAAATTACAACGTAAATATATGAAATATTTAATTTATTAACTGAAACAAAAATATTCACTAATTACGCTTAGATCCCTTTTAGTTATTTTTCTTAAACGAGTACTTTTCCCATTGAACGTTTTTTTTTGTGTGAGTATATTATTTTCGAATAAACCGGAAAAAGAAATATCCTTCATATTGTGAATGTTACGGTAAGTGCTGCAACCAAAGTATCAACATTTAATCTTGTTTTCTCCCTTCTCCAAAAATCATTCCCAATTGAAAAAAACTGTCAACTGTTGCATTAGTTACGGGGCAGCACAACGTAAATTTCACAAGATTAGCTAAATTTTCATATAGAGTGTTTATTTTTGTAATGTTTCAATATTTCCCCTCATCTTTTATCAATTCAACATCTTGAATTCCTACTGTTCTAATTCATCAGAATTTAAATATACATTCAGTCTTATAATTTCTTCAAACAGACACGTTACAATTCGGTTTGTCATCTCTGAATAGACATGAAGGTATCCGACTACGTTCGGAACCGTGATTTTAAAAAAAGCGCATAAATAGATAATTTCCATGATATTTAATGTCACTTAGATTAGAATACATGTATAAAATTGTTTTAAGGACATTTTGACAAAAAATTATTTAAATACAATATTTTGACAAAAAAGTAAGTTAGAATAACCTTTTTTCAAAATGTTTTCCTTTTATAAAAAATGCTTCTATATATAAAATAATATTTTCCTTACATAAAGTAAAGACTTCTCCAGAGAGTCTAAACTACTCTTTTTTTTTTTTTTGAAAACTTCACTTTATTTTCAGTGTTACAACCAATTGAAATAAATATCAGCGGTTTTTTTCTTAAAATTTATCCCCTCTGTTGTAGTAAAACATGGATAAACCTACTTCTGAGGTATATACAGTGGGCCACAAAAGTGTTCGTGCACTTGCAATTTCTTATAAAATTGAATGTTTTCGACTAAAAAAATTAATATATTGTAATTGTAATTTTTTTATGATATCTGCAACTTATTCTTAATGGAATAACATAATTAATGTTTTAAAAATAATATAACTATTTTTTTAAAAAATTAATTATCAAAAAGCTACTAAAAATTACGCCACAAAAGTCTTCGTACACTTAACAAAAATCTCAACTTAGCTTTAAATATTGTATTTTTTTTCTTAATTTAGTACTTAGTATGATATCTTTTAGTGTTCTCAACAACTTTTAAGCGTCTTGGTATAGATTTAATCAGTTTTTTATAATTTCTGCATCGATTTTCCACCATTCTTCTGTGATTATTGTTTTTACTTCACATTTTGTGTTTATTTGTCATGTTTTCTTTTTTTTACATCAGAATCTCACCAAATATGTTCTACTGGACTAAATAAAGTGATTGAGGAGGTGTTTTAATAATTTGGGGATAGTTATAGTGACACCAGTGGCGTACATTAAGAGCAGTGCACTTGACGTCATTATCCTGTTAAAAATGAAGTCGTTTTCAATATCCAAATTTCGGGCGGATAGTTAAAAATTTCTCTTTAAAATAATTAAATTGAGCTCATGATTCACAATATCAATAAAAAATACTAAATTACCTAATTTGGTGGCCGATTTACACCCCCACGCAAGAACACTTCTGTCTCCATGTTTTATTGATCCAACTAGATTCTTGGAATTAAGTTTCAGAAAATTCAAAATTGACAGCAAATTGATTGGGATGGCAGACAATTCAACATTTTTGGTTCCGATCGGCCTATAATAGCTTGTAAATGAAAAAATAAGGAGTTTAATCCCATGAATTTATGTGGAACAAGAACTCCTTCACTTCCATGCTTCAGCATGGAAGTGAAAGTGTTCTGTCGTGGGAGTGTAAATTGGCCTCAGAATTAGGTAATTTGGTATTTTTTCATGGTATTATGAATCAAGAGCTCTATTTAATTATTTTAAAGAGAAATTTTAAATTATCCGCCCGAAATTTGGATATTGGAGACAACTTAATTTTTTAACAGGTAATGACGCCAAGTGCACTGCTCTCATTGTACGCCACTGGTGTCTCTATAACTGTCCCTAAATTACGAAAACACTTCCTCAATCACTTTATTTAGCCCAGTAGAATATATTTGGTGAGATCCTGATGTAAAAAAAAAGAAAACGTGACAAATAAACATAAAATGTGAAGTAAAAACAATAATCACAGAAGAATGGTGGAAAATCGATGCAGAAATTACAAAATACTGATTAAATCTATACCAAGACGCTTATAAGTTGTTGCGGACACTAAAAGATGTCCTACTAAGTACTAAATTAAGAAAAAAATGCAATATTCAAAGCTATGTTGAGATTTTTGTTAAGTGTACGAAGACGTTTGTGGAGTAATTTTTTAGCAGCTTTTTGATAATTAATTTTTAAAAAAATATTTATACTATGTTTAAAAAATTATTAATGTTATTCCATCAAGAATAAGTTGCAGATATCATAAAAAAATTACAACTACAATATATTAATTTTTATATTAGACTAAAACATTAAATTTTATAAGAAATTGCAAGTGTAAGAACACTTTTGTGGCCCACTGTATTTCAACAATTCTAGTTGAGCCTCTGTACAGACGTCTGAGCTATATACAAGCAAAATATTATTATAATAGAAGCCTTTTTCACAAAAGGAGATTATTTTGAAAATGGGTCATTCTATGTTCATTTTTTTTGTCAAAATATTGCACTTAAATAATTTTTTACTGTAATAATACTCTTAAAACAATTTTATATACATTTTCTAATCTAAGTGACACTAAATATCATAAATATTATCCAGTCATACGCTTTTGCAAAATAATGGTTCTGAACGTAGTCAGGTACCTTAACAGTTTGGGTTTAATATATTGAAAATGAGCAGAAGTAAGAGGACCACTTTTTGAGGAAGGACAGAACTTAGAAAAGAAGGACTGTCCTCCTTAAAGGAAGACGATTGGTCACCTTAGTATTAAAGAGCAAGGTTCACCTTCAAGACAATCTTTTAGAGATTCATTTGGAACAAATGTAACTATCAACAATAATTTTAAGCAATGCTCAGAAATTCAAATATTTAAAAAGTAATTCAGTCAGTTACCATCAGTGTCAGTAGTTATCAAACTGCGTAGCAACTATTATAAGGTAAAAATTTAAGTAATTTTATAAGTTTTGTCCGCTCATGTATGTGTGATAAACGATTTTCATATATTTCATTAATGCAGAAAGATTCTCCTTATGTTATGTTAAATTCAGTAGAAACTGTCACCAAATTCAATCAGAGCCCAGAATTATTGAGTCAAAAAATGGTTTGCAGACATAGTAATAAGGTGACCAACCGTCTTCCTTTTATAAGTTCTGTGTTTCCTCGAAAAGTGCCCTCCGTTTCAATATTTTTAAACTAATCTGTTAATCTCTGTATTCAGAGATGAACCAAACATGTTTCAAATAAGCCGAAGAATATTCTGAAACAAATATCACAGGCAATAACAATTTTCAAGGGTGTTTTTGACTTCATCGCTAGTAAGATGGGAAAACTGTATTGAGTTTATATGAAAAGAGATACCTGATAATAAAATCGATGACAATTGTGTGTTTGAAGAAATTAGAAGACTGAATGTATATTTAAGTTGTAATAAATTGAAAGAAGTTCAAGGAAAATCAACTTGATAAAATTGATAAAAAGATGGGTGGAAATACCTGACCATTTCAAAAATGGACACTTTTTACGTGATAATTTAAGTTATTTTTGTCGAATATATACGTTGTGCTGCCCTGGAACTAATGCAGCAGTTGAAAGAGTTTTTTTCAGTTGGTAATAATTTTTGGACAAGTGAAAAAAAATTATTCAATGAGAAAATAATTTGTTTAAGTAAATAATTAAAAGGAACGTAAGCGTAATTAACGCATTTTGGTTTGAATTTATAAAATGTTTTATATACTTACGTTGTAACTTTTTCTTAAATTTTTCGTCCTCCTTTTTATTGTAAAAAAACTGTTCACCTTAATATAGTATTCCACTTCAAAAACTAAATATATCTTCTGAATTGGGTGATTTTGAGAAAGATGAGTTTCCCACATAAGACAAATTTGTTTTCAATAAATTCAGGCTCGTACACACTAGAAGCAGTTAAGCTTAGCAATTTCTTATGAAGCAGACATCTTATTCCGGAGTGACTAAGTAAACACATTTGTTTCCAGTATAAAAAATCCACCGAGTAAATACTCAATCCATAAATACCTATAAGGATTCATACAACTTAAGAAACGCACGGAGTGCAATAAATATCAACGCAAGAGCGAGTAATGTTTGCTTAGCAAGTGAAACTTATTTGTTTTTCATCTTACCATAGAGTTAAAAAATTGCACATCAAGCTTTCGTTGTAGACAGTGTGCAATAAGAAACATTATGATATTTTCTGTGGAAACACAGTGTTCAAGGTTAGTGAGTGAGGTGATTAAAGCCGGGGTGGACATTAAGTCGATCGCGATCTACCGGTAGATTACCAAGATATTTGGGGGCGCCTTCACGTAAGACCTGACTCCCATACTAAAATAAATAAATTTCGGGAACATCAACGCCAGTTAGACTAGAGTATCGGCTCTTCACAATGCATATGACTATGTGTAGACGACGCGTGCACCATTACTGAAAGCACGCAATGACGTTTAACACATTATCTGCGACTATAAAGGGAAAATGCGATCCCCGCGATGTTAAAAAAAAGCCCGCTGTTTAAAGCCGTAGAAATGCGTTTTCCCCACACACCGACTAAAGGGGGAAATATACGTTGACCAGCTCTTCCCGCTGTAACCCGGTATTGGCTACTGAAACATCACCCACAGCTCACGCTTCTGCGAGATTGGATTCATGTGGTGATATTATGTCCCCCGATAGAAGGCAACCGGTAGCGAACGTGTTAAGGATATACATCGTAAGCAGATTCATCGATTTACGTATATTTGCTGCTCGCTGCATTCAAAACGTCCACACCCCTCGACCTCATAGTTGTTCAAGCATGTAACTTGAAGATTCTACGTTACTTGTGTTTTTGTAGGAAAAGAAATTGCAATGAGACATATTTTAAAGGAGGTGTAGAATGTCGGATATAAGTGTTAAGAAAAGGAAAACGTACCATTTTAATAGAGAATGGAAAGAACAGTTTTTCTTTATAATGGTGAATGCAAAATGTGCGTGCTATGTATGTCATGCAAGAGTGGCCCTTCAAAAAAATAGGAAACGTTGAAAGAGCATTTCAAAGGTATGCATAAAAGTTTTGATACAGATTTTGATTTAAAAAGCGAATTGCATCAACAAAAAATTAAAAGAATTTAAATTGCAATTAACCAGACAACAATTGTGGTGGTGCAAATCCGGTGGACAGAACACGCGACCTATAAATTCGTAACCGAGTAATATTACAACTAGACAAAAGTGATCACTCCTGACTGGAGGCTGTTACTGGCTTATGTAGATGCCACTACAGAAGCGGAAAATGCAAAGAAAAATTAAACAATAGTAGAATTGATTGAATTCATTAATACTTTCAAAAACAAGTTAAAGCTAATATCTTCTCAGTTGATAATAAACGAATTAAAAAAGATTTCAAAAATATTTATGATGAGTTGATTAAAAACGGGAAACCCAGTGGCTTAATGGAAGTGTATAGCGCTTCCACACGCCACAGGTCCGGGATTCAAATCCCGTGCAGGGCAAGGTCATCTCAGCCTTTTATCCCTTCAATGGGCCTATAAATGAGTACCAAAGCTTGCTTCGGAACTGAACACTAAGGGTTTTACGTCAGACTAACCCCTTGACCAGTTTGCCTTGGCGCTCATGGGCTGTTGTGTCACTAAGTTAAGTTCAGTTGGTTAAAAGCGGAGGTTCATTAAGCAAAGAGAAATACATTATAATGCAACAATAAAACTACTCTCCGAATTTGAAAGATATTTTCAAGAATTTAACAGACTAGAACTAAAAGTTGCATTCATGTGTTACCCATTTGGCAAAGTTGACATGGAAAATGTAACTGAAAATATGTTGCGTTACCTTTATTTTTTGAGGAAAACGAAATTTTTCTCCTTCAAATTGGCGTAATTTTAAAAGAATAACTTTTGGAATCTAATGGACGAACTAAGGTATCCTAATTTAAAAAGCTGGATTTCATTTCACATCATTCTCTTGCACTACAATATACCATTCCCGTTTCACAGATGTCCTCTTAGAATCAAGTGTTAGATTAACAGTTAATAATAATTATTATACAGGGATATTCAAGATTGGAGAGAACAGTACGCAAACTAAGTTTTCTACTGAGACTATAAAATTCTACAAGAACTAACTTAAATTAAAATGATTCATTTTTTAATGATTTTTTAGTTGCTTGATAATAAATGCATCATTTGATATTATTAAATTTGTGGATACAATTATACTATGTTTGTATCTTGCATTTTGCTTAAAGCATGATTTTAAAAGCGTAAGTTTTTTTATTGTAAGTATGTAGGTAATTTCATAGTCTATATTTATTTTTGTTAAAATCTAAATATTGTTAAACTTTTTTCTAGCTTATCACATCTACGCCACTGGGGGGGGGGGCGCAACACCTTTAAAAATTAGAAGTAGACCGGACCATGTAAAAGTCTGCGCACTCCTGCCTAAGAGTAACAATTTTTTATTCCTTTTGTGATTTAAAAACTCCCTCCCTACCTCGGCAAACCACATTAAGCAACAAGAGCCTATTTTGTTACCAATAGCGCTAATCAAAGTACTCATAGAAATGAGAATCTTATTGCTTCAACATCAGAAAAAAATAAGAGATAGTTTATGTGTGTGGGCCCAGGGGTCCGGAAGGGCCCGAATAAGCTGGTCTTAACCAGATTTTCTGGTTATAAACTTCAAATCTCCATTGCCAAGGGGGCTTGTAGATCATCTGCGCCCAGGGCCCGAAATAAGCTTAAATCAGCACTGTGTGTGTGCAACAGTTTCGAAATAATTACAAAAGTAATTGATGGTACCTGTGGCAAAAACAAAGAAAAATTGTGCAACCTAAAATTTCTCAACACATTAATAAATGGCAGGAACGAGAAAAAGAATTTTATTAGAGCGTTCTCCATACGCTCTTGCTCTCACGATGTTTACACATACACTGAACACTACACACACTAGCGCCCTCTCGCGACAAATATTCACTTGCTCTAGTCGGCGTCACAAGAATTATTTGCTCAACACTGAACAGTACCAAAAGAGTTACTAAGTCAAAAGGTTTCTAAAAGAAGATTTAGCGTTTTAGGTCAGTCAAGAGAAATAGCGTTTAGAAAACTAGATGCAATAGGTGAAATCGCTTTCTTTAGAGATCCTAATTACCGTAAAATCCGGCGTATAGCGTGCACCGGAGTATAACGTGCACACATATTTTCAAGCTGCATTTTTTTAATTTTTAGGTATATTCGCCGTATAACGCGTACCCCCTTTTTTACGGAGAAATCTAAAATAGTGGTATACATTGCTCTTGTGTTTTGAAGTCATTTCTTCGAGGTATTATTCCAAATTTTTGAAAAAATAGTATACTTCTAGAACTACATATCTTTTAGTTCATAAAGCTTTTAAATAAACAGTATTTCGATACAAATAGAGAAACATTTTTTTTTATGTAAATTGTGAATTTATAATATGTATTTGTGCAGAAAGTCATTTCTAAATAGTAGCTTTTTACACCGAAACCCTGAAAAGTACCATGACATTCAATGTGTTAAAGTACATTCAGTTGAATAGTGTGTAATGTATGTCTCAGCTCAGGTGATCGTGTAATATGACTGTATCTATCGGTGTTGCAAAGTTACTCCTCCATAAATATAAGTGCATTTACTACATATTTTTTTCACAAGAGTAATAAACCTCTCGACTAATTTTCAAAGATGAGTAATATTGTAGCCAATTCCAGTTTACGTTGTATTTTTTTTACGCCAGCAAGTATCGTAGAGTCCGGCGTATAACTCGCACTCCCTTTTTTACGAAGAAACATGAAATGTACGTGCGCAATGCTCTTATGTTTTGAAGTCATTTATTCGAGGTATTATTTGAAGCTTTAGAAAAAAAAATAGCATACTTACATAGCTACAAGCTTCTAAGTCAGTGCTTCTCAAACTTTCAATACTGGCGCCCCCCTTTTCAATCACAATTTTTATCGCGCCCCCTTATACATAATAATTTTTTGAATGCAATAATAATGCACGTTTACGATAAAACAACAATATTTATTATAAACCGTACAAATTCATGACATAAGTATTAAATTTTGTGTATGTTACTTTTAAGCAAAAAAAAGTTAAGTAATAGGATAATTACTAAGTTATTTTTCCTTTCTCTGATTTTTAAATTGGAACATATTACAAAATGCGGTGATTGCTTAGAAGACAAAATATAGATATCAGCTAAATATAGAAAATGAATTCAGAGGGTCAATTTCTTATCTTAAAACTCCTTTCAAAAACTTTGCTCTGTAAGACAAGCCCATGGAAGTAGCTAATAATTATTAAACTTGTTCTTAATTTAGTATTAATTAATTAGTCATAAAATACTCTGTGCACCACTCATACATTAAAAACAGTGTTTCTCAAACTTTCAATACTGGCGACCCAATTTTCAATCATAATTTTTGTCTCGCCCCCTGTACAACAATAATGTATTTACTGCAATAAAAATGCACTTTGAGAGAGAGACGCTAAAGTTAAAATACGATCTTAATTATAAACCGTACAAATTAATACGATAAGAATATTAAATTTTGTGTATATGTAACTTTTAAGTAATATATATATATTTTAAGAAAATTACTTAAAATAAATATATTACTTAGAATTATGTTATTTTTCTTTCTCTAATTTTTAAATTGGAACAGATCGCAAAATGATGTATTTAATTAAAGATTTATTTCCTTCAACATTCATTTCTCAAAGTACAAATGTCATTAGAAAAATAGTCTAGTCAATGTCGCTCTCTAACATATCCATCACATCTGGCATTATAGGGTACGTTTGCGTGAGTCTGGGCAACCTATCAGAGACGTTTGCGCAAAACATGTAAAAATACTTTTCCTCGTACAATTCCAGTCAGTTTTGGTCAACTCGATACTTCTATAGCTACTTAATGTAGCTTGAATGTACATTTTTTAATTTGCACGTTAATTGTAATTCGCGGTTATTAAGTATTTACGGCAGTAGATTAGAACAATAACATACATACATTTTTAAGTCGTAAGCAAACATTCGACCATAATAAAGAATCAACAAGTACACAGACGAACGAGCATGGTTCCGAAAATTAAATCAAGGCGATCTTCTCAAAAATACTTAAATTTTGGATTTACCACTACTGAAGTAAATGATGGAAAAAAAGCCCCAGCTCGATATGTGTTAAAACTTACAAATCTGTAGAACAACATGTGAAAGTTGTTTTTAAAACATGTAAAATCATTTAGCTATGTTGGCAAAGAATTTTAAAAAGTATTTTCTGGATGAGGACAGCTTGGTAGCAAGTTACGAGTGGATTAGGGATCTATTTCAACATACTCCAGAAGGGCTCTCAACTTCTGAAGAAGAAATCTTCATAGATTTCTCATCCAGTGAAAAATTAAAAGGCAATTTTGTAATAAATCGCTCTTTGAATTTGGGGTAGAGGTGGATGAGGAATTATCTGTACTGAAAACAAAAGCACTTCGTATACTATTACCATTTTCAACATCCTACCTTTTACAAACCGGATTTTCTGCAGTGGATGCCTTGAAGACAAAATATAGATCTCAGCTAAATATAGAAAAATAACTCTTTAAGTGTCAATTTCTGATATTAAAACCTTCCTTTGAAAAACTTTCCTCTACAAGAAAAGCCCGTGGAAGTCCCTAATAATTATTAAACTTGTTCTTAATTTAGTAATAAGATTGATTGATTGAATATTAACGTCGCACTGTTCAGCTGCACGAGGGCTTTTGACGACGGACCACGTAATTTTGAACCATGGTCAAGTGACGTGGATGACACCTGAGCTGGCACCCTTCTCTCCTAACTACCACTCCACACCAACGGGAAAACGTTTCAACTCTCAACAGATTTAACATGCATCGCTGCCCTACATGGCGGGTCTTTAGTGGTACTGGGCTCGAACCCGTGACAAGGCAAGCCACGATTCGATACCTATACCACTCGGCTACCGCGGCCAAATTCAGTAATAAGAAATTATTTATAAAATACCTTCTTCAGTACTGATACATCAAACGTATACTGACTGAAACACCGACTCTTCGCACGAGTTCATTTTTAAAAAATAAAACATTATTCTTGATATAATAGCTGAACTGTAAGGAGAGTAAAACTGTGTGCACGACATTGTATACAAAAATGTAAAATGATTTTTTTTTAGATAAATGCTATAATTGTAAATAACTGTTTAAAAGAACTGTAATTTTAAACCTCACACAATTAGCATTTAGAATTAATGTTAAATTATGAAAAAGAATATAAAATTCCGATAAAGAATAGTTGTGTTACTTTTTAACATTTAAAGCGAGAAGACTTCAAAATGTTTTAACCCGGGAGCAGGCGCGTACTCGATACTAACATTAATGGTAGTGCGGGGGGACTCAGTCACCCCAATCATTTGTTTAGAATTATTTTTACTGTACACGATACAAATCGGAATTAAAGTGAATATTTTAATTTATAGAAAGTATACTTACCTTCTTTCAAGGACTATTAAATTCTTTGATGATTTGAGAAAAAATCCAATAAAACTGAACTAAAATGATTCAAAAGTACAAGACCATAATAAAGGACGCAAATCAGACACTTTTCAATTATCCTACAGAAATGTTAAACCAATCAATTCTTTTCCAAATATCGCAAAACTCAATTATTTACAATTTCCCTAAGCGAAAAGCAAACGCATAAAAGATGGGAGCGAACTAACATTGATAATAACCATACCATAACATTGAAGGTCAATTAAATGATTAGCAAACATACTATGCAGCCTGGCTGAAAAGTGAATCATGACTTCCTTTTCTTTTTCTACAACTAATGTACAGTATTTCAAAAATAATTACAGTGGTGAATTGTTTATCTTAGAATTTTTCTCAGGGTCTGTGGGTTTCGTTTTTCTTTTAACGAGTAATATTTTATGTTAAAACGTTATAAAAAAATCTCTCATTGAGGAAATACAGCAAATAAAACAAAATGTTTTTTTTCTCTTTAATTTGGTTTTGGGATCAAAAATAGCAATTTGATGACGGAAAAAAAAAAAGCCAGATAATAAACATAAATTAAGTCAGTGTTGTGTGTATTTTTTTTATTAAGGGTCAAGTACACGGGGCGAGTTTACAAGCTACAAGCCGGCGAGTAAGAAGCCGGCGAGTTGGCGAGTGCGCTAGTTGTCAAGTACATAAACATTCCACTCGCTCAGTAGCCAAATAGCTGGCACGTGGAAATATACATTTTCAAGACCGTTCTACTCGTTGCTTCTGGACAATCCACAAGCTACTGTCAAGTACACTTGGCTAGTTTACAATCTAAATCGCTCAAAAGCCGGCGAGTGGCGTGTAAAGTCGCCGGCAGAGTCAACTTTTCAAGAGCTTTTTTAAAAGCAGCTTTTAAGCGAGTGCGGTGAGTACACTGGGCTAGTTTACGAGCTGCTTGTAAAAGCCGGCTTGTAGCTTGTAAACTCGCCCCGTGTACTTGACCCTTTATGGATGAAAGCATTTTGTTTTACTTTTCTTTCCGGTTATTCTTTTTAAAAAAAATCTTTAAATTTTCGATACGCTCGCGCCCTCCTTGTAGGGTCATCGCGCCCCCCCAGGGGGGCGCGCCCCACACTTTGAGAAACACTGCTCTAAGTTAATAAGGAATGCTAATTCTTTTAAATAGACATTTCGATTTATAAGTCTAATTTTTTTCTGCGCTCATCTTTTTTATTTTTAAATTTATCATTTTTATACCCGGCTTATAACGCACACCGGTAAATTTCGATCTCATTTTTCGTGTTCTAAGTGCGCGTTTACGGTATATGTGAAAGGAAAGAGCCTGTGAATATTATTATTCAGATTTCCGCAACCTTGAAAAAACTATGATAAGGAAATTCAATCAACTTGTGTGTTTCAGAAGTTTTTATAATTCAAAAACATTTGCAAAACATGAATAATTTTCTCATTATTTCATTATTTATCATCTCAATTTTTTTTTTTTTTACTTATTTTGGAAAATCATCAATATTGCTTTCAAATCATTAATTTTTTTCTTCTATTTTTACAAGATCGTTATATAACTGCAGAGAAAAACAACACGGCCTTGTAATAAATTAACACATTTGAATAAAAACTGCTCTCTTGAAGAAATAAAAAAAAATCACTCTCTTTCAAAAATCCATGTAACACTACTAATTACTTTCTGTATTAATGAAACATTGATCGAGTAAACATGGCATTTGTCTTCGTACATCTGGAGCCATCTAAATATAGATTACCTAGACTAAACAACTACTCGATAATAAATAAAGGTATCAGATAGCAAGTTATTGCTAGACTTAGAGCAAAGATACTGGAAATGCGAAATAAAATAATTAATGTTTCGAATTAATATGATTTGGATGAATGCTATATGATTTAGTTAATATCTTATTTAGAGCACTATGTTCGGGTTAATGTATCTTAGAATATGACATAAATGAATATGTGTTTCACTTCCACTTGAACTCTGTTTGCCTTAATAAACTCCGGAGACGGCCTTCGCAGGTGTTACGGCTCGCCGCATCGCCTGTGTCCGGCACATTCTCACTCAATCTCATAATAAATTTGCCATATCAATTTAAAAATTCTAATCTTCACTTATACACCCTTACCTCCCCCCACCACAAGTAACTCTCCCCCGCAAGTGTTTTTCACTTTCTAATGAAAAAAAAAAAAAAAAAAGAAAAAAAATTCAATACTTTAATGCAGTTCTGGGCTAAGGTAAAGCCGAAACAAAGATCACCCACAGTTCCAAAGATAGGAGGTGAAGTTTCCGTGCGGGAAACAAGTACTCCGACAACATTTCCACGTATATATAATAAACTCCGTGGAGACTTTAGATACTAATTTATTATTAAGACGATGTACGGATATTGAAATAATTTTGAAAGCTCTTCCGATATATTTTTAAAATAAGAAGATGTATTCAATGAAATACGTTTAACGTGAAAAGCTTAAGACGAAATATCGATTAACACGAAATATTACAACGGACCCGACAAACTGTTATGTAGTTCCATGAATTTTTTCCCCTTTCAGCGCGAAATTAAAATCGCCTAACACGAAAAGATTTTCCTTCTGGGAAGGAACAAATTACGAAAATTACCAGCCGCACAGGCGAGATTCAAGAGGGATGCGAAATGAAAGAGAGGAGGTTTCACGTGTTTCGTAGAAAGGAGTCTAACGTGGCCTTGAAATACTTTCGGAATAGCCTGTAACACGAGCCAATTTTGTTTTTCAAAGCTACATTCGCTCTTATAC
Organism: Trichonephila clavipes; assembly: GCA_019973935.1. NCBI lineage: Eukaryota > Metazoa > Arthropoda > Arachnida > Araneae > Nephilidae > Trichonephila > Trichonephila clavipes. The sequence continues at coordinate 426,607 of BMAU01006735.1, forward strand.
AAACGCAACACAAAAAGCATCTCATCTCCCATCAGTTGACTTTGATATTCGGTGACAAATTCATCACAAAATATGTCAGCTACAATAAAAATTAGTGAAATAAGTCAAGGAAATAATTTTTTTCGAGCACAATGGCAAAGAGCTCAGGGAGAAAGCAGACGACTATTTCGCTTCAAATGAAGATGGAGCTACTTGAGGCAAAAGAAGTTGATCAAACACAGAAGACGAAAACGGAAATGTGTTAAGATTTTGGTACTGCTACTTTATCAAGAATAATTTTTAAAAAGAGGGCAAATTACGTAAATGTTAGAACGGTTTTTATTAAATACATGCATATACACGTATCGATGTAAATAAAATGTATTACAATAAGCTCAATTTTGTTGAGTATGTGTTTCCTTTTTGCAATATCCTTTAACAGGAAAAAATATTTCAGTCCCCTGAGTTTCGTGTTAAATGACTTTTCCTAAATGTATATATTAGAATATTCGCAAAAGTTAAACTTTATGATTTTTATAGTGGTACAAATAAATTGATTTAAATTTCAAAAAAATTATTTTATGTCACCAAATCAATTGATTCGAAACAGGGAAATTCTACATTCCGCAAAATTTGGTACTAATTGAAGGTGGAACAAAACGAGCAATGCTTCGACATTCGAATAAAACAGAAGAAAAAATATCGGAAATCGATGGAAGATTTTCGTTTCTTCTTTTACTTTTTGTTTCATTTTTCGATGTCATCTCATTGGTTGAGAATATTTTAATGGCACTTTTCTGTAATATAAGGATTTTTGTTTTTGTATGGAAAAAATATTATAATATGCTTTACATTTTATATCACTGTATTAAATATGTATTATCTATTTTTGAAACATAATAGTTTATAATCAAACGATTCTTTATGGGACATAACTTCTCTCGACAAAAAAACGGTTCAATAATTTTCGTAATTAGTTTGAATAAGTGAAATTAGTGATTAACGATTGATCAGTGATCTCCAAGCAAAATCCAAAAAAAAAAAAAAAATCTGTTTTTCTACATTTTAAAATTAAAGTTGCTTGTGAATTAAAAAAAAGGATTGCAGACTTATCGAAATAAACTAAAATGAGTATGATATGCTAAGCAACACATTTAGTATACATCCATGAAATTGTGGGACAAAAAGGGGTACTTCTCCGTTATGTCGGCGCAAATCTCGCCAAGTTGATGTTATTGGCGACAACACACTATATACACATAAGACTATTAATAACTATTTGTTTAAATTGGCTTATAACCAAGTTCTCATTGGTTTAAATTATCAAAAAGACGTGGACGATAAGAAAAGACCACGCCTTGTTTTGTAAACGTGTTGTTAAAGGGTTACCGGTGGGAATATTCTGTTTGGTGTCGGTTGCATCATTTTTGGCGATTTTATCATTTTGCGCTGGAGAAACGGATAAGTGCCCAAAAGGGTACACGTGACTTAGTAAACGGTAGATTTGACGCCATGGCTGACGGGACACACAAAAACGCAAAAAGCCAACATGTGTAATGCAACGAATCTATATAAGGATGAAGAGCGACATGTAATATTCACTATTAATTGTTTTGCATTTCTCAAGATAGTCAATAAACAAAATTCTTTGTGCCTCCCAAAATGCGGACGCCATAACCTAGCCAGCTGACATTTGAGTTTTTGGTCGCATTGGACGACTGTCACCGGCTGCTGACCATTTGGCCGACGATCTTTTTGATTCAGAAGTGTAGCAATTGTTCCATGTTTCATTCATTGTCACATATCTATGCAAAAAATCCTAATTATTTCGTTTAAACAGCTCCAGACAACACTCTGAATCGTGGATGTGTTGTTGTTTTTGATCGACAGTGAGCAAATGCGGCACCCACGTTGAACATAGCTTTCTCATTGACAAATGATCATGCAAAATAGTAAATACACTCTCTTATGATAACTTTAGATCCTCTGCTATCTCTAACGACTTCGATTGACGATTCGCTAAAATAATTTTATGGACTTTTTTTATGCTTTCTGGAACAACTGCAGAGTTTCGGCAACCTGAACGTTAAGGCTAGTTTGTACCTGTGCGACCATGTTTTAAGTTCGCATACTAACTCTTAACTGTTTTTGGCGATAGATCATAGTCCAGATAACACTTATCAAGCCCTTGTTTAACTTGAACAGTGTTTTTCCCCTTCTAAAAGTAATGTTTACTTAACACTCGAAATTTTTTTTCATCCAGTTTCTAAACAAACAAAAGTTGCTTCACTAAAAAACTAAACAAAATATTATCACAAAATTTTGACGCATGCCGTTTGAAAGTTAGTACTATTAGGATAGGTTTAAAAAAGTTAGAAGGTAGCGCCACCTTTATGATAGGCCTGGGACTAATTGAGTGATGTGTTATAATGTCGTCCTCATCACTTTGTATCAGGTTCTTTTTGGGCTTATACTAATCCTGTTCGGAAAAATACTCTTTTTAACGATGTTATTAGTTTAAAAACCGCGCTTTCTGTAGAGATGACAAAGACTTATGAAAAGGCAAAATCTATTTAAGTGCCACTCGTTGAGTAGGCGAGATAATGATTAAAAGTTGATGTTAATCTTAAATTCAAGTGTTGGTGACTGGTGGTCACGCATCGTAAGTTTAATACTAGAAGAAGTATCCACGGAAATAGTGGAAGGTATCCACCTTACAGCTGAGTGAGCTAGCACGTTGAACGCCGGATCATACAGGAGATTAAGAAAGATAAGTAAGTGCCTTTCATAATTTGATTACTTAAGGTATCCGACTACGCTCGGAACCGTGGTTTTGCAAAAGCTCATAAATGGATAATTTTCATGATATTTAGTGTCACTTAGATTAGAATACACGTATAAAATTGTTTTAAGGACATTTTGTCAAAAAAAATATTTAAATGCAATATTTTGGCAGAAAATTAACTTAGAATAATCTTTTTTCAAATTGTTCTCCTTTTGTAAGAATGCTTCTATTACAAAATAATGTTTTGGCTGTATATAGCTCAGACCTTTCTATAGAGGTTCAACTAGAATTTTTGAAATATATAACTTAGAAGTGGGGTTATCCATATTTTACAACAACAGAGGGAAGCAATTTAAAAAAAAAAACGCCGATAAAATTATTTCATTTGGTGGTAACTCTGAAAATTATGTGAATTTTTCAAAACTCATAGTTGAGCCTCTGTAAAGAGGTCTGAGCTATATACAGGGAAAACATTGAAATAATAGAAGCATTTTTCACAAAATGAGAACATTTTGAATGAAGATTATTCTAAGGTAATTTTTTTGCCAAAATATTGTGTTTAAATAATTTTTTTTGTCAAAATGTCCTTAAAACAAATTTATACATGTATTCTAATCTAAGTGACTCTAAATATCATGAAAATGATCCATTTATGCACTTTTTTAAAATCACGGTTCCGAACGTAGTCGAATACCTTAAATTCGGGTCAAGATTTCTTATTGCTCCTCGGGTTTAGTCATTAAAGTGCATTCATAACGTGTTTAAAGTTGAATAAAATTAGTTAGTCTAAGAAAACGTCTGCTTTTTCCCCTCGAACCCTCTCACATCGACGACCTCTGGGTCGCGACATCTTGACCGCGGTTAAAAACCATCAGATCATTTTGGAATATTTCCTGTGTTTCTTTTACTTCGATGGCAAATGAAACCATCTCAGTTGAAATGAAAAATACAAGTCGGCTCCAAATACCATGAGCAATGAGGTAATAAAAAGTGACAAATAAATCACATACTTAGGGCACAAAGAAATTCAATCTATCGCTGAAAATAAAACCTATGTACACATTTCTAGTGTGTTTATTGTTTGAGAAAGTACAAAGCTCTTTAAAAATCACATTGTTTACATAGATTGTTCACAACGATTGTAAAATTTCTCAAAAGTAATGAGTTTTTTTTATGTCACTTGGAAGATGAATATTTGTTTGAACAGAGCTTTTGTTTTAATAGCAAACAATAACTTAAAAGGATTAAAGGTGTGTGTGTGATTGCTTACTTTTTAAAAACAATTAGCTGTTTCCTCTTTCATCTAAATTCAGTCAAGCTTTGATATGACATTTTTTTTCTGTCTTTTAACATTTGAATCATAAAACAGTAAACAATTAAAACATTGAATACGTTTAAACAAGTATTTAAGTCAATACCTTTAAATCTTATTACCTTCCAAAAATTCAGTGACTATAAAAAAAATGTGCAAATATTTTAGAACAGTATACATTAGTTATTTTTAAAAATATCTTTCTCATACTCTTATTCTATTGGCACTTTTTTCTCACTTTTAAAACTGATATTTACTTTACTTTTCTCAATTTCGAGTTTACTTTTCCTACCTTATGCCCTCTTTTCATAAAAAAAAAAGCACAAAATCAGATTAGAAACACATTTTTTCCAGTTTTTCTTTTGAAACGGCTATTTGAAACTTCTCGGATTGAGCTGGGCTTTGAAAACCTTTTGCAATCGATACGAAATGTATATAGATATAGACTCCGACATCCCCAAGCCTTTTTAACAAGCGTTTTAGTTCATGCAAATATTGATAGTAAGAGTACAGATTCGTTCTTTTCTCCTAAATGTAAAAGAAAAAAAAAGATATGAATAATCTAGGGTGAGAGAGTAAAACAAGAGAAAAAAATGTCACATACTATTCATAGAATTCGAAATAGAATTCTATCTCTCAATTCGAATTTTACTTCAAAGGAAGTCTAAGAAAAAAACTCGTTTTAAATGAAAGAATAAAATGCCTTCTTTCAAGGAATTAGCATTGTAACACTAGGGGATTTTAGGTATTTTTAAAAGTAATTTGGTATTTATAAAGAGAAAGATAGTAAAACAGCGATATTTTTTACTGTGCTTTCATTAAGAAACGATGCATATCATTAAAAAGAAATTCAATAAAATTCTCAAAGGAAATCCTAGTCTATTCATATATCTTTCATAGTGCTATACTTTTAAGTTGTATTATTTAAAAATGAAAGATTTTAAGCGCATTACAATATTTAAAGTAGATTTTATGGCATTGATATTACATTATGTTCATCGATATCATTGTAATACAATCTAGTATCGTATTTGTTACCATTAATGTTGTATAACAATTGCAATTTTCAATACATCTCCCCCATATACCGGGTGGCCGCGGTAGCCGAGTGGTATAGGTATCGGACCGTGGCTTGCTTTGTCACGGGTTCGAGCCCAGTACCACTAAAGACCCGCCGTGTAGGGCAGCGATGCACGTTAAATCTGTCGAGAGCTGAAACGTCCTCCCGTTGGTGTGGTGTGGTAGTTAGGAGAGGGGGTGCCAGCTCAGGTGTCGTCCACGTCACTTGACCATGGTTCAAAATTACGTGGTCCGTCACCAAAAGCCCTCGTGTAGCTGAACAGTGCGACGTTAATATTCAATCAATCAATCCATCAACCCCCATATACCGGATGTACCAAAAGTTCGTTCGATTAAGGTTTAAAAATTCATAAAGAAGGAAGGCATTATGACAAAGAAGTGCGGTTTGCAAGAAAAGCTTCACAAAAAAGTCGGATTTTCTTGCAACAAAAAACTTTTTAGTTAAAAAGTGACCGGTAGAGTGTGTTGGAGATCCAAAGCACAGCAGACAGGACAACAACAGGCTCTATTATTGTTCAACACCACATCCAAAACTAATGTGATTCACAAATAATGCACAGCACAACTAATTCGACTCGCTGCAGCCGTTACAGCTGAATGCAACATGTTGGAATGAATTGCAGAAAAACCACTATGTATAGAATCTTTAAGTTCGGTCAATGCTGAAGTGAATGAACGGTACACAAATGATTTCAAAACGCTCCACAACCAGATATCAACCGGAGTGGGATCGGGTGATCGTGAAGGCCATGCGATCTCTCAATCTCAATCGATCGCTGTGTCTTTATCAAATACACTCAATAGTTGTCGTTTTATTGTTGACATCACCATGCGATGTGAAGATTGCCTCATCCGTTCAGAAATTGTTGAACAACCACTGAGAGGCGCTTTCAATTCTTGCTATAGTCCACTCGGCAAATGATACCCTCATAGCTGCGACTCCCAGTTTTAACTCCAGCAGGGACTCAGTTTGTAAGGATAGATTTGAAGGGAGGAAGATTCGATTTGGGTACCTTCCATTCCGAGCACGAGTATTTAAGCAATCACTCCAAAACGATCGTTATCGCGTGATGACTAGTACTGGTTATATAGATATCACACCACCACAAATTCAATATTTCATGGAGGATACGCCGAATAGAAGTGTAAGGTGCATCCAATAACCTTTTAGCTTTCCGAGCACTGCTCCCTCCACGTTTACGATTCTGCAGCTTATTCATTCAAAGTAGTTTCCCCCGCAGTTATTGAGCCTTTCGCCAACAGGGGTTATTCACTTCATGGCGTATCTTCCAAAAAACATTTTCTTTAAACCGTTTGAGTAGTTTCATTATTCCAGTACACGATATGGGACCATTCTTAGTCTTCATTACTTTCGCCGAGAGAAATTTTCGCAGCTCAACAATTGTTGACTCTCCTTTCAACTAGAAAAAATTCCCTAACAATAATCGAATAATGACAATTCTGAAAGTGAGTGAGAAATCCTCGTGTATCTTGGTATTTTATTGCTAGATTAACTTGTATAATACTGCTGAATCTCTTGCAAGTCTGCGCCCTCTACCAATGACAATTTTAATTTAGAATTTTTTTTTGCTGCTAAAAAATTCCGACTGTTTTGCACGCGTGGTTTTTGAGCTATTAGACCAGTCATACTCAACCTGCGGCCCTCCGGCCTTTTCTGAGAGCCCGGTCATGACCCATTGCACTAAGAAATTCAATTATTGGAGCACAACGTACTAAAAATTTAGCAGGAAACTCTATCAATCAAATATATCAATTTTGCAATCAATTTGTTTTTTTAAATGTAAAGCAGTGCTTCTCAAACTTTCGATATTGGCGACCCAGTTTTCAATCATACTTTTCATTGCGTTCTCCATACAATTACAATGTATTGAATGCAGTATTAATGTATAATACTTTGATGCTAAAGCTACAATATGATCTTAATTATAAACTATGCAAATTATCAACATAAGTATTACATTTTGTTTACAATGTTGTACATGATAAGCCCATGGACAAATCAATAGTAAATATTAAACTGGTTCTTAACTTAGTATTGATACTTAATATCAAATATATTGTGCCTTCTGGATACATTTATAAGTATAGTATATCATACAGTATATCAGAGTAAATGTGTATTTTATTTTTTGTCATGTCAGAATATATTTTGTTTTGTTTCCTTTTAGTAAATTGATAATTTTTTAAATAATGTTTTATTTTCGATTTTCCGATATACTCACGCCCCCTTGTAGGGATATCACGCCCCCTAGGCAGGCGTGCCCCACAACTTGAGAAACACTGATGTAGAATGTAAGCAAGAAGCTTGGTCATAGATGAAATGGAAATAGAATGTATATCATAACCCAGTAAAAAATTCATAAAAATAAATATTTTTGTGTGTGTGTTTGATAGAAAAGTTAATATAGTATTAAAATAAAAGCCAAAAATGAGTTTTATCAATGTTGCTTTGTCTTATAATGTGTTTTTCCATTATCCGCATGTTACGGCCCACATGAAATAACTATCAAGTATATGCGGACCGCGTGAACTGTCTGTTATGTGTATGCGGCCTGAGGGGGAAAAAGTTTTAGGGCCCATGTATTAGACCAACAAACTTCAAATTTAGCAAATATATTTCTTGGGTTGAGTGGAGATCCGCTAAGGACATTTTGCAGGATATTAGGGAGGCGTTATAGATAAAACAAAATATATTTTTTGAACTATTAGATTTACAGACTTGGAATTCGAAAAGCAGTTTTTTTCAATGAGTAGATTCACTAAAAATGGAGGATATCAACTATAAGGGGGGGGAGTACAGAGACGCAAATGATAAATTACTTCGGTTTTAGAAATAATATAAAACGATAGTACGAATAGTGGTAGAAGAACAGATTGTTAACGGTACGCCAATTGATTCCATATATGAATGGTAGTGCCACCCATATACGAATTGATCCTTTATACATGGTGGTAATTCAGTGCTTCTCTAACTTTCAATACTGGTGCCCCCTTTTTGATCACAATTTTTATCGCGCCCCCCCTTATACATTAATAATGTACTGAATGCAATAATAATGCACTTTGACGCTAAAGCTACAATAGGCGATCTTAATTATAAACCATACAAATTAGTAACATAAGCATTAAAATTTTGTATACTACTTTTAAGCAATAAATAAATAAATAAATAAAATAATAGGATAATTATATGTTATTTTTCCTTCCTCTAATTTTTAAATTGAACATATTGCAAAATGCGGTGGCTAATTAGATGACAAAATATAGATATCAGCTAAATATAGAAAAAGAACTCAGAGGGTGAATTTCTAATCATAAGCATTCCTTATAAAAACTTTGCTTTGCAAGACAAGCCCATGGAAGTCGTTAATACTTATTAAACTTGTTCTTAATTTAGTATTAATTAATTAGTTATAAAATACTCTGTGCAACACTGTTACATTAAAAGTATACCGGCTGAAGTGCCCGCTCTTTGCTCGCGTTTATCGCGTTATGCTTCATATGTATAGAAAACTCGTAAAAATAATTCTAGGCCAAGTAATCCTTCAAAAAGCTCTCCGTGGTTTTCCAAACATCATAAAACTTTTTTGCATGCAAAAAAGCCTAACAGAGAAACACATTACTTACAACTTCCCTAAATGAGAAAGAAACACATAAAAGAGGGGTCATAACTAACTGTACCAATAACTTAGAAGGTTAAACAGATTACAGCTATAATGTGCAGTATTTCAAAAATAATGACAGTGAGGAATTTTTTATGTTTCTAAATTTTTTCGATTCTGCGTCTGGGATCTGTTTTTTCTCTGAAAGAGTTGTATGTTATGTTTATAAAGAAAGCGTAATAAAAAAATATCTCATCATGGGATTACAGCAAATCAAATAAAAGTTTTTTATTAGGTTATAGGATCAAAGATAGCTATTTATGTATTTAAGAAATTTTTAATTTTGGTTGACTTAATATCGCGCGCGCCTATAAATTATATCAAAGTAAAAGTCCATTTTTTATTATGTTTCAAAGTATTTTGTTTTAATTCATTCCAGTAAATTAATTATTTTTAAATCTTTTATTTTCGATATGCTCGCGCCCCCCTTGTAAAGTTATCGCGCCCCCCCAGGGGGGCGCGCCCCACAGTTTGAGAAACACTGTGGTAATTGAATGGTGGCACCATACATGAGAATCATTAAAAACCTTTCAATTAATTGTGTATGCATGCTTGTGTTTAATGAACATGTATTTACTGGTTCAAAAAATTAGCATTGCAAATAAATCAACTCTTTTACTTAACATTAATTATCAGAACATTAATGCTATTGATTTTTCCTACTAATAAAAACTGTTATATTTGAAAACTTATTGGTTCAATTTCATTCAGACGAAGCATACAGATGGAGCTAAACAAGATAACCATTTCTATATTATTCTCATTTTATTATTAAATTCGAGAAACACTTATTCAAAACTAAAGTCACGTGACAAGAAATATCCCCTTTCGGAATCGATTTGTTCGGAAATCCCTTCTTTTCTAAATAATTAACGAGCAATTATCGGTACGGTCCGACGCGTAACTGGCAACAGCAGCCTTTGCAACAGGCAACTCGACAAGTTAATAAGTCATTTCTCCTCAACTAGAGCCGTCAACAGACCTTCATTTATAAAAGCCATCATGTCCAGATGTTGCCTCCTCAGACAAGGTTTCGGTTTGTAATTTGGTCTCAGCAGGCGCCGGCTCCGTGGAGTTTGAAGCATACAAAATAAATGAAGATATGAGAGGGTGTGTTTTTGTCTCGATGAAGAAAGTAAGGACGTTTAGTAAGTGAAGAGATTAGCTTACAAGTAAATTCGGCTGTGTATAAAATTAGTGTACTAAGTAATTTGTGAATGTAACATATTACACGTAATATAACGCTTTTTAATGCCCAGTTCTGTTGTACGGAGCCCTAACTGTACCTTACGGACTCAAGTCCGTAAGGTACAGTTAGTATCATATTCACTGTATCATATTCATTACTTGGCCGTTGTAATAAATAATGTTAGATATTTTTGGTTGTTGGGATTATGTTTTTGTGTGTTTTGTAAAGTATGAAGATTGGACTGTGAAAAAAAAATTAATTACTGAGTATTCCGAAATCTGTGTTTTAGTCAGAAGTGCGTTTTAACTTAAGGTATCCGAACACGTTCAGAGTACTTTTTGACAAAATAACATATTTAAACATATAAAGGCTTTTTTAGGATTCAATACCAATAAATACTAATATTTAATCAACAATATTTAAAATAAATTGCCGGAATTTCATAAAAATCACAATTATATGTGAAATTTTAGCAATATTTTTGTAAAACTTCAAAGCAATTAGAGTAAAAAGTAATAAACTTATATTAGTAAAAGAATTACCAAAACAATTTAGAGGCATTTATCTAGAGAATGCACTAAAATTTTATGTTTTATTAAAATTTGAAACTTTTAGAGATGATTGAGTAAACGTTATAAGAAAAATAACGCCTTTATGAAATCATTATTTAAATAACATGCCCTAACTCAAGTAATATTCCTACTATAAGAAATATTTTAGTACATTCTCTAGAAAATAGCATAAATATCAGGTGCAAAAAGTTTTATAGAAATACATTTGTAATACTTTGTGTGATCAGACTCGCCATGATAGATTTCGAACAATTTAATTGCCCACTTCTGGTAGACCAAAGGCCCACACTTCCGGTTTTTCTAACTTAATAAAATTGATTGTAACTTGCCTCTAAGAAGCATAGAATCAAAACAAAGTATGTTTTGTAAAGCCAAAATATAGATGTATTAAATAAAATAGAAAACAAAAATATCGGTCTTGTCCGAATTTGGTCATTTCCAACGTGTTCGGATACCTTAAAGAATTTATTCACCACTCAAAAGCCCTTTATAATATAGTGACCAACTTTTTTAGAGTGAAAAAGAGGACGAAAAATTTTAGGAAAAAGTTACAACGTACATTTATGAAACATTTTATTACCTCAAACAAAAATGTATTAATTACTCTTACATTTCTTTTAAATATTTCTTTAAATGCGTATTTTTCTATTGAATGAACTTTTTTATCAGTATATCATTTTCTGTTACATCGAAAATTTCGGAGCAAGAAATATTTTTTCATATTGAACTTTACGTCAAGTGCTGCAGTTAAAGTATCAACATTCAATCTTGATTTCTCACTTCTCCAAAAATCATTACCAAATAAAAAAAATCTCTTTCATCTGCTCCATTAGTTGCTCGGAATCAACTGAATTCATCAATTTAATAACAATAATTGTTTTTCGATTTTTTTTGTGCTTTTAAGTTATTGAACTATTTTTTAATGTGATTTTTGTAAAAGTTAATCAGATTTATCTCTATTATAATACCTAAAAATATAAGAATTAATTTTCAGATTATCGAAAAAAAAACTCGATTGGAATCTTTAATTATATAAAACACAAAGTAGTGCAACCATCAGGAGAAAAACCACTAAAAAAGTAAATAACTAATAAATAAATTTAAAAAAATCAATGTGGCCGCGGTAGCCGAGTGGTATAGGTATCGGACGTGGCTTGCTTTGTCACAGGTTCGATCCCAGTACCACTAAAGACCCGCCGTGTAGGGCAGCGATGCACGTTAAATCTGTCGAGAGCTGAAACGTCCTCCCGTTGGTGTGGTGTGGTAGTTAGGAGAGGGGGTGCCAGCTCAGGTGTCGTCCACGTCACTTGACCATGGTTCAAAATTACGTGGTCCGTCGCCAAAAGCCCTCGTGTAGCTGAACAGTGCGACGTTAATATTCAATCAATCATCAAAAAAATCAATGTTGATTTATGAAGAAAGTTTTGGCTGCAGTAACTCAACAATTCGAGTTCCAACTTTGAGATTTTTATTTTTCTCCCTTTTCGATTTTCTCCAGGAATAAGCATTAATTAAATATAAAAAAAATAATTATCGAAACAGGAATAGAGTTCGTTTACTAGTAATCCAATTAGCAGCGTTAGAATTTTAACGGTCGTTAAAAGAGCACCTTTATTTCATTAATTAACTTGCAGTAAAAGCAAAATAGAATATTTAAAATTGTTTTTGATATTGTCCTGTATCATTGAGATGGGCCTTTTAATTCATCCCAAAACAGGAATTCAAAATTAAATGTGAACATTTAAAAGCAATTTAATAATTTTAAATGAATTTCTTTTAGAGTTCAAAATTATTATGAAAAACAATTAAACATGACAAAAAAAGGAACAGTTTTTAATAGGTAAAATAATCCTTCAAAATTTATTTTTTATAACATTCAATTTTCCTTTAATTTGTAATTTACATAAATGTCAATTTTTGCATTAAAAAACTGTGAAATATAGTATCCTAGTGTGCAGAATTTAAGCAATAAATTCGTTTTTCAGAACATGGCCTGGACTGTTCAGAAGCTTCTTGCAATCAGTACATTAAAAAGCAAACTCGGCTGAAACGTAACGTATAAGGGTTGCCCAAATGGAAAGTGGACATAAGCGATTGCATGAGATTGAGAGCAGCAACAGCAGAGCCACCAAACAGGGACAGGAAGTAAGGTAGGAACTCAAAAGCAAACTTAGGTGAAACTTAATGTGTAAGGGTTGCCCAAATGAAAAGTGGACATAAGCGATTGCATGAGATTGATAGCAGCAACAGCAGAGCCACCAAACAGGGACACGAAATAAGGTAGGAACTCAAAAGCAAACTCAGCTGAAACGTAATGTATAAGGGTTGCCCAAATGAAAAGTGGACATAAGCGATTGCATGAGATTGAGAGCAGCAGCAGCAGAGCCATCAAACAGGGACACGAAGTAAGGTAGGAACTCAAAAGCAAACTTAGATGAAACGTAATGTATAAGGGTTGCCCAAATGAAAAGTGGACATAAGCGATTGCATGAGATTGAGAGCAGCAACAGCAGAGCCACCAAACAGGGACAGGAAGTAAGGTAGGAACTCAAAAGCAAACTCAGCTGAAACGTAATGTATAAGGGTTGCCCAAATGAAAAGTGGACATATGCAATTGTGTCAGATTGAGTGCAACAACAGTAGAGCCACCAAACAGGGACACGAAGTAAGGTAGGAAGTGTACATTGCAAACGACGTTTAACAGGGAAACCTGTCAGAGGTAGAGGAAATAAATATAATGTAAAGTCGTACCATATAAGGATGTGTCCAGATCGAAGCAACGTGTGGTAGTATGGTTTCTTATTACAGAAGGTCAGCGTAATGCAGTCATCTATCAACGAATAATGGCAGTCTATGGCAAGTGTTGTTTAAATTGAACGTCTGGGAACCGTTCGGGTAACAGTTTTCGAGAAGGGCATCAAGCACGATATCGGATCTCCTTGACAATTCCCACCCACATGTCTCGCATAAAACCAATACATCTTTAAAAACATTCTTTAGGAGAATGACCACCATACAATCCAGAATTGTCACCCTGTGACTTCTAGGCCCTTAGGCCCCCAAAGACAGATTGCGTTCCTATTTGGACGATGAAGTGAAGGAAATTGGGTAGAATTTCCTCAAGAATCAACCACGTTCTTTCTAGAGTGAAGACATAAACCTGCTGCTGAAATGATGGGTCGTGAGTTATAACTCCCAGAGCAATTTCTTTTGCTTTCCAATAAAGTGATTATTCTTATTGAACCTGTCCACTTTTCATTTGAGAAACTCTTATATATGTAAACTTCAGGAGTATGGTGGAAAAGGTGATATTCGAGCAAGCACAGCTTGCGGAGTCAGCGAGCCTAATGTAAGGGAAATTAAAAAGGAGGAAAGAGACACATCTCCATACATCACTGAAAATGAGAATGAGATAACATTTGCAAAACACATAAAACCATCACATCAATTTACGCGTAATTCAGGTTAACTTGTTTCAAACTGAAACTAATTAGATCCATATATATCTGGACCCTAACAATATACATGACATCAAACTTGGAATGGAAACAAATTTTGCCAATTAGATTACGAGAAATAAGATTCTATAAAACAAATAGTTCTAAAAATCGCTGATAGTATATTCATGGCACTGTACAAGGCAAAACAGTGTTTCAAAAAATAAATAAATAATATCATAAACAAAATAGCAACGAAATGTTAAGTTTTATTCAGTATTTTCACTTTCTCGCCAAGGAATCCGACCACATTCAAAATGTTCTCTCAGTTCTCATAGACTATAGTGTGCATTCTCTGCACAGCATTTCTTATAGCCTTACACAGATGAGACAAACAATATTCCACATTATCTATGATGCGAGTATTATTAATGAATCCTTGAGATAGTACGTCGGTTACGGTTGTGGCAGCTGTTATCATCTGTCCTAACACAGGTTAACGTCCTTTGCCTGGGCGAATTGTCAACGACTCTTGTTTCCACAAACTTAATTATTCCTTTCGAATAATTAAGAGATAAAGGTCCCTTACGTAACTTCTGTGGGAATCTAAGGTCACGAAGAGTTAAGAATGATTAAGATAGTACATCTTTTGCGTTCGGGTAACATAAGTCACATGTTCGCTTGAACTAGCTCACTTCAGCTGAGAATACTATTCCTCGAAGCTGTCTACATGTTTTTATAGCCCAAATTACTCGCGCGGTTGTCGCATATAAAAAGATACATTTGGATTTTGTCTTGATACTCGTTTTTCATGCTGATTCTCGGTTTGATAAGCTACAACAGTGCCATAAATATCAGCATTGGCGACTTTTGGTACTATTTTTTCCTTCTAGAAATCCTATTTCCTATGTCTTCATTAGTTTCCGTAACCAAGTTTGGTACCATTCCATGTGTTTGATTGAGCTACAGGTGGTTCTGAATAGTAACAATTTTATAAAAAATTAACACGTAGAATGATTAGTAAGCTAAAGGAGGAACCAACTTAATGACAGATGTCACTGTTGACAGACGTTACAAGTCTGACTGCGTAGTGTTCTTTTGCAAGACACTTTCATCAAGATAATCTATGCTTCTGTAATTCTAAGCGGCGCTGCATACCGTAGCACTGCATCCACGATACTATTTATTCTAGTGTTATGATCAAAAAGAATCAAAATGGAGTCACATCCTCTTTACCAATGAGAATTATTTTAAACTGACAAATAATTCATGAAGGCGTGTGATGCGAGGTAAAGAAGAGACGCACACTTTCATAAGACTAGCATAAAGGAAAGAGACTGAACGCTGTTCCACGTTTTTGACAGTGAACGTTAACCGTAGAAGGAGTTTTTCAGTAAGCTCCTCTGATTTCAATCCAGTTGTAAATGTTTGGGAAAATTTTGGCAAACACCAGAGAGTTGACACAAATATCCAATAAGGAATGATAATTCTTACCTGTGGAGAACTGTTGATTAATCTGGTGTTGAGTCTGAACAGCGTCACGCAATCATTACTGTGAATGCCTTATCACACGAACACGCATTTGTAGCAATTTTCCTGGAAAGCAACCATTTTGAGCAATTTCTACCCAGCTACCCTAGCAACAACTTTGAACAACTTTTTTCCTAGATAGATGAAAGAATTATTCGAAATTAAAATTACTTGAAATTCCAGCCAATGGGATTCTTCGTCACCCTATGTCATAAGCAAAATAGCGGTAAAAATGGCAGCCTCATCTTCGTCAAACGCATTAAAATGGCGTCTAATATTTTAATGGTGCATAATATTTTAAGCAAAATGGTGCTTCATTTCTTTTCATGACCATCAAGAAAAGAGCGAGCGGAATAAAAGAAATAACAATGAGATTGTTTTCCGAAGAAAAAAAAATTTGGCGAATAATTTTTCACTGTGAAGATAGGGCGTGGCTGACGTCAGAGCACATCATTTTGCATACGGCAACCCTTCATCCTCACAGCTACTCGAAAAATTTCCCGAAACGGTTGTTCCAAACATGCATGTGTGATAAGGCCTTCATAAGGGATTTTGGTTCGTTGTTTATCTCTTGTCCCCACAGTGTCTTATACGAATTTCAATAAAGCCTTTTTTTTTTGCTTTCTTTGTTACTGTATGTATCCTACTTATTTTTATACAATATAAACTAATTTGATCCTTTAAGTACACCATTGGACCTTTTTTGTATAAAATTCCCGTTTTACAGATTACTTTTTTCAAAATGACACCGAAGTCAGAAAAATTGCTTAGATTTTTGCATATTAATGTAGTTCAATATTTTATAAATATTTTTGTGAATGTAGTCAAAAGAGGTACTAAATCTTTTACAAAATATATTCAATTTGCTTGTTTCTGAAATAACTGAAATCCTCCGTATGAAATCCTTAAATCATAAAATTCTGGAAAAAAAGAGCAACCGTTTACTGAATAAAGAATTTAGTAAAATATTTGGGACTGACAGCGCGTGCAACACGTCTCATAAACTGTTACTCCAATCATACATTCAGAAAACTAACCAGTTGAATCAAAATCGATAAAAAAAGCGGCAAACATACCTGCATTATTCTTTAATGACTAATAAAAACACGTAATACTTTCTTACTATTTCTATCAAAATCACTATTAAAAAAAACAAAAAGCAATCACGTGATGAGGCTTATAATAACTTTGAATGTTCGATTTCTTTCAATGTCTTATACTTTTTACAAATATAAAAAAACGGTATAAAATATTTTAGCAAGATTCCTCAAAGTAATTCATTAATTATTAAAAAAAAGCACTTTAGTTTTTATGTTTAATTTTTTTTCAATAGAAGTCAAATTTCAAAAATAGAATTCCATTTCATATTCTATCAATAGCAATCTTCCTTTTTTTTCATGGTTTTTTTCGTCTCCTAAGCTATTCAAGACTTTTTTCCTCTTTATATTCAAAAGAAAACGAATGAAAGTGAGCTCTCACCATCAATATTTGCATGGACTAGGACTCTCGTTAAAAAGGCTTTGAAGCTAGCTTAAGCTATTTCTATATGCATTTCGTATTGATTGCAAAAGGCTTTCAAAGTTCACATAAGTCCTGGAACTTTTCAGACTTTGTAAAGAAAAAATATGGCCTTTTTATAATCTCCATTTGTGCTTATTTTGTGTCGGGTAAATTTTTGAAGAGAAAAAAATAAACCCTGCATTCAAGAAAAAATTGAGTAAAAGTCGGTTTTAAAATATAAAAGAGAGTACACACACACAGAGATAGACTAAAAAAAGAAGAAACTTTTCGAAATGTAGGAAAAAAATATTGCATTTATGTTTGTGTGTTGTTGTATTTATATATATCTACATCTGTCGATTTTTTTTCTTTAATAAAGAAATTCTTTTGAGCTTTTTATCAATGCTGGATGTATAGATAATATTAAAGAACAGGTATTGAAATTAAAAGAAACTACGGTGAAATACGCGTTTAACGCGAAAACGCTTAAGACGAAATATCGGTTCACAACGACCACGACTAGCTACTATGTATTTTCATGTATTTTTTTTCTTAACACGAAATGAAAATCGCTTAACACGAAAATATTTCCTTTCTGGGAATGAACAAAATACGGAAAACACCAGCTGCACAGGCGAGATTCAAGGGAGATGTGAAATGAAAGAGAGGTGGTTTTTTTATGTTTTGTAGAACTTCAGCTAACTTGGCTTCGAAATACCCTTGGAATATCACGTGACATGAGCCAATGTTGTTTATCTAAGCTACCTTCACACTCCTCCTCTACAAACACCTCTTAAAAACGTCTAATCTCTCATCAATTGACTTTAGAATTCGATGACAGTACATCGCAGTGTGTGCCAAAGTCAACAAGTTAGGTTCCCCCTTTATTTTTCTATTTTAGAAGAATTTTTTTACGAGCACAATGGCAAAGAGCTCAGGAAGAAAGCAAACTGATATTTCGCTTAAAATGAAGATGGAGCTTTCAACGGCTGTTGATTAAAAGCAGTTGACGAAAACGGAAATCTGTATAGATCTTGGTATTGCTAAATTTTGCATTAAATTTCATTAAATTATTGTGAATATTTTTATTTCATTGATTTTTATTAAATACATCTATGCAGTGGCGCACCCAGGAATTTTTCAAGATGGAAGAGGGGGAGTCCGGGTTCGGAAGCTCACCATTCTTGTATGATGCTCCTTTTGATTTGGTCGATTTTCGGGAATAATACACGGTAAAAAACTTATTATTGAATAAATAATTAGCATTGATTAATAAAATTAATAATTAATAACAAATACTTAATTAAATTTTACGTACTACTTGACGTATTTACTTTACGTATGACTTTACGTATTACTTGAAATCATAATCAATCGGGAAAAATTCAAGTGCTTTGGGGGGCGAACCCCCAGAGCCCCCCTTGTGTGCGCCACTGCATGTATGTATACATACCTATATGTTAAAAAATGTATTCTAATAAACTTAATTTTGTTAAATATATGTTTATTTATTTATTTTTTTTAAAAAAAATTTCCTTTAACACGATTTTTTTTAATAATTGTAATAAAGTTTTAAAATCTCTGATACAAATAAATACAAAATCGATACAAAACAGCAGTGCTTCTCAAACTTTCAATACTTGCGACCCAATATTGAATGACAATTTTCATCGCGCCCCCTCCATACGATAACGATGTATTCAATTCGATAATACGATACTTTGACGCTAAAACTACAATACGACGTTAACCTCTTCACCACCGACGTATATAAACGTCTCGCTCAGCCAGTGTGTAAATTGCCCCGGACGTATATATACGTCTTTCCGAAATATGTTCAATACTATCTATAAAATTATTCCGAAGACTTTGGAATGCAATAAAATGACTTTAACATTGTTTGCGAAGAATTTACCTATTTCAGAGGATTTTCTTATTTTCCCTTTCTCCCTCCCCACAAATACATATGCGTGCAATAGTGGCGTTGTGGAGTAAATGAACAGTTAAATGATTAATTATAAGCCGTACGTGATCCGGATAAGTGTTAATTTTTGCATATAATTTTGTATATAACCACTGGTAATCATAAAACATGTTCTTAGCTTAGTATTGTTAAGATGATTATAAAAAGTACATAGTACTGTATTGGTACATTTATAAGTGTATTATATCAGGGTAAATGTATATTATTCTGATGACAGAATGTATTTTGCTTGATTTACTTTTAAAAAATTATAATTTTTTGAAATAAATTTGTTTTTGACTTTTCAATAAGCTCGCGTCCCCCTAGGGGGCGCACCCCACAGTTTGAGAAGCGCTGCAATACAGAATATATACAAAACATATAACTGCGAATTTAATATAAAAAAAGACATGCATTATCAAACAATTTATGCATTAACTTGTTTGCATCCATTAACTTGAAAAAAAAATGAAAAAAAAAAAAGACAATCAGCAAAATGAAATGAATATTTTCCTAGTCTCTTAATTATTATGAATTTTCTTCAGGTATCCGACTACGTTCGGAACCATGATTTTAAAAAGATCATAAATGGATAATTTTCATGATATTTAGTGTCACTTACATTAGAATACAAGTATAAAATTCTTTTAAAGACATTTTGACAAAAAATATTTAAATACAATATTTCGGCAAAAAATTAACCTAGAATAACCTTTTTCAAAATGTTCTCCTTTAGTGAAAAAATGCTTCTATTATAATAATATTTTGCCTGTATATAGCGCAGATCTCTGTACAGAGGCTCAACTATGAGGTTTGAAAAATTCACATTATTTTCAGAGTTATAGCCAATCGAAATAATTATCGGCGTTTTTTTTCTTAAAATTTTTCCCCTCTGTTGTCGTAAAACATGGATAAACCCACTTCTAAGTTATATTTTTCAAACATTCTAGTTGAGCCTCTGTACAGAGATCTGAGCTATATACAGGCGAAATATTATTATAATAGAAACATTTTTCACTAAAGAGAATATTTTGAAATTTGGTCATTCTATGTTCATTTTTTTGTTAAAATATTGTACTTAAATAGTTTTTTATTGTAATACTGTTCTTAAAACAATTTTATATACATTTTCTGTTCTAAGTGACACTAAATATCATGGATATTATCCATTTATAGGCTTTTGCAAAATCACGGTTCCGAACGTAGTCGGATACCTTAATCACAAAAAAGGGAACATGTTGCTCTATCGATTGATCAGGACATTTAAGGTATTCGAACACATTTGAAGTACTGTTTTAAAAATAGCATACTAAAACATTATAATTGCGTTTTTAGGGATCAATACTATTAAATACTAAGCTTAATTAACAAGGTTACAAAAATAATTATCAAAATTTTACAAAAATTACAATTTTAAGTGAAACTTTAGCAATAGTTTTGAAAAACTTTAAAGCAATTAAAGAGAAAATTAATAAATTTATATTAGCACGAGTATTACTAAAACGAATTAGATACATTTATCTAGAAAATATCCTAAAATGTTAATGTGTTATTAAAATTAAAAAGAATTTAGAGCTGATCAAGTAAATATTATAAGAAATATGACATTCTTTACGAGACCATCATTTGAACAACAGGCTATAATTAAAAAATGATCGTACTATAAGAAATATTTCAGTACACTCTCTAGAAAATAAAATAAACATCAAGCTCAAAAAGTTTTATAGAAATATACATTCATAATATTTTGAGTTACCAGACTCACCGAGATAGATTTTGAACAATTTAAATACGTACTTCTGTTAGTTCAAATACCCCCTTTCTAATTTTTCTAATTCTCTAAAATTGATTGTAAGATAGCTTCTAGGTAAAGCAGAAACAAGACAAAGTATCTTTTTTAAAGCCAAAAGATAGCTATATTCAATAAAATTTAAAAAAAAATCAGAAAATATGAGCTTTGACCGAATTTGGTCATCTCAATGTGTTCGGATACTAAAATACTTTAGAACACGAAACTGGAATACAAATGTTTGGGATAATCTCTTGTGGTGGAAAAAAATAAAAAGATTCCTCAAACATTCTTGCATTTTCCTTGCAATCATAAACTAGTCAAGTCCGTTACACACAAACAATAAACGTCAACAAATTTCGATTTCTCATACATTTTTCATCCTTCAACAAAGGCTATTAAAGCATATATTTTCTAAAAGAATGTAGATTACGTTCCCACAGAAACTTAAGCACATAATTCCACAAAATTCACCAAACCGTTCCAGGAAGACTGCTGGAAGTTGCCAGCCAAATCTCAAAAAGACACATGTTTTCCCTCTCATAGAGCCCTGAATTTACTGGCAAGTATTTTTTTGAAAAACTTAAATTTACATTTATCATTCAAAGAGCTCAATTTTCGAATATATATATATATATATATATATATATATATATATATATATATATATAAAGGGCGTTTTTAAGAGGTATAGAACTTTAAATTGCAATAAAACAACGGTGTATTATTCGATTGAAATGAATTTTTTTATTCGAAAGATAATCTTGTGGCATTACATTTTAAATAAGATTTCTGGCAAAGGACTGCCACGGCTGGCTCGAATGTAGTCCAATCTGGACGTCCAATTTTCGATGACTTTTTCCAACATTTGTGGCCGTATATCAGCAATAACACGGCGAATGTTGTCTTCTAAATGGTCAAGCGTTTGTGGCTTATCCGCATAGACCAATGACTTTACATAGCCCCACAGAAAATAGTCTAGCGGTGTTAAATCACAAGATCTTGGAGGCCAATTCACAGGTCCAAAACGTAAAATTAGGCGGTCACCAAACGTGTCTTTCAATAAATCGATTGTGGCACGAACTGTGTGACATGTTGCGCCGTCTTGTTGGATCCACAGCTCCTGGACATCATGATTGTTCAATTCAGGAATGAAAAAGTTAGTAATCATGGCTCTTTACCGATCACCATTGACTGTAACGTTGTGGTCTTCATCGTTTTTGAAGAAGTACGTACCAATGATTCCACCAGCCCATAAAGCGCACCAAACAGTCAGTTTTTCTGGATGTAACGGTATTTCGACATACACTTGTGGATTAGCTTCACTCCAAATGCGGCAGTTTTGTTTGTTGACGTAGCCATTCAACCAGAAGTGCGCTTCATCGCTAAACAAAATTCGTTGGAAAAAGTCATTGAAAATCGGACGTCCAGATTGGACTACATCCAAGTCAGCCGTGGCAGTCATATGCCAGAAATTATATTTAAAATGTAATGCCACAAGATTATAAAAAAAATCATGTCAATCGAATAACACATCGTTGTTTTATTGCAATTTAAAGTTCTATACCTCTTAAAAAACACCCTATATATATATATATATATATTCTTCGTAAACACAAATGCAAAATGTTCTCAAACTTAAATCCATCAATATTTCATTCTTTTATTCTGTCTACGAAGAATTTCTTATCCAGTTTACATAGAGAAATAGCATTTCCTTCCATACTGTCTACAGAATATTTGACTTATGGAGAAGTTCTATATATACCTATATATATGACTATGCTACACAACCTATTTATTTCTTCGTAGGAGAGAATATTTATAACGCCTGGAAATATCTAATTCATTCTAAATTCATCTCTCCTTTCATGACACTCCTTCTTTTCTACTTGGAGGAACGTGCGAGGGGTTATATATCGTCAGCTTATGCCTCTTACAGCACTTTTAAAGAGTCCTCGGCTGCCTATTGCAGGAAGATGAAGCAGAGGGATAAAAAGTCGAGGCTACATGTATGTATGGGATAAAATATGTGCTAAAAATAGTTTTTTTTGCTGTTGAAGTTATGAAATCAGTTGACGCCAGATATGCTATAATCATATATCACGTGTTTAAATTTTTGACAAGGAAGTCGTAAAGAACCGTAAATAAATTTAAATGGAAAAATGGAGTTTTTGGAGTGAAAGATTGATTTTTCTTTAGAATTTTGCTGGAAATTTTAAAAGGCTCACGTTGCGTTCGCAGAACCTGTAAAAAGGATTTTATTTATTTATTTATTTTGTGAAGTAGAGATTTTTCCGAGATTGGAAAAACTCATTTTAGATTATTATGGAATAAAGAAAACATACAGAAGGGGATTTTGAAGAAACTGTATGCACGTACAAGATTTATTCGAAATATTGCTACTTTACTCAATGTCCTAAGCTTTTTGACAAAAATTAACGCTGCAGATTTTTCTTCTTTTCTTCTTGGTAATATAATGGAAAAATACAAATTAATACAATCGAAGAATAGTTGTTCCAACAACGGAATGATAAGCAATCTTTGTTCTTACGTATTATACCGTGTCGACTAATTTTTCCAAATAAAAAAAAACACATCGACAATTCAAAAGACGTCGCCAAATATTATCATCACATAGGCAAATAAGATTATTGTGTTAGCACATGTAAGAGAACAGTTTACCACTATTGTCTGCATTTCGCGGCATTTAGTGATGTCTTTTTATTTGACAAATTAATTGATGGTAGTAGTTCTCTACCGCAAGCACATGATTGCCAATTCAGTGCATACGACACATGCGAAATTGAGGTTGACAACTTGGCGAGTTACCTTGAACGTTGGTGACTGTTACGATAATACACAAGTACCTTCTTTTGAACTAAAAATAATTTTATTTTTATATATATTATATAAGCTTATATACCTTACTGAAGTAAATGATTCCAAGTATCTAAAGTCTAAAGTATAAGATAACAATGTAGTACTCTAATATTTGATAACTTAATTTCTAATGCATTTTTACTTGTTTTACATATGTGTTAAAATAAGAAGATAATTATAGCATTACACTTACCTTTTTCGTATATTATACCTTAATTCCCATTTTACTTTAATTTCTTTGAAACTATTTGATTCAAATTTTAGCACACACACACACACAAGATATTTCTTAAATCCAAACAACATATTGGCTAACTTAAGCTACAGTGAAGTCATAATGAAAAAATTAAAATTATTTTAAAATTTTATTTAAAACTCGTCCAGTAAAAAATCATTATTGACATAATGTACGCAGTATCGCGAGACAGCCCTTTTAAATGTACCCAAAACGATATGGAAAATTTTTAAGTGGCTTACATTTCTTCCGAGAATGTTAAAAGAAAGATTTTTGATATTCAAGGCTGATATTATCCATTTTTAAGTTTTAACTTCAGGCAATAAAACACATCTAGACAATATGAATATATTTTTTTAAATAAAATTTATTAAACGTTTTATGGAGTGACCATTTTTTGTTTATATTCGTAAAAAAAGGCGATTAGTTAAATGTATTGACCAGGTCGATCATCCCATTCTCAAGTTTTCATTCAATATATTCGATTTACAATAACTACTGCATTTATCATTATCCTGGTAGAATAGCTGTGTTGACTAATGCTCTTTTTTTATGTGAAATTGAATATTTCTGCCTGTTTACCAGGTATTCTTTGATAGTTTATTTATGGAAAAGTAAATATTGTGATGGTACGACGCGGTTATTGGGGATTTCAACTCGAATTTTTTCGCAGAAAAATGGCTAATAATAAAGTAAAAAAAGTGACAAAATTTTTTTTGTGTTGACAAGACAGAAGTTTTAGCACTTTTTGGGATTTCCCATTGTTGAATATGGTGGTTTACAATTTATTATGTATTTGCGATGGGTTTAATGTTTTGAAAAGAGACAGAACAAGAATAGGTATTTTCAGTTAAAAATTTTACACATTTTTTTTTGTTATTATCAGAAACTCACTGCAAATTATATTTCAAAACAAATGTAGGAATGAAAATACTATTTTCTATGAACGATTTTTTATTTAATGAATTTTATTATAGTAATATTTTGCATATTTAACAAGATTTGAAATGACTTAGAGAACTAACATATAAGAAATACCTTTTATTGTTTGAATTTTTTTCTTTTTGAAAAATAATTTTCATTAACGTTGAAAATTAGTATAATATTTTAAGAAATTTAATTATTCAAAAAATATTTGTTACTTACGTATCACACACATACCATTGACTGATTCAGTTAAATCAAAAGACACTGCTTAAATTCCACCATATATATACAGCTAATTGTGGAAACTATTAACTCGCACGTTCGAACGTAATATTAATGATGACAACATTTGTAAATTTTTTTTTAGCGAAGTTTTTCGTTCAGTTAAATTAGTCGATTTTATGAAACGTATAAATACCTAATATAGTTAAATAACTGCATGTGTTAATATTAATTAGAATGCTTGTATAATAGCTAATAAAGGATGAAGCAATGCAGCCATGAATTATTTCTACATTATTTTTTCTTATAGTTCAAATTATTCTTGAATGTTATGAAGATGTGTAAACGTATCAGGTATATAAATTTCTTTAGAAAATTTGAAGCTTTAAAAGAATATACAAATATATATATATGGCAAAGATACTTTTTTTAAATCTTACGATGCATATAAACTTAAATATTATTCAATAACAATATAATACATACATATATATATATATATATATATATATATATATATATATATATATATATATATATATATATATAAGATGCATATAAACTTAAATAATATTCAATAACAATATAATACATATATATATATATATATATATATTTCAAAGGCAGAATTTACTTATTTTTATGATATTTTTGTTGAGATTATGAGAACTTATGTTTTGATACTAGCTTTCAAATTGAAACTCGATTAAACTTATATGTCGTATAATTGTTGATCAAACATTTTAATCTACTCAATTACTCTTCTAGATCGATTTTGCTTTCCGTCTATATTGAATTATTTTTTTACGAACTTTAATGTAAAAATCAAACATTTTGTTTGTTTCATGTTGCTAAGCAAATTAACCAAATACATTTACATAGCTTATGGTAAGTTGATTATTTTTTCTCTAATTAATTTACTTTTCGAGTACCAAGAGATAAAAGAACAGCATTAAAAGAAAGTAATGGAAATTTCAGAAAATAATGGTCTTATCTTTAGTTGGTTTCTTAGTCTACTGTATTTTGGTTTTTTTTTTTGGTGATCGGGATTTATATCAGTTAATCGTTTAAGTACAATTGAATTGTCTTACGTAAGGAGTCAATATACACAATGATTACTCTCCTATTTTATTTATTTTTATATCTTTACTTTCTTTCGTTTGTTTAGGAAAATGATTTTAGAAATAGTTTGTGAAAAGTGTTCGTTTAACATTCGAGAACTCTTCGCTAAAAAGGTATTTGAATATATACATAAGATGCTCTGTGTAAGGTTTTTCAAAGAGTCCTTTAGCCATCAAGCTTATATACTTTTCCCATGTACCTCATTGGGAAAGTAATGTACATGCTTTAACATTTAGAATTATTATTAATAATTATATATAACGTAACAAATGTCTTGTTTAAAAAAAATTCAGAAAAATAAAGAATTATTAACATTTTATTAGATACTGTAAAATACAAAAATTGTGATGTACCTCCCCTTGGAAGTACATCCCTCAAAGTATCAGCGCGAGCTAGAGGTGTAGGGTCAGCGAAAGAACTAGGATCAAACATTATCTTAATATGATTTTATTAAGATATTCAACTTAAACTTTTAACAAATATAATTATAATAATTAATATGAGAGAATCTACGATGACGCAATACGCAACACACAATATAATTCAGACCAATATCAATAATCGAACCGCCTAATCTTCAAATATACTAATAAGTAATCAATCCTACCTTATATTATTCTGTAATAAACTTGTCTTTATCTACAATGGTATATAGCTTGACGGTTAACTTCTAGTCGAACACCAGTATGTTTATCCACGACACGTAGAACTTAATCTTGAACCACGAACTGCAATAATCATCAACTGCCACAACGCACCTCAATTGTCTAACATTCCTTTACATTGCCATTACGCTTACTCTAAGATCCCATATTTATCCTATATTATTTGCATCTCTTCACTTCTCGTTTCTTGGATTTGGTTGGAAAAAGAGTTGCCATTAATTCTGGCCCAAAGAACCCAAAGGACTTGTTAAAAAAGACGCGTAAGACGTCACAAAATGCCCAACTAATTTTATTAAGAGTTATTTGTATGAAAGCAATCTAAATAGTAAAGATGAAATTCTATAGAAGATTAATAGTTTTTTATTATGTTTCATAGTGAGATGTACTTATAGTTACCTACATATTCAAAGTACAGTTAAAATGATTTTTCCTTTAGTTTTATTTTAGTGATATTAATATTTTATAGACAAATACAAATATATTTCTAGTCTCTCAAATAACTGTGTATGTATCCTTATACTTGAACAATATAATAATTTTAGTATTATTAATTTTATACTTTTTTTTTGTTAAGTGCTAAAATTTAATACTATGCTTTGAATTTGTATTTGAGTCCAGAATCTGGTAATAACTTGCTTATTGTGCACAGATTCAGCATGGGCTATGCAATTTTGAATGCATTTTTAGAAAAGTTACCTTTTTCTTGCAATGAGCTTAGAAATTCTATCCATTATTTTCAATAGGATTTCGCTCAGTATTACGAACAGAAACGGGGAAGGTTGACTAGTCAGGAAACTTGTTAATTGCTTTATATAAAACAGTTGTCCTGAGTAAGCTATGTTTATAATTCTGCAACAACCTTATATTTTTTAAATTCTAGTATCTGTTTTAAACTCTAATATTTTGTATGATTCATTTAACTTTAGTGTTCTAATGATTTCTGTCTCTAAAGTAGAGAATAATTAACTATCTCTCTATATTATATTACCTATCTCGGCAAATAATTTTCGTCATATCTTCGGCTTTTCTTATACGAAAAGTTAGAGGACCAAATCGTTTGATCCAAATTTTTTAAAAAAAGGAATGCCTAATTAAGAGCATTCACCCATATGATGGGTTCAAAAAATCAAATTTTTTTTACTTTCATAAATTGCTTTATTAACATGTCTAGCATACGGTGGTAAAGTGATTTTTTTAAAAATTCTAAGTCGTTATAAAGAAGCAGGTTAAGATTTTCATTGTTTTAACCGGACTCAAGAACGGTTTGATGGAATATATAGGGTAGACTTCGCACCTATATACGCACCAAATGGACCGCTATCATTTCAAAATATTCAAAATATTTCTATTTTTATAACAAAAACATAACAACAACAAAAAAAAAAAATCCCACATGAAATTCGAAACTTTTTCTTCAGAGGTCTACCAAAAATCCAATTTTTGATTTTTTCAATTGAGTATAATCCATTCTGTGCATTTAAGCTTATAGATTAAAACACCGTTAACTTTTTTTTATTTCAGATAAGTCAATCAGTCGAAATCGTGGAGGAAGTGAGCGTCAATTTTTTCGAGGCGGGTGTGTTTCAGAGCGTTTTATTGGATATTTTTAGCTAAACGTGTGACAAATCTATACGGAACTTTATCACTAACCTTCTGAGTCGTCTTTTTTAGGGAAATTTAATTCCCTACCTATTTCCAAACAGCTCCAAAAAGAGGACAGGATTCTTTGTTATGCAGATTAGATAAAGTATTTAAGTCAAACGGAATAGTAAAGGGAGAGGCAGTAGGAGAGAGAGATTGAAGCAGAAAGTTATAATAGTGAAGTTAGATTTATAATTGAAGATTTCTTGGTGGATAATTTAATCTCAGGAAGAGTTGAGATTCCGTGTGCTAAATATTGATTTATAATGAAAGTCTCATTAAAGCTTTATATTAGGAGTGAGATTAAAGTTAAATGTTCAATAGGAACATTATTGATTATAATTCTGGGATCTCTTATCGCGGTAATCTCTGCGTGATCGATATTCTAATTGTTAATTAATTAGATCATTAAATATTTAAGAGAAAATCCTTTAAACCTCATAAAGCTATTTAGATATATTTGTTAATAAGTCTTTGATACTATTTGGATAAGATAACCCAATAAAGAAAGTTATTTATAAAAATGGCTACTGGTTCTTATATGACTCCAACTTATTCTCGTTCTCAAAGTGAGGTCCAAGGGGACCTTCCCAAACGTTTATACATATTCTTTAGATACATATAAATAAATGATAATAAACTTAAAGTTTAATCTTTTTACTCGTCGTCAAAAAAAAAATGTCTAAGAATGCTTAAAAAACATGCCGTCACATGCGTGTACCCTCTTAAAAAAACACCGAGATAAACTCGCCATTTTTTTCAAAACTATAATAACAATCTCTAATAATCCTGATTACCGTAAAATCCGGAGTATAACGTGCCCCTGTACATTCAAACTGCATTTTTTAATTTTTAGGTACATTCGTAGTATAACGCGCAACCCAATTTGTACGAAGAAACTTGAAATGTACATGTGTAGTTCTATTATGAATCGGAGTCATTTATTAGCAGTACTATCTTAAGCAATTGAAAAAATATAGCATACTTCTAGAACTACAACCCTTTAACTTTATAAGGAAGGTCATTTCCTTTAAATAAACTGTATTTTTATATATCTAGACGAATAATTTTTTTATGCACGTATCTATATTTTTTCTTTTCTTAAGATGTCATTTTTATACCCGGCGTATAACACGCACCCGTAATTTTTATGTTAAAAGTATCGTTATACGCCGAATTTTACGGTGCTTAAAACTTTTTTTTAATATATGAGAGAGTTGATAAGATAGTGGATTAATTTCTATGGAGTTTTACTTGAATTCATTATGAATTATGTGAGTATTTAATCACTGAAATTCTTAAGGTATCCGACTACGTTCGGAACCGTAATTTTCAAAAGCGCATAAATGGATAATTTTCATGATATTTAGTGTCAATTAGATTAGAATATATGCGTAAAATTGTTCTAAGGACATTTTGACAAAATTAGTTTATTTAAATACAATATTTTGGCAAAAAATTAACTTTGAATAATCTTTTTTTTCCAAATGTTCTCCTTTTGTGAAAAATGCTTCTATTAGAATAATATTTTACCTGTATATAGCTCAGACCTCTCTAGAGAGGCTCAACTAGAATTTTTGAAATATTTAACTTAGAAGTGGGTTTATTCATATTTTAAGACAATAGAGGGGAGCAATTTTAAGAAAAAAAAATGCGATTAATTATTTCAATTCTTGGTAACTCTGAAAATAATGTGAATTTTTTAAAAATTCAAGTTGAGCCTCTCTAGAGAGGTCTGAGCTACATACAGGCAAAATATTATTATAATAGAATCATTTTTCACAAAAGGAGGACATTTGGAAAAAAGATTATTCTAAGTTAATATTTTGCCAAAATATTATATTTAAATAATTTTTTTTCGTCAAAATGTTCTTATAAATATTTTATGTATGTATTCTAATCTGAGTGACACTAAATATCATGAAAATTATCCATTAATGCGCTTTTTTAAAATCACGGTTCCGAACGTAGTCGGTTACCTTAAGCGTATTGATACAGCTTTAGCATTTGGATCAAACCATCATTTTGATTATGGAACCATCATTTGAGTTTTTTTATTATATTTGTTCATAGAAGTAATCAAACTCTACACTAAATTCCATATTAAAAAAAAACTGTACCTGTGGTTTTCATTTAAATACACAATTGTAGTAATGCCTTAATAGTAAAGTTTAATAAAGAAAGATACAAAGAAAAGCATCGATGTGTGTATAAAAACTAATCAACACGAATGATGCACTACTTAAGAAGATATACTTCTTTGAAGACTCTTATTATCCGCATGGTTATCAGCGGCGTAACTACCACCGTATCAATGTTACGGGGCCCCCAAGCTTCATGGGCCCCAACAAGCGTATGCAAAAAAATCCCAACATATAAATGACACCCATAAAAAAACCCTGAGGAATTATGATACAAGACGCTCTCTGGACAATGATAGTTATTATACTAATGTGTATGAAATGACAATTAAAGTATGCGACTACGTTCGGAACCGTGATTTTAAAAAGGAGCATAAATGGATAACTTTTATGATATTTAGTGTCACTTAAATATGATATTTCGTGTCATGTATAAAATTGCTTTAAGGACATTTTGACAAAAAATATTTAAATACAATAATTTGGCATAAAATTAACTTAGAACAATCTTTTTTTAAAATGTTCTCCTTTCATAAAAAAATACTTTTAAAATAATAATATTTTGCTTATAAAGGGTGTTTTTTTAGAGGTATAGAACTTTAAATTGCAATAAAACAACGATGCATTGTTCGATTGACATGAATTTTATTTTTTTTTATTCGAAAGATAATCTTGTGGCATTACATTTTAAATATGATTTCTGGCATAGGACTGCCACGGCTGGCTCGGATGTAGTCCAATCTGGACGTCCAATTTTCGATAACTTTTTCCAACATTTTTGGCCGTATATCGGCAATAACAAGGCGAATGTTGTCTTCCAAATGGTCAAGCGTTTGTGGCGTATCCACATAGACCCACAAAAAATAGTCTAGCGGTGTTAAATCAAAAGATCTTGGAGGCCAATTCACAGGTCCAAAACGTGAAATTAGGCGGTCACCAAACGTGTCTTTCAATAAATCGATTGTGGCACGAGCTGTGTGACATGTTGCGCCGTCTTGTTGGAACCACAGCTCCTGGACATCATGATTGTTCAATTCA
This sequence comes from Trichonephila clavipes, assembly GCA_019973935.1. Lineage (NCBI taxonomy): Eukaryota > Metazoa > Arthropoda > Arachnida > Araneae > Nephilidae > Trichonephila > Trichonephila clavipes. Next base: position 458,300 of record BMAU01006735.1, read on the forward strand.
GGAATGAAAAAGTTAGTAATCATGGCTCTATACCAGTGCTTCTCAAACTTTCAATACTGGTGCCCCCTTTTTGATCACAATTTTTATCGCGCCCCCTTATACATTAATAATGTATTGAATGCAATAATAATCCACTTTGACGCTAAAGCTATAATAGGCGATCTTAATTATAAACCATACAAATTAGTAACATAAGCATTAAAATTTTGTATACGACTTTTAAGCAAAAATAAATAAATAAAATAATAGGTAAATTACATGTTATTTTTCCTTCCTCTAATTTTTAAATTGAACATATTGCAAAATTTGGTGGCTACTTAGAAGACAAAATATAGATATCAGCTAAATATAGAAAAAGAACTCAGAGGTTTAATTTCTAATCATAAGCATTCCTTATAAAAACTTTGCTTTGTAGAACAAGCCCATGGAAGTCGTTAATACTTATTAAACTTGTTCTTAATTTAGTATTAATTAATTAGCTATAAAATACCCTGTGCAGCACTGATACATTAAAAGTATACCGGCTGAAGTGCCCGCTCTTTGCTCTTGCGTTTTTCGCGTTATGCTTCATATGTATAGAAAACTCGTAAAAATAATTCTAGGCCAAGTAATCCTTCAAAAAGCTCTCCGTGGTTTTCCAAACATCATAAAACTTTTTTGCATGCAAAAAAGCCTAACAGAGAAACACATTACTTACAACTTCCCTAAATGAGAAAGAAACGCATAAAAGAGGGGTCATAACTAACTGTACCAATAACTTAGAAGGTTAAACAGATTACAGCTATAATGTGCACTATTTCAAAAATAATGACAGTGAGGAATTTTTTTATGTTCCTAAATTTTTCGATTCTGCGTCTGGGATCTGTTTTTTTCTCTGAAAGAGTTGTATGTTATGTTTATAAAGAAAGCGTAATAAAAAAATATCTCATCATGGGATAACAGCAAATCAAATAAAAGTTTTTTATTAGGTTATAGGATCAAAGATAGCTAATTAAGTATTTAAGAAATTTTTAATTTTTGTTGACTTAATATCGCGCGCGCCTATAAATTATATCAAAGTAAAAGTCCATTTTTTATTATGTTTGAAAGTATTTTGTTTTAATTAATTCCAGTGAATTAATTATTTTTAAATCTTTTATTTTCGATATGCTCGCGCCCCCCTTGTAAAGTTATCGCGCCATCCAGGGGGCGCGCCCCACAGTTTGAGAAACACTGCTCTATACCGATCACCATTGACTGTAACGTTGTGGCCTTCATCGTTTTTGAAGAAGTACGGACCAATGATTCCACCAGCCCATAAAGCGAACCTAACAGTCTGTTTTTCTGGATGTAACAGTGTTTCGACATACACTTGTGGATTAGCTTCACTCCAAATGTGGCAGTTTTGTTTGTTGACGTAGCCATTCAACCAGAAGTGTGCTTCATCGCTAAACAAAATTCGCTTATGAAAATCGGGAACAACGGCAATCTCGTTTTGGGCCCATTCGACGAATCTACGCCTTGCTTGATGATCGTTTAAATGAATTGCCAAACCAAACTGAGAATAAATCACTTGACAGCTGTTAAATCGGTCGCCATCTTGGAAAGTATTGCCCACTTAAACTTCTATACCTGAAAAAAAAACACTCTGCATTAAGTAAAGACTTCCCCAGAGAGTCTGAGGTATGATATTTGAAAACTTCGCATTATTTTCAGAGTTACCACCAATTAAAATAATTATCGGGGTATTTTTCTTAAAATTGCACTCCTCTGTTGTCCTAAAATATAGATAAACCCACTTCTTCTTAAAATTGCACTCCTCTGTTGTCCTAAAATATAGATAAACCCACTTCTTCTTAAAATTGCACTCCTCTGTTGTCCTAAAATATAGATAAACCCACTTCTTCTTAAAATTGCACTCCTCTGTTGTCCTAAAATATAGATAAACCCACTTCTTCTTAAAATTGCACTCCTCTGTTGTCCTAAAATATAGATAAACCCACTTCTTCTTAAAATTGCACTCCTGTGTTGTCCTAAAAATATAGATAAACCCACTTCTTCTTAAAATTGCACTCCTGTGTTGTCCTAAAATATAGATAAACCCACTTCTTCTTAAAATTGCACTCCTCTGTTGTCCTAAAATATAGATAAACCCACTTCTTCTTAAAATTGCACTCCTCTGTTGTCCTAAAATATAGATAAACCCACTTCTTCTTAAAATTGCACTCCTCTGTTGTCCTAAAATATAGATAAACCCACTTCTTCTTAAAATTGCACTCCTCTGTTGTCCTAAAATATAGATAAACCCACTTCTTCTTAAAATTGCACTCCTCTGTTGTCCTAAAATATAGATAAACCCACTTCTAAGTTCTATTTCAAAAATTCTAGTTGAGCTTCTGTAGAGAGTTCTGAACGATATACATGCAAAATATTATTATAATAGAAGCATTTATCCCAAATGGAGAATATTTTGAAAATGGGTCATTCTATGCTCAATTTTTGTCAAAATATGGTACTTAAATCATTTTTGATTGTAATAATATTCTTAAAATAATTTTATTTACATTTTCTAATCTAAGTGACACTAAATATATCATAAATATTATCCATTTATACGTCTTTGCAAAATAACGGTTCTGAACACGTAGTCGGGTACCTTTAAAAGTAAATAAATAAAATAAGCGAATTTACTAACTTTGTTCGAGTTCAGCATGTTTATATAATTTAGTAACAAATAGAGCGAAAAATTAAATTCAATTTTTGAATCATTACATAGCGATTACGTATGAAAAGGAAAAAAGAGTTGTTTCAGTGTAAAGTACAATACTTGTCTGCCAGATATTTACTTTTATTAAAAAGTTTGTAAACTAACGTATATAAAAGTTTTAATTAATTTTTATAAATTCTGTATTTCATTACGAATGAAGTACGTACGAAATGAAGTCTATTTACGCAAATTCTAAATTAATACGTATGTATAAAGTATGAATTTCTTGTTCCATGGCAATCTAGAAAGTCTTAATTTAGATGGAGTCGCACTATATTTATTGAATGAGTTCGATTTAATACGAATCTCCTCCTTTGATTGAGAAACATGTGATGAAAATAATGGAAATATTTTTTCCATCTATACAAATAAATAAAATTGTAGTGTCTGTTTGTAATTTGAAATTAACAGCTTTTTACTAAATGCATTTAAAAGTATATCCGGTACTTACATCCGAAAAACAAATTTTAAAATTTGGCCTGTCCGTCGGTCTGTCTCTCTGTTTGTTCCGGATAATCTCTGAAACGGCTGGACCGATTTTGACGGAATACAAAAACTATATGGAGTAACTTAGGCTACTTTTATTTTAGAAAAAAAAATAGTTTTCTGCAAAAACAAAATGAAAACCAATGAAATAGTGAGAAATATCCGATGAAATTAGGCTTAACCTGGAAATTCGCCCGTTTCCATGCTTGCGTATAGTTAGAAATCAATGTTAAACGTCGTTAGATTTTCTTTCATGAAAATAGCTCAGTTATTTAATTACTTTGGAATTGATAAATTTTATACTGTACATAGATTTTTTCACTAAGTTTAATATTGTATGTAGATAGATTTTCTCAATAAATTTAATATTGTATATAGAGAGATTGTTCAATAAATAATACAAAAAACCAAAAATTAACAAAAAACAAAGAAAAAAAAAGAAAAAAACATCGATTCATAAAGTAGAAGAATGACTTTATACTTATAGCATAGGTATTTCTTTACTTGGAATACATATTTATTAAGTTTTCGTAAACTCTGCGAATTGAATAAACACACTTTTTTGTAAAGTTCCACGTGGACGAAGTCACGGGTAACAGCTAGTTATTTAATAAATTGAGAATCAACACCTCTAAAGAAAATGAAAATAAATCTTAAATGGAATTCAGTTTATATATATATATATATATATATATATATATATATATATATATATATATATTTAAATATATAAAAAAATCACAATTATCAATTGAAATACTATATGAATCTTATAATACCAAAACACTTCAAAATATCAATGACGAATATAAAAGATAATATTCCATCGTTTTCAAACAAAATTAAAAAATTATAAAATAAAATAAAAATCTATAAAATATCCAAGTGCAATCTCGGACTTAGGACCGATAAGTGCATATATATGTATGCATTCACACAATAAACATACATATAATCCTTAGAGCAATCAAAATCATTTGTGTACCTATAAAAAAAAGGTTTGTCAAACATAAATATATGTTTTTTTCTAAAAAAAACATGTTCACATAGGTTCACCTACATGTCTATTTTTTTTTCCAAGTATTCACTTATTTTCTAACTTTTAACGATTTCTCATTCATTAAATTTCTTTCTCAACCTAAAGTTTTTCATTTCCCATATTCTCGAAAAACATTGATGTTGCATTTCTCAAAAATATAAACACAATTCAAAATACATCGGAGAAATTGGCAAGAGGTTTCAAGACAAGTTTCGAAGATATTCACCGTTTCCTCTTACAAAACTTAGCATTTACAAGAGAAATGTCATTTTTTAAACATTAAATTTACATTCACTATCCAAAGAAGTGAAATTTTTAGAAAAAAAAAGAATCCCTTGGCAAACACATACGCAAAATTTTCTTCAATTCAAATCCATACGTATCTCATTCTTTTCTGTGTCTCTACTATGCCTTCCCATCCTGTTTGCATAAAGAAATTGCAATCTCTACCATAGTTGACTTATGTGGAAGTATATATACCTATATAACTATACCACATAGCCTACTTATTTCTTCTTTGCGAAGGATATTTATATTGTCAGAAAATATCTAATTCATTCTAAGTTCAGCCCTTTTTATATATTCTGGCACGCCTTTCTTTCCATTGGAGCTACGTGTGGATGTGTGCAAGGGGTTATATATCATCAGCTTATGTCCCTTACGGCGCTTCCAAACTATGCTTGCTACACCCGCGTTGTCTATTGTAGGGGATAAGCTAGGGTGGGGATAAAAGTGCAGGATATACGTTTGGGAAAAGTAGGGGGGTGCCAGTATCTTCTTTTTTGAATTTTCATTTTTTTAACTGTGGGAAATCTGTTGACGCCTGATATGTCTGAAGCGTATATTATTTGTTTGTTTCGGTTTGGTAGAGATTTGTAAACAAGTTTAAACTAATAAAATGATAATATTAGAGAGAATGATTGTTTTTAGCGTGTTTGTGAGATTTTTTTTAAAAATGTACACTGCACTAAATTGGAAATGGATTGGAATTGGAAGTGTTTATTTATGGGATCTATGCTTTAAGAAGCATAATTTTTTAAAAGAAACCTAATAAGATAGATATTTAAAAATATCACAACGGAATTTTATAAAAAAGAATAGTAAAAAAAAACATACATGTTTAAATACGTACGATTTGAACTGTAAGGAATTAACATAACAAAGTTTTTTTTAAAAAAAAAGGCCATATCTGTTTGAAAAAAATATTTAAAACAAATTCCATTTCAAGACTCATAAAATGTGTCAAAATGTAGAAAGGAATTACTTGAAGAGGTAGTATATTGGTTATGTAAACAATGGGCTCAATTCATGAATTCACATGATAAAAACAAACACGTGTTTTCCATTGAATTCAAAACAAACATTAAACTAATTGTACTTGTTGTTTATTTGTAAAACTCCGATAAAATTTCAAATTTCATATTTGAGTAAGATGTTTAAATGTCAGGGAAAAAAATTCTCCATAAAGATTTTTTTAAACTAAAAAAATCATGTTTTATGTTTATACTTTTAAATAAAATGCATTTTGTACACATATGTACTTATTAAGAGAAAGTTTCTGTAAAGAGCAAAACTTGGCAACACCGGAGCATGTGAACTGATTAGCTGGAAACACTAGATAGTTTTTATCGTGTGACTATGGCGTCGCATGAGTTTTTTAATTGATTGGTTAGAATCACGTGGTTTTCACTATCATGTGACCATGACGCCTCATGAATTGAGCCCATTGTAATGTAATGATGACTAACGTAACATCGGGTCATACGATCAAGTCCGCTATTCACGTCAACTTGAACTGGGCATGAAAATATTTCTAAAATTTTATCTATATAAACTCTCTTGCAGATACGTTGCAGAATTATGTATAACATCAAAGGAAACAATATTTACTCTTGGGCAATTGTAATTCCGAGACCTATTTTTTCTCTCGCTTTTTAATATATTATATTTCCTGCAATAAATTAAAAATATTTTAAAACAATTTGCATGACTTAGCCATATAACATTGGTGAAATATACTACATCACCATATTCAATACTTTATGAAGATTGTATTAGGTGTAATCGACAGTTTTGAAAATGCTTTTTCGGAGTTTGGGATATGTATAGCGTTTAAAAAACAACATTGTATCAATGGGTTATTCGCGAGGTCTATCCTCTCTCGGGAGGGGCGGCGATAGCCCAGTGGTCAAGATATCGGATCATGGCAGGCATGTCATGAGTTCGATCCCAGTACCACTAAAGACCCACCGTGTAGGGCAGCGATGCAAGTTAAATCTGTCTAGAGCTGAAATGTCCTCCCGTTAGTGTGGTGTGGTAGTTAGGAGAGGGAGTGCCAGCTCAGGTGTGGCCCACGTCACTTGACCATGGTTCAAAATTACGAGGTCCGTCACCAAAAGCCCTCATTTAGCTGAACAGTGCGACGTTAATATTCCCTCACTCTCCTTTCTCGGGTTTTCCCCTTCCAGCCAAATTGGCACTTTGAGCTAGAACACCTCCACTCTGAAAATGAACGTTACTACTAAATATCATATAAATAGTCAGTAAAATAAAGAATAGATGTTACTGGACTATAAGCGAGTTCCTGAATTATAGCCTCTTAATTATAAGAAGATATTGGGGGATTTCTCTTTGGTGAGTATAGGAAGCTGCAGCTTATTTCAGGTAAGTACCCGTTACCCTTTGTTATTTAGTTTTTTTTTGGCTGCATATGATGTACTTAGCTTTAAAACAAATTAATAAAAAATAATTATTGTGAATATTTATTTCTAATTCATTCATGTCTGGTTTAATGGCTTCATAATCACTACTACGTTTGGATCCACGAGGGAACTTTAACAATCAGGGAGATTTCGACCTCAACCAACACAAGGAAGAAGTACCGTGACAAAATACATCTCTGGATTGGGATTTTCGCATGCAATCAAAGCTCGAAATTAAAGGTTTAAAAAAGGGATTTCAAATTATAGTTTATAAGATATAATGAGTCTACATCATTTTATTTCTCTTGTTAGCAAGCAAATGAAAGCGTATAACAAACAGATGTTTTAAAGTTGTTCGTACTAAAGACAGGAAGTAAAAGTCCTGTTCAATACTTATTTTCTGGTCTGCTGCTTAACTGCTCGTTTGTAAGAGAAATGATTAGTTCAAACAATCCTAATTGCTAAGCCTTTCTTTCTGTCAGTATAATTTCTTCGTTGGTCGTTAGCCAATTAAACAGTTTTTTTTTTCACGCTTTGTGTTCGACTAAAACGTATTTAACTTTTCTTCTTATTATTTTTGAGTTATATTTCTCTTCCAACACTAATTTACGAAAAATATCGGGGATAATGTCTGAGAGTTCTTCAATGCGCAAGAAAATAAACATTAAGAAAATATATAACTCTTCTCAATTAAAAGAAAAAATAGCTCAGAATTTCAAACTAATTACAGTGAAAATCACTAAACACGAAACCGAAGAGAATGAAATATTTTTTCCTGTTAAAAGATATTGCAAAAAAGAAAAGAAAAGAAGGGGAAAATGAGAAAAAAAACCCATATATCACAACAAAATTAAGCTTACCAGAGCTTATTTAATTTACATATAGATGCATATACTCGAACCTCTATATTGCAAATTTTTCTACATAGCGAACTTTTTCCTGAACCTTGAGCATTTAACGATTTTCTTCGTAAAATAACCTCTGTATAGCGAAGTGTATTTTCTATCAAACGAACTTTTTCTTTGGTGACTCAATTTTTGTTCTCCCTTTTTTAAAAGTATTTCTGAAATAAAAATTTAAGCTATTCTCTCGTTAACACATTTTATGGGGGCAGAAATCTTGAACTGGTTTTATTAGATCCTAACTCACCGAGAGCAATAGAGTTCTGGACGTTTCATCTAAGAAGTGCAAACTTTAACCTCCATTGCCCAGTTCACTGGAAACATCTTCGATATCTTCTTTTACCCTCAGTGGAGTGGTCCCGTGTTCTAATTATAAAAAAAAAATGTGTGTTTAATATTACTTTCTGCTTTAAATTATGAAATGTTCTCAAAATTCATTAATTGTAGAATAAAATTATTTTCTTTATTTTGAAAATTCAGTGAATTCTACATTCTGTTTTCTTATTTTCCATGGAGTTTTTCTTTCTTCCTTTCTTTTTTTTGATGGGTAAGATATATAAAGTAAACATGTGTATTAATTTTTAAAAAAATGTGAATAATTACTTTTTTTAATATACCGTGTTTATGAATATAAAATTTGTTTTAAGTGGTTTATAAAATATATTAAAAGATGAATCTCTACATAACACGAATTTTCCATATAACGAACTTTTTCCGGGATTTAGCGACTTTGTTATATAAAGGTCTAGTTGTATTTCATAAAAATCATTGAAACAAAACCATTCACATGAACGTAAAGAAATGTAATTCAATTTTTTCAAACTTTTTTGAAAGACAAAACCATTATTGAGTTTTTGGAAAATAATTTGATATCTTTCTTTGCATTCTTTTTCTAGCATCTGTTTGTTCTATGTAGTCCATTTTATTATTCATTTGATCATTGGAATTTGCATCTAAGCAACTGCACATACTTTTCATGTCGTTCCTCATTTCGGATGATGTGGGAACAAGAGTTGAAATTATTCATTAATTTTCCTCGTCGGAATCCTCTATCCTTAATATTTTGAGTTTTGAATAAACTCCAAAATGTCTTCATCTGCCGCAGTTGGAGAACACATTATCATCATCTACAATTCTTCCGAAAATACAGTAAGACAGTCCAATACGGCTGGTGCTTTGTGTGTTTTGTTCATTCCCTGCAGGGATATCTTTTCGTGTTAAGCGATTTTCGTTTCGTGTTAAGAAAATATGCATAAAAATACATAAAATTTCTCGAGAGCGTTACATTATTTCGTGTTAACCGATATTTCGTCACAAGCATTTTCGCGTTAAACGTATTTTACTGTACTTAAAGCACATTTTTATATTTAACCTTTAAAATGATCAATTCATCAATGAAAAAAAGACCAAGTACATGCCTTGCCCAAATCATGTTTTAACAATTCCCATTTTAAAATTGAAGAGTATAGTTTTGAAGCTGTTGACAGCTTTTTTTTCACGTATTTAGGTTCAGAAATTAACAATAGAAGCGATTGTAACGCTGAAATCCAAAAGAGAATTACTATGGCTAATAGATGTCTTAATGGAATACAAAGATATATAGTCAAATTTAATCAAAAAAAAATATAAAAAAATGCTTTATTGTATAAAAGTCTTTTAAGATGAGTATTAACTTATGCATGTGAAACTTGGTCCTTGTCTCGAACAGATAAGAACATGATAAGTATCTACGAAAGGAAGATTTTTAGAGGAATTCAGGAAAATGAAACATGGTGTAGAAGATAACATTTAGAACTCTATCAATCATATAAAGAATCTGACATTGTTAACTTCATCAAAATACAATGAATTAAATGGGCAGGTCACGTTATCAGAATGAACGAAGATCGCACCACTAAAAAAGTCTTCAATGCTCAACCAATTGGGGAAGAAAGGGCAGGCCAAATCTTAGATGGATTGATGTCTTAGAAAAACATCTCCTAGTTTTAAGAACTAGGAATTGGCATGGGAGAAGGCCAACCTGGAAAAGGCTTCTTGAGAAGGCCAAGGCCCACCCTGGGTTGTCGGGCCACTGAAGAAGGAGGAAGGAATGATCAATTCAACAGCAAATTGTTCAAAATAATAAAATTATTTTGAAGATTCAACTTCAGAGACCGTAAAAAATGTATTAAAAATGATCTAATTTAAAAAAGTGTAAGCAAAATAAAACTATTAAAGTGCATTCCCAAAAGAAAAAAAAACGTTTCAACTTCGGATTTGTTTCGTAACTTTCTCACTATTTTTTCTTGAAAAAATCAAATTAATTTATCTTGCTTGGTGAAGTCTAAGATTCATTCTTATTATTGAGTCAAATATTTTATTCTTAGTTGCTACCGATATCTGCAATTCATGGGAGAATTGCGTTCTATATTGTATGAGTTTCTTTCTTTAAATGCTTAAAAGATTAGTCCTAGTTTTAAAAGAAGTTTTTATACAATATTTTGGAGACTGCTTTGAGTATATTATTAAAAATAAATGTTTTTAAATTTCAAATAGTTATTACAGAGAGGAAGTTTATTAACAGGAAAATAAATTAAGAAACATGAAATATATTTCGTGTTCTCTAGTTTTTGAACTTTGTAATCCGGATTTTTTATTATAAATTCCCCTACTACACACACACACATAAGAAGAAATGTGAATCGAATTCTTATGTACACATACATTAATTTTTCGTTAAACATTCAGTTTTAATCAACTACAATTAATACCATTATCATCAATGGACGAGTTATTAACTATTTTATGGATCTGGTTTCTAAAAATTAAGGGGACGATGGATCATTAAATTTAATTTCATAAATTGTTAGCTTAATTAGCTGAAAATGGAATCAATATAGTAAATAAAGATTATTATATTTCACAGTTTAAACATATTTTTTAAAAACACTATTATAAACTGATTATATATATATAAGAACATTAAAAAACTTAAAATTATTTTTAAAAACGCTCCTTGCGCATTAATTTTTAAGATATGTACATGATTTTTGTTTTATACATTTATGAACTACAACAAAATATATAAGTGTATAGATTTTAAATTCAGAAAAAAAATTGATGAAAAAAGATAAATTTTCCTATACTAAATGAAATATTTCGCCAATTATCCCCCATTCAAGGTATTCGAAACAGTACAAAATATGATCAGTTAAATATCTTAGAAAACTAATGCACAAATTTGCGAATTACATCCTCTTTTATAAGTTGTGAAAATTTCAGAGATATGTCGTAATTTGAAACGCAAGGAGAGCATTTTACGTAACAATGAAAAGGGAAAACTTGCAAGTTAAAAAAGTGCATTTTAAACATTTATTTGATTAAAATAAAAAAATAATAATTCAGCAATTATCAATCAAAATGGCAAAATTCTTTAACATAATTATTCTATGAAATATAAGGAATAGCATTAATGTAGAAAATCAAAATCGCAATTTTGACCGAAATCTTGCATTGTGAAGGTCCACCATCATACGAATGCTACAATTCCTTTTTAATGCTCAATGAAAAGATCGCAGAAACAAAACGTTAGCATATAAACAAACTAAACATATGGTAGAGGAGATGCTTGAAGAAAATGGAAAATATACAACCAAAATATTACTTTTCACCAATACATCATGAAAATAGACTAACCAAATTCAACAATCCGTTCTAAAAAGTGCTCGTTATTTCTTCTACAAGAAACCTAGAACCCAATTTAAGTTTCTTTTAAAATGCATTAAAATGAAAAGATCGCAGAAACAAAACGTTAGCACATAAACAAACTAAACATATGGTAGAGGAGATGCTTGAAGAAAATGGAAAATATACGACCAAGATATTACTTTTCACCAATACATCATGAAAATAGACTAACCAAATTCAACAATCCGTTCTAAAAAGTGCTCGTTATTTCTTCTACAAGAAACCTGGAACCCAATTTAAGTTTCTTTTAAAATGCATTACCTCAAATACACGTACCCACCACTGCCTCTGATAAACCTCATAAAAAGAATCCCATCTGTTACATCGATGAGAAGAATAGACCATTTCCGTCTGTGCACCAAGAACTTGGAAAAGAACAATCTTCTTGGGGATTGTTCCTCGGGGGAGTTGGTCTTCAGTAAAGGTCATAGCAGGCACTGAGAATGAGGCTTGTTCGTGTCAACCCCATCATCAGTCTCTTCCATCCAATCGAGATGGACCGAGATAAAGGATTCTATCGACTACTATCAATCGGATGATTCAATTGACTAACGGGTCCGTTCGGTATTCGTATTAATGGGCTTTTTATCTATTGGAATCGAATGAAAGCAGGTTAAGCAATTTTGTCTTTTTCTTGATGTACAAGGTTTGATGACTAAGGCTGGTTGACCTTGTATTATGTTAGAAATTTATTTATAGCATTTAGTATTTTTATTGTAAGATACAAATTCAAATAAAAGTTTTAAAACTTAATTCTCTAAATTTATTGATTATAAAAAAACTAATTACCGTATAATACGGCGTATAATGCGAAATTTTAATACCAAAAATAAAATCAAAGTTTAAGGGGGCGCGTTATACGCCGGGTATAAAAATGATAGTTTCAAAAATAAAACACACAAGAAATATAAAAAAAAAATTAAATCAATTCCTACTTAGATTAACAAAGAAAATTTTTATTTTATCTACTTTTTATTAAATAGTTACAATTAATACAAATATGTATATACATATGACAGAATCACAACATTAAGGTGTAATTAATGTGTATTAAATATCATTAAAGTACGTATTGTCATCCAAAACAATCATGTATATAAAATTTCAGTTCAACTGAATGTTTTAAAACACGAGGAAAAAACCTTTTCAAGTTTTGACACAAGTGCCAAAGGGGTCGCTAAGTCGCCAACGTGGCTGTATTTGTAATTCTTTAAATAATTAGTCTTTTTCCAATTAATTTTTATTAACTATAATTTAATTATTGTATTGTCATCCAAAATAATCATGTATGTAAAATTTTAGCTCAATGAGCGATTTAAAATGTATTTTATTAACGATTGAAAATTCCACCAAGATAAATAAATAATTAATAGTAGGAATTGAAATAAAAAGACGGGAATAAACAAAATTAGATATCTACATGTATCAGAATAATATTTATTTAAAAGAAATGACATATCTAAGGAACGTAAAGGGCTGTAGAGTTCTAAAAGCTTAGTATTTTTTCAGAAGCCTAGAATAATACCTCGAATAAATGGTTTTTAAAATTAAGAGCATTGTACATGAATTTTTTATGTTCCTTCGTGAAAAAGGGGGTTCGCGTTATACGACGAGTATGGAAAACAGCAGCGTGAAAATATTGATTCTCGTTATAGATAGACGTCACAGATTGTCCTGGTAATGTACTTCGTAAACGTTCCCAATCTATAGAAAGGCTTAAGAATGTCATTCATTAATTTCTTCTTCAAAATATAGATGTGGTTGTAAAAAAATGAAACACATTGCTATAGCTATAAATAAGGATGGATCAAATTCTTTTTGTTCGGAATTTCACACAAAAAATATTTATGTGGAAGAGAGGTGTTCTCTGGTACATATATATAGATGACGGGAAAACTAAAATAAAAAAACAGCTTTTATCTTAATGTCACAAAGGGAACGCAGTTTAAGTATTTCATGAAAAGTCAAAATAATTTTTGCTGGAGACAAACGAATGTTTTTGTGCATTTTGACATTTATTGCCCTGAGAAGACACCTGTTAAATATTTTTTTAAATTTTAAAGTGGCTGCAGATTGGGGTTTTACCATTGCAGACCTTGTGCATTCCCCCGGAAGCTGGTATCACTTTTGAGTGCGGCACCATGTAGGCGGATACCAGAGGGAATACCTGAGCTTTGACAATACGAACCAGTATAAGGATTTCATTTTGCCGAGAGCATCTAAGGCAAACAGGCAGTCTAGGGATCTTTTACATGCCATATAATCATACGACATGGGTGCTTTCGATTTTCTGCATCATGAAAATTCACCGACTTGGGATGGGGTTGAATCCACAAGCTACCTAATGGCCAGCGACCAATCAACCACGTTACTTTGCCGGCTTTAGTTAAATAGTAATAAGGGGTAAAAACATTAGGTACATTTAACAGTTTCTTTAGTATTAACTTCTTTTAAAAACCTACAGAGCACGATAAAATGGAAGATGGGAAAACGCTTGGATCGGATTGATTCGACCGTGTGGTGAGAGAGGGGGAGAGATGGGATATGAGGTGTGTAGCATTGTGCTATGTAACACACACAGTACTTTTTATCAGTGATATAATCGCATTTGGTTACTTTGGTGATGTACCTCCCCTTGGAAGTACATCCCTCGAAGTATCAGCGTGAGCTAGAGGTGTAGGGTTATCGTAAGAACTAGAATCAAACATTATCTTAATATGACTTTATTAAGATATTCACCGTAAACTTTTTGAACAAATATAATCTTATAAAGTAATGAGAGAATCTACGATGACGCAATACGCAACACACAATATAATTCAGACCTATCTCAATAATTGAATCGCCTAATCTTCAAATAAAACAATAATAAGTAATCAATACTACCTTATATTATTCTGTAATAAACTTGTCTTTATCTGCAGTGGTAAGTAGCTTTACGTTTAACTTCTAGTCGAACACCAGTATGTTTATCCACGACACGTAGAACTTGGATCTTTGAACGGAGAACTTCAATAATCATCCAATACCACAACGCACGTCAATTGTCGAACATTCTTTTACACTACCATTACATTGCCATTACGTTTATTCTAAGATCCTATATTATTCGCATCTCTTCACTTCTCGTTTCTTGGATTTGGTTGGAAAAGAGTTGCCATTAATTCTTGCCCAAAGAACCCAAAGGACTTGTTAAAGAAAAGACGCGTAAGTCGTCACAACTTATATGTGGGAAAATAATTTTATTTTGGGTCTAAATCATCTAACTAAAAGAAAGTCGATTTTCCTTTCTTTGAAAATTTATCCCTTTTGTGGATGTATTAAAATTAGAAATTATTTATTTCCTAATCTCCATGCCACAGAACTTCTTTTCCGCATTGGTAGGTTATGGGATTAATAATAATTTTTTTTCTCCATATAACCGCAATCCATCATCCTATTATGCATACATAAATTACATGCGAATTAATATGCTTTTAAATCCTTTACTTAACTATTATTGATAACTTATTTATTAATATATGTTACTGTGTTTGTTAATTTTGACCAAAATAATGAGTTCGTATATTTTTGTTCGTACATTCTTAAAGAAATTTTTTTGAAAATAATATTTGAAAGTAATAAATGATGAAAATGTGTCAGATGCCATGAGTAAATTAAGATAGAGGGAAAATTACGTATGATAAATGACGATAATTTATTTAAGACTTTTAAATGCATGTGAAGTAGGCGAAATTAGCATGTGTTCGGCCAGAAAATAATAATTATTATGTTCTCTAAAATATAAATTGCGATTTTCCACGCTATCCCAGGATGTTGGAAATTATGATTTAAATACATAACACAAGATTAATTGTGTTTACTATGAAAATTTCTCGACTACTTTAGTTTGCTTTTGGTAAGCGGTAATAAAAGATGTGACCATATATACGTAAAAGTTTGAATTAACAGGATAGGAGGAGCAAATAGCTTCTAGTAATATATGATATATTTCCCATTTCATAATAGGTTAAAATGGAAGTTAAATATTTAAAATTAAGATGCAACTGAGATATTAAGAAGTGAATTTATATGATTTAACACATTACGAATCATAACAATTTACGTAATTACAAGTTGTATGAGTCAGTTTTAAAGTGATATTTTGAAGTAAAATACACAATTGGAAAAATAATTGCAGTTTCTATGTGAATTCCTTCAAATGTTGAATTTGTTTATAATAATAAAACGGTGGGGGGTCATGGTATCTAAAAGGAATGAATTTACATCAAATCGATTGGACAGATAATTTAATGGATGGGGTAAAAACATCTTTTTGTCAGATGACACAATATAGATGTAAAAATACAACATAATTATTTAATGAAATTTAAAAATTTAAGATAATAGCTATTTTGTCATGCATTCTTAAAATTTTCTTAAATTGTTTCAGAGATTACTCGAGCATATATCATATTTATCAGTTTTTCTGTTTACAATTTCATTTAAGTTAAGTACCGCATTTACTCGAATCTAAGCAGCACTTTTTTTCCAATGTTAATGCTAATGAAAATCGTGTGTCGCTTAGAATCGAAAAAAAAATTATTGAATGGGGTATTTAGAGCAAGTACAAGTTCTTGCATATGTTTAAAATTTAAAATACTGATAAAATAACTAATTATTATCTTTTCATTTTAAATTTATTTTATTTTTGTAAAATCAGATACCCCTATGAGCTAGTTTACACTATTTTTCATTTTTCACAAAATTTTGTTGAGAATTTAGGGTGAGGCTTATAGATTTGAATGAATGCGGTATTTAATTTAAAGGTAAATATATATTTGTATTCCTATTATTTTCAAATTAGTTTTATTCTAAAATTGCATTTCTCATTTTTGAAAGGAATCTTTGTTGTACGTTCTTGATGAACTTACACTTAGGAAAGTCAAAAAATTTGGAGCTCAATTCAATGGACTGATAATTTTTTAAGGAACAGTAAAGCAGTGATACTCAACCCTTTTTTTTCTGCCGGGCCGCATGCATATGTTACCTATTTTATCCGGGCCGCATACATATGATGGCTATTTCACAAGGGCCGCAACAGGAGGATTAATGGAGGGGGGGGGGAGAGGATAAATGCTTTAAGACCAAGATAACATAGAAAATTTAAAATGTGGAAATTGATCAAAATATTAAAACTCCTGGTTTGCTTTTTTTAATTTTTATTTTTATATTTTTATTTTTGTCACTAAATTTTTCTAAATTGGAAGCACTTAAGAGTCACTCTTTCACGATTTCTGCAACAGTGAACGTTTTCATATGATTACCAATAATATAACAGATTCCATAGGGTGCCTTTGTTATCGTTGTGACATTACCACTTACAAAACGTTTTTTTGCTGCTCAAGAAAGCCTATATATCACCTCTTGAAAGAGATCTTCGAGGAAAAGTGTCATTGAATGATTCCTGTTTATTGGTATTCTTTAAATACACTTTTGTGACAAATCAAACATTACAGAACCCCCTGCTGGTTTTTCACAACAAAACAGTCAACTTCCACAAATCGTCTTGAAACGATGTATTTTCTTCGAATATTTTTCGCTTGCAAGATATGAAAGATAGTTAAAAAATTAGTTCCACTCATAAAATGGTCGCTATTCCACTGATGTCTGTTATCACTAATAAAAAAAATGTATCAATTGGCCTCCATACGACATCGACAACAAAAAGCAAAATTGAAATATTTGATTTTTTAACAAAGAATTTCCCACCAAATTTTCATAAATAAATGAATTTCTCAGAGTAATGGGCCATGACCGGACCCCTTAAAAAGGCCTGGTGGGCCGCAGGTTGAATCGCTGGTTTAAAATATTTGCTTGTGTTTCCTACACTCCTCATTTAATTGTGACTGAGAGAGCCATATTTTCCCACGCTGCGCACCTCAACTGCAACGTTACAGCCGCGCATCAGGGGGCATCCTGACTGTAAACAAAAACACATCGGACGCCAATCCGCAGCACCTTCAAAGGTGTAATTTTCATTTATATTACTATATTATTTATTTCCGCATTGCTACTTCAAATTAAGTGTAAATTAACTGTAAATATTTCTGTAACATAAATATCTGTATTATATATCTCCATCCCCAGCTTTTACCCGAACTCGAAACGACATCAGTTTGATGTATCGAAAATTAATCAATTATCTCATATTATTATGTAATGTCACTTCTCATTGAATCATGAACAAATCTTAAAAAAGAGAAAAATATATATGTACACGTGTTTTACTTTTTTTTTAAAGAAAATTATTCTTTTTTTTTTCATAATACACCGTCTAAATTTTGAAAATAAGAAATTATTCGAAGTTCCATCGCACACAGACACACTAATACCAACGCACATGCAAATACTACTCAAATGAAGAATTTATCTAGTTCAGACAGATGTCATGATCTCTACAAATACATACGTTTATTGAGAAGAATTACATTTTAACCAGCAAAATTATCAAAAAAGATGGAAAAAAGAAAAAAATATCTAGGCAAAAACACACGTGCAAAATGGTTTCCGTCTTAAATCCATCCATATCTTACATTTTTTTCTTTTTTCCTATAGCGGTGTTCCGATTCCAGTTATAGATAAAGAATTGCGTTTTCTTCCCTACATATAAACTGAATATATATATATATATATATATATATATTTATCCAACACGACTTGCGTTTGGATATTTATATCGCCTTAAATATCTCATTCATTCCAAGCTTATCCTTTTCCACAGGTCCTGGCACTCCTTTCTTTCTATTGGGAATACGTGGCAGATGCGTGCACGGGGATGTATATAGCCTGCTTATGATCCTTACAACACTGCTTCTAAAAGGTGCTTACTTAGAATGGGTTGCCTATTGTAGGGGAATGAAGTCAAAGTGTGATAAAAGTTAAGAATATATGTGTTTGGATCAAGTACGTGCGACAATATTTATTTTTTCTCTTCTATTTTCAATTCCTACTATTAGCTCACACTCTCTATATATTTATTTATCTTGGTGAAGTTTTCAATTGTTAATAAAATACATTTTAAAGCTCTCAATTGAGCTGAAATTTTACATACATGATTATTTTGTATGACAATGCAGTAATTTAATTATAATTAATAAAAATGAATTGATTAAAACTACGTATGCAAAGAATACAGCCACGTTGGCATCATTTTTGGCGACTTGTGTCAAAACTTGAAAAGGTTTTTTTTCTCATATTTTAAAGCGCTCATTTGAGCTGAAATTTTCTATGTACTATTGTTTGGGGTAAAAGTAAAATAACTTAATTATAATTAATTAAAACTAATCGGTTGAAACTAATTATTTAAAGAATTACGGATATAACCACATTGCATTAATTTTTAGCAACTTGGGTCAAAACTTTAAGAGATTTTTTTTTCTCATGTTTTAAAGCATGAAGTTGAACTGAAATTTTATATACATGATTTTTGGGGTGACAATACAATACTTTAATGATAATTAATAAAAAATAATTACCATTTAATGTTGTGATTCTGTCATATGTATACACATATTTATATTAATTCTAACTGTTTAATAAAAAGTAGCTAAAATAAAATTTTTCTATGTTGATCTAAGCAGGAATTGACTTAATTTTTTTTTTATATTTGTTGCTTTTTTCTAATCAGTGTGGATTGTATTTAAAACTGAAAAAATTGGAAACATACATTACCTGTGGTTTTAGGACGTTCACAAAGCGGACATTGCAGATAGAGCAAATAAGTTTAGATTGAAATGTGTGCGTGCTCTGGATTTCGGCATTAACAACAAAGATGCACTGAAGGATAAGGTTTAAAGGGACCCTCTCCAATCGTGCTTGATTTTTTTAACTATTGATTATGATCCTGCGCATACAGTACGTAAAATAATTCCAAACAAAGGTAACAATAATTTCGGTTCCAATGAATGAAAACAGATAATTTTTTTTCGATTTTTCCTCTTCCTTAAACCCGAACTTTATGCGAACATAAAGCACCCTCTTTTTCTCAGAACTGAACTATTATTTTGCTTCCTATTGTACTGCTAACCTAACATGATAACAATGTCGACAATTATTTCATTATTTCTATTTCACTAAGTAATTAATTTAATTTATTTTATTACTTAATACTAATTATTTATTAAATAAGTTATTTTTTTACTGTTTTTTGTTCCCAGCAGTCAATAAAATAAAAAACAAGTAATATAAACATTTTTTAAGTCAATTCCTACTTAGATCAATAAAGAAATTTTTTATTTTAGCTACCTTTATTAAATAGTTACAATTAATGTATAAATATGTCCATACATAGGACATAATCACAAGATTATTTTTATTAATTTTTTTTAATTATCATTTAAGTATCGTATTGTGATCCAAAACAATCGTGTATATAAAATTTCAGTTCAACCGAATGCTTTACAACGTGAGAAAAAACCTTTTCAAGTTTCGACACAAGTCGCCAAAAAGGTCGCTAAGTCGCCAAAAAGGATCTTAACGTGGCTGTATCTGTAATTCTTTAAACAATTAGTTTTAATCAATGAATTTTTATTAATTATAATTATATTATTGTATTGTCATCCAAAATAATCGTGTATAGAAAATTTCAGCTCAATTGAGTGATTTAGAATGTATTTTATTAATGATTAAAATATCCCCCAAGATAAATAAATGTATAGAGAGTGTGAGCTAATAGTAGGAATTAAAAAAAAAATCTTTGGTAACGTGTTGAGGTAGGACACGATAATGGTGAATTTTCTAACCTCGACACCCCTCCCCCTTGAAAAATTCCTGTGTGTGCCACAGTAATGCAATATTTTGTGATGTAATTGTAAAAATTATTCTTTTCGACAAATTATATCTCTAAAATACAGGAGTGTAGCTACCGCCATATCTGCCGTATCAATGAAACGGCCCCCAAGCTACAGGGGCCCCAACATGTGTATCTACAGTTCCACTAACAGGGTTATCATATCTAAAAAAGGGACCCGATGGAATTTTGTTACACGGCTCACTCAGAACTAGCTACACCAGGGCTAAAATAACTATTTTCAAAGACATTAGACATAATTACAATCTGATTGTACTACGTTCAATAATTTCATGATAAAATTAGGCATCTCAGAAAAAACTATTGTTTGAATTTTGTTCATATATAAGATTATTAATAATACCTGAACAGACGATCTGCTCGGAGCTTATTCTCGGTTCTGAGGCATTGTTGTTAGTTGCGGACATGAAAAGACTCCTTTCGACAACTTCTAATTAATCACTTTAATCCTTTACCTGCTTGTTAACTAATTGCACACTCTTTTCTTCCGCCCACGCTCTTTTTCCTCATGAAAGCTTCTCGGATTTTTATCTTTTATTTTTACTTTACTTTCCGGTTTATTTTCAACTTCTTAGATTCTTCGATATATGTTAGAAATACATGTTTATATATATATATATATTCGTTCCATGATAACGTTATTAAAAATGAAGAGCATTATATATATATATATTATATATATATATATAATATATATATATATATATATATATATATATATAATATATATATATATATATATATATATTTATATATATAATATATATATATATAATATATATTTATATATATATATATATATATATATGTATGTATATATAAACTGCTCTTCATTTTTAATAACGTTATCATGGAACGAAATTCAGACTTTAATCCTTAAAACTCGGAGGTACATATGCATCGCCGTAACTTTTTTCCTCATTTACCAAATAAAAAAATTTGTTTAAAAGTTTCCCACACAGAATACCTCCAAGCAGCGGCGCACACAAGGAGGGGTCCGGACCCCTCTCCCAAAGCTCTTGATTTTTTTTCCGATTGATTCTAATTCTAAGTATTTAGTACGTAAAATGTAAATAATTACTTGTTATTAATGATTAATTTTATTAATTAATGCTTTATTTATTCAAAAATTTGTTTTTTTTACTGTGTTTTGTTCCCGAAAATTGACAAAATCAAAGGGAGCATGATACAAAAATGGTGGACTTTCAACCCTGGACCCTCCCTCCCTTGAAAAATTCCTGTGTGCGCTACTGCTTCCGAGTATATATTTTGAAAGAAACATTCTCTCTTATACCTTAATGTAAATAAGCATTATTTGACTTAAAAAACCTAAAAAATAACTATGAATGGTTCCAAGATTATTATTAAAATGTAGTACAGTGATGTGTCCAAAAGTTAATAATAAAAGGGAAATTGAGAAAAATAAACGGTTTAAAGAAGCAGAAAAGCCTGAAAATTGAACTATTGATTTTAATTTACCGTAAAAATCTGTGTATAACGGAACGCGTTATATGCTAGATATGAAAAAAAAATGAAAGTTTCTAAAATAGAAAATATAGATGAAAATAAGATAAATTAGACCTCTATATCGATCAGAATACTGTTTATTTGAGAGAAACAACAAGCCTAATGAAATTAAAGCATTCTGATTCTAAAAAGTTTACTATTTTTTAAAAAATTCTGAGATAATGCCTAGAATAAATGGATTTAAAACATATCTTAAAACATATCAGCATTATCAGCATACAGCATTATGTAACATTTGCTGTAGGCTGCATTTGTGTGCATGTCTGCCGCTCAGATATTTGCGTGCTGCACACTTGTATGCAAAAGAAGTCTCCTTCTGATGCAATTGGAAACATGGGAAAGGAACATAAATCAGTTGAGTGATATGATACGCATCGATGAATTACAATTAATTTTACACTGATTATAGCATGCGCAAGAACTACGTCACAGCATAATCTGGAGAAACTGCGGTCTCCTTAATATCTCAGAACGAGATTAGTATCATATTAGCGGTGTAGCGTCAGCTCGTTAGACGAACACATCCAGACAATACTTGTCAAGTTTGATGAACGGGGTGAGCAGAACACCCAGAGGGGACATTGTATTCTTTCCTCATGCCTAGGTCAAAACAGATGTTGAGGCTATTTTGAAAACGGCTTTGATGTTGCCCCACCTTTTCCTTCAATGGCACTCAGATGATTTTCGTTTCAAGGATCTATAGAGAGGACACTCCTGTGAACAATTTCTATTGTTTGATTCCTTCGCACATGTGGACTGCGAATTATTTGAATGAAAAAGAATGTCAGTCTGATGTGATAAAGACCTACCCTTGAGGGTTCAGTGTCAAAATGACAGTTCGATTGATAGACCCTCCATGTGGAGTATGAAATAATAGGACGGAGTTGATTTTCAGTAGCGTCAGCCTATTATGTCAAAGAACCAGTGGAGTTGGGAAGAAGATGAGGAGTGCAGTGCGCAGATGCGTTACTCCGGCTAATCAGGTGATTGGAGGCTTGAAAAAGACCAGATCAAGGAGTTTAAAGGGTCGGCTCCAAAGTCGATGAGGATATTCTTTATCTTCCACGCATCAGCTATTTTTTTTTTAATTTCTTCGAACACACGCGAAAGATGTCGTGGGGCAGCCGCAACCAAAGAACCAAGGGGAAGAAACTGCGAAGATCACTTAAAGACAGAGTGACGGAGCCTGCGATGAAGTGCTCAAATGATTGATGGTGGATGATACCAGCGAAAGGGGTTACGGAGACAGCCGCACCCGGCAGACAATCATATGAAGATCTACAAACATTGTTCCAGATTTAAAATGTCCTCCAGTGGAAGGCTGGGAACATTGGATCTAATTTTTTTAAAAATTAATTAATTAATT
Source organism: Trichonephila clavipes (assembly GCA_019973935.1). Lineage (NCBI taxonomy): Eukaryota > Metazoa > Arthropoda > Arachnida > Araneae > Nephilidae > Trichonephila > Trichonephila clavipes. The sequence continues at coordinate 481,645 of BMAU01006735.1, forward strand.
CAAGGCTTTTTGGAAAATAGCTGTTTTTTCTCTCTCGCTACCAAGTAATGAAGTTATTTTAAGGGCTCATGACATTGCAGTGGCAACAGACGTCCATAATGCCTGCTGGAATCCCGAACCTTCTGTTTTCGAAAGCTTCAACTCGACAGTCTTCATTAAAGTTTCCAAGAAATATATTTTGCGAATCTCTTCTGCTGTAACAGAATCCTTTATTAAAATTTATACAAACTGTCATTCGCAGCATGGAGCATTTTTGTGATAATTGCATAACAACAAGGGATGATCTCAGTCTCTGCAATCCAAATTTAGCAAGCTGTTGTCTTCACTTGCAGCAGCAGACGAAAGTCTTGTTTCTTATCTACATTTTGTGTTACTTACAAAAATAAAGCAATGCAATTATTTTATGTGCTTTTCAGCTTGTTCTGTTATCAGTAATAGCTTTTTAAATTTTGTTAATTTCAATTCATTTTGCATTTTATTCCACACTCAATGTGGAAGAGCCTAGTGGTTAGAGCATCGGACTCCAGACCGGAAGGCCTGGGTACGACGCCCGATGCCACCAAATACCCTCCGAGTACACAGAGTAAGTGCTCGTTAAATTAGTGGGTCCGTAGTCTTGTGGGCTTAGTCACGAGAGCAGAGGCTGGAGAGAATATTTCCCTCCCCTTCAGTTTCCATGCAGAAATTGTGGAGGTGGAGATAGAGTTGGTGTCGCCATCTATCGTTCCTTCGGGGAATTTCGCCGAGCTAAATCGTACTGTCACCTGTATGGTGCTCAAAGTCAACGACAGGCGTACCTCTAGCCCCATGCCACGATGAATTTCGTGGGCCTCGATCTGACTACGTCAGACAGGTGGCATTAAAAACAACAACAACAACAAATATGATCCATTTCCTTAACCGCTGTATAACTATGCCCTTCTTGCCTAAGGTTTTCAAAAAAAAATTTTCAAATCTTGTATTAGAACCCGATTTTAAATGTAAAAAAATCTTTTTTGATTTTTATATAAATTCTGAACTAGTATTAGCGGATAGAATTTGCATTAAAATAGAAGCCACCCTTGGTTAGAACAAAGTTTTTTTAGCTTTATGTACGCTATGAAATGTTAAGCACAGTAATTCAACCTTTTAAAGCAACAGAGAGATGCACCTTCATGATATTTAAAAAATACTTTGAAATACTGAGTACACTGTTCTGTTTTTATGCGTGTGAACGTGATGTAATGTGCAAAAATATACTTAAAGTCATAATTGACCCAGGCAACATAACTAAGAATAATTCTAATTAACCGTGGGAAATTTTTTCACTAAGAGGATTAACACAAACGTTTCACTTCTGTTAAATCAACGTAATTTAAGCAAAACATTTTACGAATTTTTCTATATTTCTGAGTATGTGTATTTTTCGTCTGAAGCATTTTTGCACTAATTTTTTAATAATTTTGAAAGACTAGATAAGAGGAAGCAAATTTTTACTATTGAAGTAAATCACAATACGTTCAAGGAAATAATAATAGTAATTTTTATTTTTACATTTCGAAGAAGGGTAAAAATTAATCCAGTAACACATTCTTAAAGTTTTAAGTGATGTAGAATATAATTGCCAAGTTTAGGTATTATGCAATGGCTCACAAAAGTGTTCATACACTTGCAATTTTCTATAAAATTTAATGTTTTCGACTAATAGAAATTAATGTAATGGAATTGTTATTTTTTAATGATATATGCAGCTTGTGTTTTATATATTATTATGATATTAGATGATATTGTTATGAAATTGGATTGAAATATTATAACTATTATTTTGAAAAATTAATAATACAAATCTACAAAAAAAAGCATACAAGTTTGAGCATACAATATAGCTTTAAATATTGTATTGCTTTCTTAACTTAGAACTTATTGATATCTCATAATCTCCACAACAACTTTTAAATATTTTGGTGTAGGTTTCATCAGATTTTATAATTTCTGCATTGCTGTTTCTCCATTCTTCTGTGATTATTGTTTTTATTTCGCATTTTGTTTTTACATTTCATGTTTTCTTTTTTGAACTCAAGTTCTCACTAAATCAGGCTACTACAGTGCTTAAACCAGGTGATTTCGGAGGTGCTTTCAGAATTTGGGGCAGTTATAAAGACACCAATGACGTACATAGAGAGCAGTGCCTTTGGCGTTATAATCTTGTTAAAAAATGAAACCAGTTTCAATATCCAAATTTTGGGTGGACAACTTCAAATTGTTCTTTCAAACATTGAAATAAAGCTCATGATTCTCAATACTTGCAAAAAATCCGAAGTTACTTAATCCTGAGGCAAATTTACACCCTTTCGCAAGCCAGTCAGCTCCCTGCTTAACCATTCCAACTAGAATCTTGGGATTAAGTATCAGAAAATTAAATATTGTCAGAAAATTGGTTAAGACGACATAAAATTCAACATTTTTGGGTGTGTAATGATTTGTGTGATCGGGTGTGCAATGATTTGTAGAAGAAAAAATAAGGAACTTTATCTGAAGAATTTAATTAGAACAGCGAAGCACCTCCACCTCCATGCTTCAGTATAGAGGTGGAGGTGCTCTTGCCAGGGTGTGTAAATTGGCTTGAGGATTAGGTAATTTGGTTTTTTCTTGATGGTATTATGAATCATGAGCTCTTTTTAAATATTTTAAAGAACAATTAGAAATTATTTGCCCATAATTTGTATAATGTAGACGCGCACGCGCGTGCGACTTCTTTTTTTAACAACATAATAACACCAAGTAGACCGCTCTGACTGTACGCCGCTGGTATCTCTATAACTGTCTCCAAATTCTGAAAGCAAATCCTAGATCACCTGATTTAAGCTTACTAGAACATATTTGATAATAATTTGGTTTTTGAAAAAGAGAAGACATTATATGATATACTATGTTTTAAAAATTGATTACGTTATTTCAATAAGAACAAGTTGTAGATTCTATAAAATAATTCCGACATATTAATTTTTATTTGTCGAAAATATTAAATTTTTCAGAAAATTGCAAGTTAACGAACACTTTTCTGGGTCACTGTATATATTTTCTTCGATATTGTAGTAAAATACATTAGATTGTTTTGAATCTAATATTTTTAATAATAATGAATCATTAAATATTGATACAATATTTAAAAATTATCTCAGAATTGTTATACTACAGATAGTAAAATATTGTAACTATGTAACTCCTTTCTAAATAGATATTTTTAATGCATGTGATACTTCCTCTTTGATACTATAATAAGCGTTTCAATGTCATCAGTCATTCCCGACATTTTCTGTTTGTTAAACAAATTTGCGACAAGGTTACGTCGATTAACAGTAATCAACTACATTGTTTTTCATGAATTATCTAGAGGAATCCCAAGGTACAAAATAACAGTGGAAGAAAAAACAAGAGTAATTAGTAATAGGTTTTATTTTAAGGAAAAAGAATCGAGATAATTGATTTTTAACTAGTTCATTAGTTTAAACTTAGTAACATTAACACATTCAAGAATAATTGACTTATCTTTACTTAGATTTAATTTCATTCGATTCAAGAATTGCAAGCAACTTCAATTCATTAAAAGAAATTGCAAAAAATAGGAAGATAATATTCAAGATAAATTAATCTACAAAATTCGAAGTAACCAAAAAAAGTTTTTTATGGATTATTTATTGAGTTCAAAGGAACGCAAACGATGTTTCCTTCCCTATTAGATTTTCAGTGTTAAAATAAATAGTTATCCGATGTTCATGAATAAAAGAAATTAAGTCACGAATAACTTGCTTTAAAATTTCTAGAATTAAAGTTATTTAATTACTTTAGAAAAAAGAAGTAATATTTTTATTTGAAAGAGTTTTATGAGAGACGAAATATTTAATTCAAAAGTCATTTAAAGAAAAAAAACCTCAAGAAGAAAAATTATTCAGTACAAAATAATTTGTATATTAAGAGTAAGAAATCTCATAAAAATATAATAATAATAACATGAAAGCGATAAAATAAGTGGAAAAAAAATTAAAGTCAAATATAAATAAATAAATGGAAAACTGAAATAAAGGAAATATATTGAAAAATATGCAAAAATAAAACAAGGACGTGTAACAATCCAAAATGCAGACAGTTTTTTCAATACTTACACGCGTGCAATCTATTTAATAAGAATATTTATATTAGTTTTAGTTTAAGCAAACATTTCGCTTTGTTCATGTAAACAAATAATATGATAGTAGAAAACGCCAAATAGAAATAATTCATTTGATATGGAAATGAATGCGTAAAAATGATTTACTTTTCTGTATTTCTTCGAAACTGAATAAACAGAAAAAAATTTAAACAATAGAAATCAAACTATGTCTGGAAATCGTGATCTCCAAGACGATTTAAATTGAATGTTTATTAGAGTATATAACTGCGAAAAATAAATTGTGCCATAGTTTCTTCTGCGCAAAAGCGCCATCTTTTAGCAAAATTAAATAATGCTGCCTATCGCTTGAAAAGAAAATATAATTCATCTCTTGTATCTTTTAATCTTTCCAAATCGAAAAAAAAAACACTAAAACTTTATTCTCCAGAATGATATATAAATAAAAATATATTTTAATAAAAATTCTGATAGGTAAGCGTATATTAGAGTAATTATATTAAAAAAACTGTTAATTTATGGACTGCTATGGCTTTTTTAAAATAATATATTTTTTTATGAGAATTATTCAAAACATTCCTAAATGGAACAATAAACTAGACCAGGGGTACTCAACCTTTTTTCTGCTGGGCTGTATGCATCGGTCTATTCCACGCTGGTCGAATACATATGTTAGTTATTTTACGCGGTCCACATCGTGAGGATAAGGAGGGGGGAGGGGTGCTTTAAGGCCAAGATAACATTGAAAATTTAAAATGAGGAAAATTGATCAAAATGTTATAACTTAAAAGTTGTGTTTATTTTTTTTTGGGGGTATATTTTTTATTTTTGTCACTAACAGTAAATTGAAGCATTTCATTTTAGAAACACTCCTTCCCAATTTCTGCATCAGTAAATGGTTTCAAATGATTCCCAATGATAAAAAAAACTTCATGGGATGTATTTGTTACCGATGTGATATCACCACTGACGAGACACTTTGTTGCTGTTTGCAAAGATTTTTCAAGAAATCCTATTTATCCCCCCTTTAAAAGAGATCATCGAGGAAAAAAAGTCATTTAATGATTCCTGTTTATTGGTATTTTTTTTTTAAAATACAGCATTTTCCTCTGACAAATCAAACAATTACTGATCCATGTTTGTTTTTCTCTACAAAAATAGTCAAGTCGTCTTGAAACGATATACATATTTTCTTCGAATAGTTTTATCTTGCAAGGTATGAAAGATAGTTAAAAATTAGTTCCATCCATAAAATTGTCGCTACTCCACTGTTGTCTGTTATCACTTACTGTAACCGTTCCAAATGGAAAAAGATGATCAATTCGTACCTATACGACACCGACAGTAAAATGCAAAATTGATGTGTTTGACTTCTTGACTAACGATTTCCCAACAATTTTTTTATACAATGTTCTTAAATAAGGAAATTTCTCAAAGCAATGGACCATGACCGGGCCACTTAAAAAGGATAGTTGGGCCTAAGGCTGAGAATCGCTGAACTAGACCATTGAATTTTCCCCCTTCCTTTCTGCTTCGCAAAGACTTTGTACTGGTTTAACAGTTCGGCATGAATTTCAATGACGAAGTTCATTCCAATACTTAAATTAGAGCACTGGCGTAGCTAGCTCTGAGGGGACCCTGTATCAAAATTCCTTCAAGGCCCTTTATTAGATATGGGAGCATTGGCGTGACGTTAACTCCCCGCCATCCCCGCAAGGCCTCAAGTTTCTAGGAGACCCGAAGCCTGACTGCCGCCAAGTACCTACCCTTTGTAAAATCCAACTTGGGGGCCCAAAACCTGACTTCAGGGTGGGGCAAATGTTTTCCGTTACGCCACTGTATGGGAGCCCTGATAGTGGGACTGCAATTACACATGTTGGAGCCTTGTAGCTTGGGGGCCCCGTATCACTGATACGGTTGATACGGCGGTAGCTACGCCCCTGAATTAGAGATTAAACAGGTTTTTTGTAAGTTATGTCAACTAAAAAAAAATTTGTTTCAAATATAATGCGATATATTCTGACTGTAACAACTACACTAAAATTGATATATGAATACATATATTCCTATTCGTTCTGCAATAAACATTTGAAAAATACGAAACATTTTATATTCGTCAGAACAACAAATCTCAATTTGAAAAAAAAAACATTTGCATATTGATACGACTTATGATGTGAGTTTTTTGCGTAAAAAAAAACAACCTTTCGCTATAGTTCAATTCAGAAAATATTGGAATGTGGGAGCTTTAAAAATGCCTATTTTATCAAATTACTGAAAAGTATTTTTCCCCCTGTCAGCCATATAAAACTTAACATAGATAATTCTGTAATCTTATTTAATATTTTTTTTTATTCAGAAATGAAAATATTTGATTTAATATTGAATAGAGACAAAAAAAAAAAACGAAATTATTCTTTAAACCAAATAGAAAAAAATTATGAAAGAAAATAACTTAAAAAATGCATTTCTTAAGGAAAAAAAGGAAGAAAATAATGGAATTCTCTTACTAGTTTTCCCTTTCCGTGTTAGTGATTTCTTTATTCTTCTCTTTCTTTATTTTTAGAAAAGATCAATTTGTAGTTTGGGTTCGATAAAATTTGAAAACTTTTTCGCTTATTGTTGCACGGAATATTCAATTTTACTTCGTTGCTGCAGGTGGTATCTGGATTTCGTCGATCAGTTAGATTTGGTGCTGTATAGTTATTATTATTATTTTTTTTTTTTGCTTTTGGTGGTGAATGGTTTAATCTTAATTTTCAAAGCTTGATTCAAAAACTCCTTTTTACAACCATATGAATAGCACGAGCTAAAAAAAAAATAACGTGTTAAATGGGAATCTGAGTATTGTTGGTTATTTTACTCTGTTCACTGTGAAAATCCATTTTTTCACACTACAGAGAAAATAGTGTTAACAGACAAGTTATGAAATAAGTGTTCTCTATCCTAGTTTAATAGTTTTTAATTTAAAAAAAATAATATGTCAAAGCCCGCTATCTATCTCGTATTTTCTGCGACAACATTCTCTTTGAAGGAAAATTGAGTTGAGCAAAGTTTGCTTGCCAGTATGAACTTGAGTAATATTGTAGCAACCATAGAAGATGTGGCCAGGTTTACCAGATATACGACTTAATAGCCCTTGGTGACAAATTTGACGAAAAATATAATGTTGCCAAGGTATCATTGAGAAGACTCTTGGGTCAACTCTAGAAATTTCTATGGGGTTATATAGAGATCGGTGGAACTCAGAAGATGGTTTGTTTAAACCAGAATCTGCTTCTGCTTTAACTGTAATGAGAGAGAGAGAGAGAGAGAGACGCCTTTATATGTTTGAGTTCCTCCAAGTGAAACTTTTCTGGAGAAGCGATTCCGGGGTGCTGTAAAGCTTATTTATGACGAGTTTGCTTTCTACTACTGTAAATAATATGTTATAATATTTCTTTGTATATATGTACGTCTGTTTTACCTTGTACACCCCCACTATCGTCGCTGGTCACGCCCCCTACAACTCATCACTTCTACGAGTTTCCTCATACCGAGTGGACGTACTCTCCCAGTCATCCCGTCGTAGAATGTGTTTCATTGCTTAAGTGCCTCTTTGTCTAATATTACTTACCTTTAAATTCAATGTTAATATGTTATTGTTGTTTACCTATGTTAATCATATTAAATATTTGTTTGTCTTGGATTAAGGTTTTATTTCTCTCTCGTGAGTATTATCGACGTTAATTTTATTGTCGGCATCCCGCCGCATTTAGGCGTACCGCCCCCTATTTTCGACGTGAATTTGTCTTCATATATATAGTCATTTGTTAACCCTCCTCCATTAATAACGCATTATTCAAATCATTGGACTCCTCGGCCTGCTTTTTCTTTTTACTCCTGTGCTTCTCAAACCTTCAATACACTTGCGACTCTTTACTCAATCATAATTTCTATCACATCCCCCTCCGTACAATAACAATGTATTAATTCAATAAAGCTGACACCGGCGTATGTGAACGTCTTGCTCAGTCAAAACGTTAATATCCCCGGACGTATATATACGTCTTTCCGACGTACGATCTTTTATGTTTAATTGCTTTCCATAACATTATTCCAAAAGCTTTGGAATGGAATAAAACGACCTTGAAAGTGTTTGTGAAGGATTTGCTCACTATTTCTTTTCTACCCTTTTCTTCCAATATATTGCTTACGTGGAAAGTTGCATTGAGGAGCGTATATCGTACCTTTTAATCGGCAGTTAAAGGAGTAATTATATACCGTACAAATTATCAAGATAAGCGTTGATTTTTGTATACGTATAATTTTATACAGGACAATCCCATGGGGTTACTGGTAATTTTTTATAAAATTCTTCTTAACTTATTATAGTCAAATTAATTATAAAATACATTGAGCAGTACTGATACATTTATAAATATATTACATGCTAGAATATATTTTGTTTGTTTACTTTCAGTAAATTAATAGTTTTTTTTAAAAATAATCTTTTGTTTTCTATTTTTCAACATGCTCGCGCCTCCCTAGCAGATTTATCACGTCCCACCCCTAGGTAGTCGCGCTCCACAGTTTGAGAAACGAAACTTTATTCAAATTGATAACAATGCAGTATAAAAAGAAAAGTGTACTCTTTCAAGCCTGAGCACCTCCCACATTTAATAATAGGTCTTATGTTAACTATTTACAAAAGAATTAGAATAGCGTCAAGCCACAATCATTAAAGTAGGCTTATATTCCATGTAATAGTTTTTTTAATAGTATTGCTTAAAAAAAGTGGTATATTGAAACGAGCATTCAAATAAACTCGTAATCCAATGAGCTATTTTTCTTAATTTAAAGTTTTCTGGAAAAAAATTAACAAATTTCTTAGTAGTTTTAATTTACATTTTAAGTCCTGTTGTGTTTTGAGGACACAAGAATAAAGAATACGTAATTTATATTTTATTTACTGCAGATGCAAATACAGTCGGACCTCTATATAGCGAAATCACTAAATCCCGAAAAAAAGTTCGTTAGATGGAAAATTTGTTATACAGAGGTCCATCTTTCGATATACTTTATAAACTAATTAAAAAATTAATTCATGAACACTATATAAAATAAGTAATCATTCACACCTTTTAATAAATTAATATGCATTTATTTTATATATCTTACTCATAAAAAAAAAGAACTTCTCAAGGAAAACAAGAAAAGGTAATAATTTTATAATAAAATTAATGAATTTTAAAGATATTTTATGTTTTAAAGCATACAAGTAATTTTAAACATACATTATTTTCTAACTAGAACTTCACTGAGGGTGAAAGGGAATATGGAAGATGCTTCTAGTGAACTGCAAAATGAGGTTTAAAGGTTGTATTTCTTGAATGAAACTCTTAGAATTCGATTGCTCTCGGCTAGTTTGGCACCTAATAAAACCATTTCAAGATTTCTGACCACCATAAAATCAGTTAATAGAGAATAACTTGAAATGTCCAGAAATACTTTAAAAATAGGGAGGAAAAAATTGAGTTGCAAGAAAAAAAGTTCGTTATATAGAAAATGCACTTCGCTATTTATGAAGAAAATCGTGAAATGTTCTTGGAAAAAAGTTCGCTATATAGAAAAATTCGCAATATAGAGGTTTGTAATATGAAGGTTCTACTTTTTATCTACAGTTCAATATGTCTTAGATGTTGTTCCAATAATTAGAATAATTTCGCCTTTTACAAGGTTTTTATTACGCTTTAATATTTTCTTATTTTTAAAGGTAAATATATATATATATATATATATATATATATATATATATATATATATATATATATATATATATATATAACATATAACACAAATAACCGATTTTTTTAAAATCAAAATATATAATTAAAACTCATAGGATAAATACATTCTATAGATGTCCAAGACATTTGAGAAATATGTATTATAAAATCACTGCATTTTTTAAATATCTAAGTTTAGGATTTAAAAGTGGTTTAAGGAATATTTAAAAGTTGGAGTATTCGAAAAAAATATTTGGGCTTAGAATATATTATTTATATTTATCTTGAATATATTACTTGGAATATATTATCCTTGAAAATATTTCTGAAATATATTATCCTCACAAATATATATATTTCTGAAATATATTATCCTCAAATATATTTCTGGATTATATTTTTTTTCAAGGAATCGTATTATTTAACACGATAAAAGAGATCGTATCATATTATTAAATACGATACAATACGAATAATGGAATTTTGTGTTGGAAATGCAAGTGTAGAAATTGATGAAATGGTTTTTTATCGTACTTTTTAAACCAAACTCTTTATTATTTATAGGAAAATTTGGGATACTTTTTATCTCCTCTTTTTAATACATTATAAGCTTTTTGGCCTAAAATAATTGATTCATTCCACTAGAATTTGTGCTCATGTTTTCTGTTTTCAGCATTAAAACTGTAATAAAAAAATGTAAATTATACACGATAATAGTAAAAAAAAATTAAAACTCTTAGAAGTTTACTACACTTCTAATTTTAATTTTATTACTATATTATGAAACTATTCTACACGAAACTATCAATGAAACTATAACAGAATGAATTTTTTCCCGAATTTGTTTTGAACTGCATAAAACTGCGATAAAACTAATAACACGAGTATTAGATGTTTGTTTTTCTCAAAATAATTAAAACGTTAAATAACTTTTTTCATTTTTCATTCGTAGATTTTAATTAAAAAAAATCAGAATCTTTTAACCTTGTTCATATATATAATTGTTAATGATGCTTTACATCATAGTTTTAAATACGTATTAATTATTTTACAAATATTTGCATTAAATACAATTTTGTCAACTGTATATTCTTAAAAAAAGAGAAAGTGCTCTAACCTGTTTATAATACAACATTCTGATAAGATTTACACGTCGAACTGGTTTGTAAAATGTTTTGATGTTGGATGCACCATGTTCATCAAAGCCACTTGAAGCTGATGAAGGCAAATAAAGCCACTGATTAGAGCAAACCACTGAATAACTCGTGATTTAATTTTTAGCTTAATTACCTCAATTTGGCAGGCTCATGACCCCTTGAAACGCCTTGATTTATATTCTGAACTTAACATATGGCTTCTATATCTTTCGTACATTGTGATTTGCTTCATATTCGAGAAATGGGTTGCTTACAACAATTTTAAACGCAAGAAATAACGGAGCAAAAAGGATGCACGGCTGAAAGCTCTTCGAAAAATCGATATTCATAAAAAAAATGACGGAGTTGTCTATTTGGTAGGAGTTGAACGTAATTGGTCGATATTTTTTGAGCTTTTACCAGAAATGCACTGTTATCAAGTAGACAAATTGAATGATTTATTTAAACAAGGAAACTAGAATTCATCTGTAGAAGAGGTTTAGGTTTTCAACAACATAATGCGAGATGTAAAAAAGTTGGTAACTCACCAATATCTTTTGTACGTTGGATGGAATGTATTATTGCAGCCGTCATATTCACCAGATCTGATACCGAATTATTACGTGCTGCAGTCTCTAAAAAAATTTCTAGATGGCAAACACTTTACCTCAAATAATGGCCTGTAAAATGACATGGACCAGTTTTTTCTACGGCAAGTATCAGAAGTTTTATGAGCGTGTAATCACGCTATGCCAAAAATATTAAAAAGTTTTGGACTAAATTGAGTAGTATACTATTCAATAAAATATTTATCCTTTATAAGAAAATTGAAAGAAGTTACTTTTCAAACAAATCAGTGCATTACAAAAAGTGATGCAAGATGTATAACAACAGAGCTATACATTTAATTTACTGATAATATAGACCAAGGGTGGCACCCCCCCCCCTGTATAAATCAACATGCCATTTTTTCTAAAGAAGTGTTTCATGAAGTATAGACGTGCCATGAGAAATAATTTTGACTTGTGATTATTGGGAAATAAAAAAACTACATAACAAACAACACAAAACTCTATTTACTACGAAAAATACCTTTTGCACTGTATAGTTATAAATGTTTTAGTTCTACGTGTAATTCAAATTAAAGTAACATTAGTGTGACTTCTGTTGTTGCAGAATTTGGAAGACAAAAAACTTATATTAGGATTGTAAGATGTTACTTTTTGTAGAACACATGCTGAATTGAAGTCATCTGTCAAACGGTTTCCAAGCAATTAATTATTTTTGCTGTGGTTCACTTTTTTTTGGCAAGAGGGGGTTAACAATTTCTTTCAAAATACCGTTTTGCAGACAATTTTCTGCATACCACTGTCCCAGAACATGAAACACATACTGCTTTGCCGCCTGTTCTAATAATACCATGTTTCTCGCTCCATCAAATTTGAAATTCTCTGTTGCATTTTTTGTTGTTTTGCCGAGCTAGCGATATTAAATAACAGTTAAAAATCGTAAATATAACATAGATGAACTTTAAAATACAGTTGTATCAATGAAATTTACTATGCTATGCGTAGACAAACTTTACATCATAAGAAATTGTGGTCTACGACGTAACTAAGGCAAGCCAATAACAAACGAGTGTGCTGTCTACCCCCAATTACTCGCGTTTGTTCGTAATACTTCATAGTGAACTTTCAAGTTTTAAAATAAAATGCAAATCATTTTGATCACTGGCGTGCCAAAAATATTGTATCGCTTGCTATCAATGTCACGCGTGTCCATGGTTAACCATCCCTGATATAGACATAGTTCAATAAGGATGCATTATTAATTAAACGATAAGAAAATTCATAAAAACAAAAGTACAACAAACTCTTCCCTTCAATGTTCCCAAAATTATTCAAACACATTGTCAATAACCTCATCAATAGGAAAACCCTTTCCAAAGCCCCCATGATTTTTTAGCGTAAGCAAAATAAAATCAACAGCCATTTCCCTGGAATGTGTACCGATGATAACATACACGAAACTACAAAATGTAAATAGGTAGAAGCTCAAACTCCATTTTTTCCCTTGTATACTCAATTTAGTGTGACAGCGCTCGAGAATCAAATAACATACTTGCATATCCATTTGAAAGTCATTTGCAACGTAAAAGGTTTGACCATTCAATACTGTATCGAGCATCGAATGGATTTAAAGTTTATGTTTTTCTTGGCTATAGTGTTACTATCTTCCGAACTCGTGAAAACATTCTTAAAGTGACGACGCAGGGGGAGCTTGGAGACACTTATTTATTCATGAAGAAATTCTTTATGCATGTTACCAGACTTCTCGGTAGTGGATCGTATTTTTCTTCTTCGGAGTTAACTCTCGAAGAACTGGCGGCTGGTGCAATTTGTGACTACAATGTCTATCTGGTAACATTGAGTTTCTTATAAATAAAAAAAAAGGTTATTTCAAATTTATTGTAAAAAGAATCAGAACTATAACTATTATTTTTAATTTCACTACGATTTAAATCGCGCTCATACTGGCCTTTTCTGAGTGGCCCGGCTAGGACCCATTGCATTAAGAAATTCAATTATTTTAGAACAATGTGCTAAAAATTTAGAGGGAAATTCTATCAATGAAACAATCAAATCTATCAATTTTGCTATCATTTAACTTTTTTGATAGTAGAATACTAACAGAAGGCTTGTTTGTGGATGAAAGAAAATCGGAACTACCCCATAACTCAGTAAAAAATTCATAAAAGTAAATATTTTGTGTTTGATAAAAGGGTTAATAAAGTATTAAAATAAAAGCCTAAAATGAGAGTTTTAATATGTGGATCAATATTGTTTCGTCGAATGCTGCTTTGGTTTTAAAGTGTTTTTTCCCATTATACTCATGTTGAGGCCAGCGTGAAATACCTGTCATATATACAGAGTGTTTTTCTTCCAGGTATAGAAGTTTAAGTTGGCATTACTTTCCAAGATGGCGACCGAATTAACAGCTGTCAAGTGATTTATTCTCAGTTTGGTTTGGCAATCCATCATGAATAGACTCACGCCTGAACAACGCTTACAAATTGTGCAATTTTATTTCGAAAATAATGGTCGATTTTCATAAGCGAATTTTGTTTAGCGATGAAGTGCACTTCTGGTTGAATGGATACATCAACAAACAAAACTGCCGCATTTGGAGGGAAGCTAATCCACAAGTGTATGTCGAAACACCGTTACATCCAGAAAACCTGACTGTTTGGTGCGCTTTATGGGCTGGTGGAATCCTTCTTCAAAAAAACGATGAAGACCACAACGTTACAGTCAATGGTGATCGGTATAGAGCCATGATTACTAACTTTTTCATTCCTGAATTGAAGAATCATGATGTCCATGAGCTGTGGTTCCAACAAGACGGCGCAACATGTCACACAGCTCGTGCCACAATCGATTTATTGAAAGACAAGTTTGGTGACCGCCTAATTTCACGTTATGGACCTGTGAATTGGCCTCCAAGATCTTATGATTTAACACCGCTAGACTATTTTCTGTGGGGCTATGTAAAGTCATTGGTCTATGCGGATAAGCCACAAACGCTTGACCATTTGGAAGACAACATTCGCCGTGTTATTGCCGATATACGGCCACAAATGTTGGAAAAAATCATCGAAAATTGGACGTCCAGATTGGACTACATCCGAGCCAGCCGTGGCAGTCCTATGACAGAAATCATATTTAAAATGTAATGCCACAAGATTATCTTTCGAATAAAAAGAATTCATGTCAATCGAATAATAAATCGTTGTTTTATTGCAATTTAAAGTTCTATACCTCTAAAAAAAAAACCCTTTATGTGGACCGTCGTGAAAAAAGGTAGAATATCCCTAATTTTATTAATCTTAAGGATGTGATTCTGTTATATTGCTGAACGTTGGAAGTAAAAGATTAAACGTAAAGTAGTAATTTCGTGGTTGTGTTTCCCTGAAGCCTCATTTAGTGTAACAATTACTTATTATTTCAAATTTTTGGTTGTACAACGACAAAAAATAAAGCGTAAAGAACAAGGACGACATTTCATAGAGACTTATTTTTCCTCACCTGGACTTTACTGAAAATAAGTGGTCATTAGAGGGCTGCTTGGAATGCTGTTTGTTGCAATTATAATGACAAGAGTGATTACGATATTTTTTAATTAAAATTTTTGTGTTGCCTGAGATACTTGGTCTATTTTCGTTGTAATTTTATACAAAATTACACATTAATTGTATCTTTTATATTTTAAAACATATTCCTAAATTAGAAACATAAAAAAAATTCACGGAATAGTGCATTTAACATGAAAAGAAAATTCGAGCCTGTGTTATTTATACTTGATTATCAATAGAAAGACTGAAATTTAGTATATACCCATATTGCCCAAAATCAGTCAAAATGACTGCATTGTGAAAGAATAACTAATGTGTGAAGAAATTTGTGTTAAAAATAATTTTTAATATATTTTTGTTTTATATATTTACAGTCATATAACAAGTAATTGGTAAATATTAACAATAAAAAGAATTTACTTCACTTGGGGAAAAATGTATTCGAAAAATTCTAAGAAATCGTGCATTATATATGTAAATGTTTTTCTAATTGAAATTAAAAAACAGTCAAAATGACTTTCTTGGGCAATCTAGTGTTAGTAACATGTATCACTAACAAAATACTTAATAAAGTATTACTTCCCTGAATTTTGTTATAATTTATCGTATGTTCTGTTCAACTTTGCCTCTTAAATGGAAAATATCAAAAAACGTCAGAGTTTAACAAAAGATTGTGAAGCCAGAAATGATTCAGTCGAATCCAGTGTTTCCTTTTAACACCCCACGGGTTTATAAAGGTTGTTGCATATTAAATTTATCAATGCTTAAATTATTTATGTTTTGTGTATGAGGAAAATAGAATGCCAGTCAGGTATCAATAAAAATTAATAAAATCTAGTATTGTCAAATTATCAATACTCTAGATATTTCTTGGATATTATTTTTTTTGCACATAAAATCACAAAAAAATTAAATCAAGATTCTTTTTAGCTTAAGGGATGTTTACTGAGCAAGTGTAATGTTTTTGAGCAAAATAAATAAAAAACCCCCTTATTTTTCGAATAAGTTTTGAAACAGCAGATCAAAATAAAGGGATAGGAGGAAAGGGATAAGGGAAAGGAGGAAAGGGATAAGGGAAAGGAGGATAGGGATAAGGGAAAGGAGGATAGGGATAAGGGAAAATCAAAGTTTACTGTTTCAGTGTTAAGCCGTGTATAGGACGAAATATATATAAAGGGACAGACAAATCATATGAATTAATTTTTTATTAACGATCTTGTTTGAAAAAAAAAAGGAAAAAAAAATTATATATCGTGAAATATATAGTTCTTTTACGTTATGTGTGAATGAAAACCTTATATTTTGGACGCAACTTATAAGAAATTGGAAAAAAATATATGAATTTAAGCATTTTTAATAAACTAAAACTCAGTGGTGCAACTGCCCATCAGGGTCAGGGCCTACGTGACCATTGGGCGCTGAGGTGCATGAGCAGATGCCCCGATCAAGTGATCAGTCTGAAGTGAAACCCCCAGTGTTCAAGTTCCCAAGAAAGCTTGATACTCATTTATCGGCCCACTGCGGTAGGGATGAAAGGTTGAGTCAACCTTACCCAGCCCCGGAATAGAGCCCAGATCTGTGGTGTAGCGCGATACGCTACCACTTGACCACTGGGCCTAAACACTTTTAATGAAACATGCTAAAAATACTCTTCGTCAAGTTGTTAAGAAAAATTTTAAGCTTGGAAAGGCACACACTTCAGAATTATTTTCTAAAATAACTTTTTTCTTTGAATACCATTTATTAAAGGAGAAGCGAATTAGTAAGTTAAAAAAGGAAATGAAATGAAACCTGACAATGGAAAATAATGCATTTAAGTTGAAACAAGTATTATCTAATGTTAGTGAAGTAATTTACGAGAGCTGTAATTAGAATAAGAGCTCATGAATACATTGAAATTGTGTATTCATGAGCTGAGTATGTAAAAGAACACATAAAGAGCTGTACGTTCTACGTTCAGCTTTAAATGGGAGGAGATATATCGCTAGAATCTTTTGATTCTTTTTGAGTTGAGAAAGCTCAGTTCTATGGATATTTAAATATTTTCACTGTCATTTAAAGTATTTTCACTGTCATTTAAAGGTGCTTTGAAAGTTCATGGTACATTTGATTTGATTTGATTTTGATGATAAAAAATTAAGGGATATAATATATATCTTCAATTAAAACTAAAGATTACTCTTGCAATTTCGGGATTCCAAACAATTAAAAACTTCAAAAATACAAATTTCTTCTTCCAGGAAACGAAAAACGTCTGTCTTTTGGAAGCACACACAAACACATATTTTAAAATAAGCACCAAAACACATATATTTTATTTCTGAATAACCAGGTATTTCGCTTTTTTCTCCATTAACGTCTACCCGTAGACTAAAATCTTTATATGTTCCATATTTTACAGAAACTTAGATACCAGCATAAACACAGAATCCCACAAAACCTACCGAACCATTTCAGGCAGAATGCGCATGGATACCTGCCAAGTCTCGAAGACACACGCTATTTTTCTTACAAAGCCATGCATTTACTGGGCAAACATCATTTTTTAAGCCTTAAACCTACATTCGCCAGCCGACGAGCACAATTTTCGAAAAAATTATTTTCCCTTAGCAAACACACATGGAGTATATTCTTCAACTTATATCCTCTCGTATCTCGTCCCTTTTTACTCTACAGTGCATTCCCTATACCCCGTTTACATAAAGAAATTGCATTTCTTTTCATGGATTCTGTACGCAATATATATATATATATATATATATATATATCACGCTGCACAAAATTTTCTATTGGCTAAAGGGATGATATTTATATTGTCTGAAAATATGTAATTCATCCTAGGATCATCCCTTTTCATGGAACCACCCCTCACTGTTTCCTCCCCATTGGAGGTACACGTAGATGCGTGCGTGGGGATATATATCGCCTGCTTACACTCCTTATGGAACATCGAAAGGGTGCTTGCTATGCCTCGGTTGCCTGTTGTAGAGGGGATGAAGCTAGAGTGTGATAAAAGTCCAGGATGTATGCGTTGGATAAAGAATGAGGGAATATTTTTTTGAATTTTTTTAAGGTTTGGAAATCTGTTGAAGCCAGATATGTTTGACTCGTATATCATGTGTGCTTAGGATTCTGACGTGCAGGTCGTAAAGGACTGTAAATAAGTCTGAATCGAAAGGCTAGGTTTTGGGGTGAAATATGTTATATTTCTTAATGGTTCACACGCGATTTTTTTTTAAGTTTGTACAGTATATTCATAGAAATTATTATTTATTGTGTTTTTATATGTATAATGTTTGTATAGGATGCAGATTTTTTTAAAAAAACATTAGAGTAGTTCTTCTTTAAATAATTCTGTTTAAATGGCGTTGACATATACCTGAGGTGGGGAACCTTTTTACCATAGAAGCTGCATGTTAGATTTAGTAGTGGGAGGCTGCGTAGGTTGATATACCTATAAATGCGACTTTTATTCAATTATAGTTTTTGTATATATTTAACAATTTTGAGCATTATATAGAAATGTTATTTAAAAAAAATTAAATCCTTATTTATTTTTTATTTGAAGCAAAAGTTACAGTATAAAATATTTCTGTATTCACATAAGGTTAAAAACTTGTTATAACATTAATTATTGATTATTATTTTTTTAAAAAATATTAAATTCATAGATACCGTTGTAACTTTCTATATTTAAATGTTGGTATTTTTATTTATGTATATATATATATATATATATATATATATATATATATATATATATATATATTTGAATCAAACTTTATAATGTGAAGCCTTAATTGATCATCTAAATGAGCATTTAGTGTTATCATGTTGTACTAGGTGACGTTTGCATGTCATTATTTATTGAATTACATTGATTATCTAACTGTGGTAATCTGGGTAATTAAATATTAATAATACAAAGGCTAGCTTTTATGAAGGTCGTCATGGAGGTCACGGGTCCCCCACCTCTGAAATATACCATTAAATTAGACACAAATGGTTTTTTTAGCGTTACCATATTTGATAATCGTATTTAAATTTTAGTAGTGTCATAGATTCGTTACTTTTAGATTTATTTAAGATTTCGAATTCACGAGTACTAATTTTCAACATAAATTTATGATTGCTTCTCTTGATGCAAGATAGCTAGATTCACTGTAAAGTTACATTTATTTATGCAAGCATAAATAAAATCATAGCAAAAATTTGAATGTTAAATGCCCGTATTAAGAAGAAATTCAATTATTTTTTCAGAGAAAGTCCTTGAAATACATGATTTAATATTTAAATTCTTAAGCTCTAGCGTCCATACACGATTTTCTTTAAATAGATAATAGAAATAAGTAGTAGATCTTTTAATCTAAAAGATCCACAGAGTTAGTTTATAATACAAGAGGAGTGTAATGGCTTACGATGTAATTTTTTTGAATTTACTCAAGAAAGGGAGACCAACAGCAAATATATCCTATGTAATATACTTCATTGGACCATTAAAAAAATTAACACATAAAACTAACTTCTTTTATTAATTTCCTCATTGACGTACATTTTGCTCGAATTGTACTATACTGCTTATAATAATATCAGTTAACCAATAATTGGATATTATACGATGCAGTTATAGTATATTTAATAAGGCTGGTTTACACAAAATGTAGAACTTAAATAATTATGTTAATTAATTAGAAAACTTCATAAAGTATTTATTAACTTGAATGGTTAAACAAAAATATTTTCATGTCAGGAAAATAATATAATTTAATATTTTAAGAGAGAGAGAAAAAAAGGTTATATACGTACGTTAATTGAGACTCGAGTAGATATGTAAAGTGATTATAAAAATTAGGTATGTAAATTGAAATTTAAAAAATACGAGTTAGAGTTAGGTATTATCTAAAGCAGCGTTTCTCAAAACTGTGGAGCAAGCACCCTTAGAAGGGTGTGAGAACTCGACGAGACATGCTGAAAAGTCGAAAACAAAAGATTATTTAAAAAATATTAATTTAATGAAAGTAAATAAACAAAATCCTCTTGATATAATAAAATATAAAAAACACACATTAACACTGATCTAAATAACTTATATATACATCAGTACTGCACAATGTAGTTTATAATTGATTGAACAATATTAAGTTAAGAAGTTTACTAATTACAAGTGACCCCATGGGCTTGACATATATAAAATTTTATACAAAAATTAACACTCGATAATTTGTACAGTTTGTAATTAATCCCTTATCTGCTAAAGTCACGTGATTCGCTACCCAATGCCACCGTTTTCCACTAGGCTCGCGTATTTGATGAATTGGGGGGAGATGAAAAGGAATAAATAAGTAAAACCTTCTCTCAAATAAGTAAATGCTTCTCTCGTTAACACTGTTAAGGTCCATTTATTGTATTCCAAAACATGTGAAATATGTTTATGGATAGCAGTGCACAGAGTAGATCATACTTCATAAATACGTATATATACGTTCGGGGCAATTAAAGTTTTGGCTCAGCGTAGTGTTTTTATACACCAGTGGCACTTAAGAGGTTAAGGTCGTAATATAGCTTTAGCGTCAAAGTATAGTATTATTGAATTCGAAACATTGATATTGTATGGATAGCGGGGACGATGAAAATTGTGATTGAATATTGAGTCGCAACTATTGAAAGTTTGAGAAGCACAGAGTTAGGAATAGCAGTGTTTCTTGAAAGGCAACATGGTCTCTATAAATTAATGAAACTGTAGATTGCGGAAAATCCTAAAGGAACAACTGCTTATATCTGAAATAAGTTGTTTTATTGCACGTTCAGGGTTTGTTACGTAGGCAAAGACATAATGAGATATTTAATAAAATATGTTATTCATGTGTGACGAAAGTTAAGAGATTAAATTCAGAAAGAATTATAAACGTGGACTATTCTTAATAGAATACCATAGGAAAGTTACGAATAAAGATGTTATACATTCAGGAACATTGAAAATAGCGACCCAAGAAGAAAGCGTCAGATTGAAATGAAATTTAATACACATAATGACACAGATAAGATATTCACTTGATCTCAAAAACAAGACAATTAAACGAACACAGGGTGTGCAACGACACAAATACTGGACAACATCAATAGCGCGTTGGACCACCTCCAGCTGCAATACATGCCGCCACACGGTCCAGCATTGAGTTGATTAGACACCTTATGTTGTTCAGAGGCAGACGGGCCCAGAAATCTTGAACAGCCAACTCTAAATCATGTAGAGTTACACGATGGCATCTGCCGTTTTAGCTGATCCCACACGTGCTCTACAGGGGACAAATTGGGGAAGTGGGCCGGCCATGGAAGAGTCTGAAAATGACGTAGGAAGTCTTGAGCAACTCTTGCTGTATGCGGACGAGCATTATCTTGCTGGAAAATTGCTCCTGGGAGACCATTTAGGAAAGGTCCTACATGGAGTTGAAGAATATCATCAACACAACGTTGGCCCGTTAAGGTTCCACGCATCACAATTAAAGTGGACCGGCTATCATAGGCTATGACCTCCCAGACCATTACACCAGCTGTAAGGGCAGTGTGACGTAGAACAGTGTGGGGGGATTGTACCGCTCACCAGGGCGCCTCCACACCCGTACACGGTTATCATCTGTCCCCAAAACAAACCGGGATTCATCACTAGACACTACCTTTTGCCAATCTGGGACATTCCACATTGATCTGGCTTGGCACCACTGTAGACGCAGTTGCTGATGTTCCGGTGATAATGGGAGTGCCCGGAAAGGGCGCTTGGATTTAAGATTTGCTTCTGCAAGGTGACTGGAAATTGTTTGTGGAACAATTGCTACGCCTACGTCTGCTCGTATCGTTGAACGAGTCACTGTGGGGTCCACAAGTGCTTGCCGCACGATCCTTCGATCATCTCTCCTCGTGGTTTTCCTGGTCGCTCCGAACCCGGTTTTCCGCGCGTGGTTACTTTCTCGTGTTCACTGATCCCAACAATTTCTAACGGCACACTCCGAACGATTCACCTGGCCAGCAACACGGTGCGTCGACTAGCCTGCAGTTTTCATCCCGATGATCAGGCCTCTCTCAAACTTGCTTAACTGTGAGAAATGTCTTCTAGCACGTTTACCTGGCATGTTTCGCTTATCAAAGTCTTCCTACAATCGGCGGGTAATCGCCACGTTTATGAATCTTCGAATTTGCGCTGGCTTACATAGCACCCTCTTCCTGATTGTAGCGCCACCTCGGCGTGTATGAGCATGCGTATTGGCACAAAACTTAGATCATTTGCATATCACATTATGCTGTACTTATTTGCAAAGTTTCGCGATTGTACTTAGCTTCCTTCTTGGGTCGCTATTTTCAATGTTCCTGAGTGTATATCTTTGATATTTTCCATCCTAATAACTAGGCGAAGATCTTGATAGAAATAATGGAATTTCTGGTGGATAAAATCTTAATGGAAATGACATGTTTTTTTTACAGTGATGAATTACATAATGAATTATTGATACTATTGATTAAATCTTCGAAATGCGAATTAAGTCTTGCAGCTTCTTAAAAAATGCTTTGAAAAATGTGATGGCAACACAAAAATCATAAATTCCATGAAATATAAGATTATTAAATTTATCTTAAAATTACTTTTATATAAAAAAAACTATCTAAAGCCCGGCAAAATATGAAATTTATTTAACGATAATTCAAATCTTTCATCGTCAAAGATAATTTATATTCATTGGGTTAAACGAATGCTCTATTCATTATTTTAAAGTTAATCCTTTAATCTCTTCAAGGAAGTACGCATTTGTTAACGTTACACTGTAAAGCTAAACAAGAGCTGTTGGCGACTGACCATGTAATTTTAAATCATAGTTAAGTGAGAAGGACGACACCTGAACTGACACCCCCTCTTTACATTTCCACACCACATCAACTGGAAGACTTTCTGCCCCCATAAGGCTTTATCGCACGTACACATATTTGGAACTACTTATCTTAAAACAAACCATTTTGAACAATTTGTACCTAGTTGACATAGCATTGGCTCGAAATAACTTTTCCCCAATGAGCAGAAAGAATTGATCGAAATAAAAATTGCTTGAATCTCCAGCCAATAGAGACCTCATAAACAAGATGGCGGTAAAGTTGGCAGCCATGGCTTCGTCAAACGCATCAGAAATGGCGCATAATATTCAAATGGTGTATAATATTTTAATGACGTATAATATTTTAAACAAAATTGCGCTTCATTTCTGTTCACGACCGCCAAAAAAGGCTCGAGGGAAGTAAAATAAGTAACATTGGATGTTCATTTTCCAAAACAGAAAAATCGGCGAATATTTTTCAATGGGAAGATAGGGTGCGGTTGACGTCAAAGCGTATCGTTTTGTTTACGGCAACCCTTCAACCTCTCCTCTTCTTGAAAAATTTCCCGAAATGGTTATTTCACATACGCGTGTGTAATAAAGCCTATAGATTTAACGCTTCTCAGCTCCTCTACACGACGGGTATTCAGTGGCACTGAGGTTCGAACTCATGACACGCTGGGCACGATCTTGTGACCATGGTCATGACCACAAAGTTAACACGCGTGCGGACTTAATGACTTTAAGAGAAAAACATTTCTATGGGAACGAAAGAGTACATTACTGAATAATTTATACTATTAACGTGTTTATTATTAACTTGTGTTTATAATGTCTTTAGTTTATTATTGCGAATACAGTAAAACTTAATTAAACAAAAACGCGAAACTATTTTTTTTAAACAAAAGTTAAGTAAAATTAAGCTTGGAAGTTTCTTCTTCATTATTAAAATACATTTTTCTATTTAAAGTTCAAAATATATTTCATTTAACGCTAGATGTTTATCCCGTTGAAATTATTGTTAAGATCGCATTCCAAAAACTCTGAAAAAAATCTTTCAGAATGCAATTCCTCAGGGGAAAAAAAAGGATTTTTTTTTCAGTATTTTTTTCAGTTTCGTTCCTTTGTTTCTTAAGCTTACTTATTTATTTATTGAAAACTCGAAACGAAAGTCCTTATTCGAAAAAGTCTTAAAACTTTTTTCCTCTTATCGTTGCACAGAATATTCAATTTTGTTTTGTAGCTTCAGGTAGTATAAGTAATACGCCGATCAGTTGGATTTTATATTGTACAGTTGATTTTTGTTTTCTGTGGTAAAAGTTTAGATATCAATTTTAAACAATAGTTTATTTGAAATTATTCCTCTCGAACATACCTATAGTTATATATATATATATATATGTAAGGATAATTAAATTAGATTAAAAATTAAATTCCCTGTCTAGCACTCTTTTCATTGCATCTTCAAGTATCAAATTAATCACCCATTTATTTCTTACGATTATATGGCGTAGCCAATAAACATGTCTAATTCCAGATCGTTAGATATAATAGCCCTATAGGTCAGCATTAATTTTCAAATACAATCATAAAACCCGCGATACTTACCTCATTGGTGTTTTATGTGCTAACCCACTTAGTTTTCACGGTGGCGTTTTTTTCTCTCTCCCTCTCAGCATCAGAACTCGTACATATTTCATCGAATAAAGATCCTTTTTAAAACTAAGTCTGATTCTGGCTCAAAAAATCTTGTCATATATATATATATATATATATATATATATATATATATATATATATATATATATATAATAATAATAAACATAATTTTATACTATTTTGAACTATGATGGATCTTTGATTCTTATGCAATTATAGTTAACGAAATTTCATTAAAACTACCCAATTTAGATACACATTTAAAACTTTTAAATATTTAAATAAACTTAATACTAAACTTTTATTTAACTCCTTATAAGGGCAAAGGATGTATACTTCCCACCAACATTAATTTTTAACGTATCTAAACACGTTCGGAGTGTTTTTTTTTTAAAAATAACATACTAAAGCATCATAAATGATATTTAGGATCAATACTAATAAGTACTAATATTTGATTAACAATATTTTAAAAAAAGTTATCTAAACTTTACAAAAATTACAATTATAGGTGAAATTTTAGCAATATTTTGGAAACATTTCAAAGCAATTATAGGAAAAAATAATTAACTTACATCAATAAAAGTATTTTTAAAGCAAATTAGATCCATTTATCTAGAGAATGTAATAAAGTTATTATGTTTTATTAAAATTAAAAAAAATTACAGCTGATCGAGTCAATAATATACACTCATGTCCATAAATTAAGAATAATGAAGTTCAGGAAAAGAAAGAGACAGAAGCAAAACAAATTTGACTTATTTGTAAAGTCTATTTATTAAACAAAAGGTAAAGAGCAAAAAAATGCGATATGTTTGACATAATTAATAAAAATTACGATTTGTACTCCCTGAAGCAAATTTAAAAAAAGAACCTATTTAGTATAACATAGTTAGTATGATGGTTAATACGGAGTAAGTCTCCCGGACGATGCAATACAGGCCTTACAACGCCTAGGCATGCTGAGTATCAAATTATCAATCTGATCTTGGAAAATATTACACCACTCATGAAGCAGTGCCCTCCGAATTTCCGGTATACAGGTGGGAGGGGGTTGACGGGCTGCAATTCGTCGGCCAAGCATATCCCACACATGATCTATTGGATTCAAGTCCGGTGAGTATGCTGGCCAATCCATACGGGTGATATCCTCCGATTGAAGGCATTCGTCTACAATGTCTGCACGGTGAGGACGGGCGTTGTCATCCATAAACAGAAATACAGCACCCATGGCACCCCGAAACAAAAGTACATGTTGTTCCAGAATGACATCCCGATAGATGTTGTCTGTCATTGTTACATTCTCAACATGCAGGTCAGTTCTAGAACCAAGAATAATTCCTCCCCAAACGAGCCATCCTGCACCACCGTAAAGGCGGTGTTCTCTTGGTGGTAACGGGTACCTGGCGCTCTCCATATTTAAGTCCGGTGAGAATCAGACTGCAGAGTAAACCTGGACTCGTCGGAAAACATCACACAAGACCACGGTTGTGGTGTCCACAATGCATGCTCTCTACTCCAGGTTAATCGCAGGCGACAGTGAGTTGCGGTAAGTGGAACACATCTGACAGGCCTACGAGCATATAGACCAATGTGCCCTAAACGTCTGTACACGGTCTGCCTTGAAACTGTCGTACCGGTAGCTGAAGAGAGCTGACGAGACAGATCTGATGCTGTGCTCCGTCTTTTTCTTTTGGCAGTAACTGCCAAATACCGGTCCTCATTTGGCGTTGTAACTCGGGGGCGACCTGTGCTGTAACATCTACTCACATTACCATCATCTTGGAATCGTTGCCAAATCCTGGAGATGACACTCTGGGCGATTCCAAGTTCCTCGGATACTTCCAGCTGGGTACGTCCACAATCCAGTCGTCTAATAATTCTACCACGCAAAAAATCATCCAAATGCTTCCTTTGTGCCATAGCTATGCGGTTATTGCACTGAAAGGCTTTTAAAGCACTTGTGAACAATTTTACTTCTGTGGGAATTTATTCGGGCACCTGGGTTCGAAGAACCTTTAATCCCGTATCTGGCAAAAGTTTCTTTAATGACATGGCTGTTCGTTGAGTTTTCATGTTTGGTAGTCGATCATTGCAATAGGACGAGTGGTGGCAGGCCAGTAGACCGAGCTTCGAGGCATGGATCTTGACATCTCGGAAAGTTTTCAGTGAGGAATCTGAGTGGAAGAGCGAGTCTTCCTATTGACTGTTGAAAAGTGGGGATAATGGCTCAAGAAAAATGGCTGCCCATGTGGGGGGTGTGAGTGTGAGTGGGGTAGTGACGGATGTCCAGTAGGTGTGACCTCCCTCGCATTGACCGCTCCCGGTGTTGCTGCAGTTTTACTTAAGTACGGCGAGCACTCAGTGAGCTCGGCCGTAACAATTTTACTTCTTTGCCACCATTCCTTATAAACCCCTCTCTTACACTCTCGTCCTTGTGACGTACTATCCGTGCCATCTGGTGGTTTCCTGTAATTTGCATATTCTTCTTCAAGATGTGTGCGATAACTCTACAGGTGAAATTTTTATTTCAGAGTTCAATTTCTGAGTGAATCTGAATTATCCTTAATTTATGGATATGAGTGTAAGAAATGGGATATTCTTTATGAAAGTATTATCAATATGGTTATATATATATGGTTATACATACTAATATATATGTTTATCAAATTTTCCATGATAAATCTTAAACAATTTGAATTCCCACTTTTGATAGATTAAAGACCCACTTCCGGTTTTTCTAATTTTATAAAATTGACTGCAACTTGTTCTCTAAGTAACGTTGGAAACGAAATAAATTATAGTTACAAAAAACTAAAAAACACGCTTTTATAGTGAATCAAACTAAAAAGTAAAAAAATAATTCTTAATATAGAATAAAATGATTAGCGTGAAAATGTATATAATATATTAATGTCATTGTGTTGGAAAAGCGTGGGGTGCTCGATATCAATTGTGTGTGTTATAATTTCTTACTAGTTCTATTCCAAAAGGCAGATTTAGTGTAAAAATATAGTACAAAGCACCCCATGCTTTTACCATAATGACAATACTTTTCTTGTTAATCATTTTGCTCTTAATTTGAGAATTATTTTTTAATTTTTAGTTCGATTAAATATCGAAGCGTTTTTTTTGTAGTTTTTTTTTAAAACTATAATTTATTTTTCTCGCTTCTTAGTCCGATCTATAACAAATGCGGGTTTTTTTAGTTTTTTAAACCATCATTTATTTACTGATGAAATAATCATAAATGAGTCATTTATTTTAGATTCTGGAATACCCATTGGCATCCTATCAGTGCGTGCAAAATGTAGGATCAGCCAACTGAAGGAAAATGGAAAAGCCAAGTTTGAAATATTTAATGCGAAAAAAGGTGTAAGGTCAATGATATTTTTCACTAAAAAGAACACTATATTAATCATGAGCGTTTTCACTTTAGGATTGTAGCTTAATCTTTTAGTCGCCAAATCTGGAAGTAGGTTCAGGAATTAGTTTCCAAATCTGGAAATTGTTAATCCTGATGATCCTGATCAAAAGAATGGAACAAAATTATAAAATTATTGTTATGTCATCGGTACTTGACAAGTGTACAAAATCTTGAATTAATCTGATCTTTTAAAGAGGGTAAAAATTGACTTCAAAGATTACGTTACATACAAATGAAGCTTATAAAAATGTGTTAAAAAAGTGTGTTTTGTAAAGCCAAATGATATCTCTATATTCAATACAATTTAAAAATAAGAGTTTTGACTGAATTTGGTCCTTTTAACGTTTTAACGTGATTTTAACGTATACCTTAAATGTAATTAGGAAGCTACATTGCCAGCTATGATTTGTGTTGCTCGCACTTTGGCTAGCACGTCAACAGATTTCCGGATTTTCAAGTCGTTAATGCAAAGAACAACCTCTAAAGGTTCCTGAGCAGCAAGAAAACTGTTCTAGATGACGTACGATTGGCTTAAGGTATCCGACTACGTTCGGAACCGCGATTTTAAAAAAGCGCATAAATAAAAAAATTTCATGATATTTAGTGTCATCAGATTAGAATACATAAATACAATTGTTTTAAGAACATTTTGACAAAAATAATTTAATTAAATATAATATTTTGGCAAAAAAGTAACTTAGAATAATATTTTTTCCAAATGTTCTCCTTTTGTGAAAAATGGTTCTATTATAATAATAATTTGCCTGTATATAGCTCAGACATCTCTACAGAGGATCAACTAGAATTTTTGAAAGATTCATATTATTTTCAGAGTTACCACCCATTGAAATAATTATTCGCGTTTTTTTCTTAAAGTTCCTCCCCTCTGTTGTCGTAAAATATGAATAAACCCACTTCTAAGTTATATATTTCAAAAATTCGAGTTGAGTCTCTGTAGAGAGGTCTGAGCTATATACAAGCAAAATATTATTCTAATAGAAGCTTTTTTCACAAAAGGAGAACATTTGGAAAAAAAAAAGATTATTCTAAGTTAATTTTTTGTCAAATTATTGTATTTAAATAAATTTTTTGCCAAAATATTGTATTTAAATAATTTTTTTTGTCAAAATGTCCTTAAAACAATTTTATGCATATATTCTAATCTGAGTGACACTAAATATGAAAATTATTCATTTATGCGCTTTTGAAAATCACGGTTCCGAACGTAGTCGGATACCTTAATGCAAAGAACAACCTCTAAGGTTCTTGAGCAGCAAGAAAACTGTTCTAGATGACATTGGCTTAAGTTGATGACCACATGCCAATTTTCCAAATTAACATGTAGACGTTTTTAGTTGAGCCTAGCATAAGAGAAGGGAACAAGGTATGCTTGTACATCTTGTAATATTTCACTATGCTTTGATCCCTGATTTCTAAAATTTCCTGGAAAATAATTGGTTGAGTATTAATTTAATGGACTATAACGAGAATTATTTTAGGAAATCTAAATATTTTAGTTTTAAATCTATTCGTTTATTGATGCAACTTCTTACATGAAGTTTTTCGACTGAACTGAAATATTTTTATGACAAGCTGTAACGTTTGAAAGAATAACGGTAGCGTATTCTTGGTTAATTAAAATATGGAATTTATTTACGTCACAACTATTGAATATTATTTACTAAATGATACAGTAAAGTTATTAAATTTAATTATAGATTGTTAGAGTCCAATATTTTGTGAGAGGAGGATTCGTTGGTTACCGCTCCCGTGCAAGTTCAAAAGCATCTCTCTCCCTCATCTTCCGGTCGACGAGCTAGATTCCTCGGGGATCAAAAAGGGGTTGCGTTGCACCTGCAAGCTGCACGTGTGGGTGTCGGGTCTACAAAAAAACCGACCAGATGTTGATGTTTGGAGAAGCGACGTTACAGCTCTCGCCCTCTCTTATAGAACTTTTCCGTTGAGAAAAGTTTAATGGAATGACGATGAGACAACTAACAGATTACCGACACATCCCTTCATCAAGCACCACTATATTTCTGAGCTGCAATTTTAATTACTAAAGAAAACACTGAACTAAATTTGGAATTACTTATTTCTAGTGAGTGAGTGTTCTTGCTAGGGAACTTACACAAATCCATATTACGAAATAGCAATGTAAGCAATGTAAGAAAACATACTATAACATTAAATAAAAAATACAAACTCTCCTATCACAATGCCTAGTATCAATTATACTAACAACATGTTATATCAAAAGCTAGTGTAAGACCTTGCACATAAAATATTCTTCGCCACAATACTTAAATAAAATTATACTAACAACATGTTGATATGATATGCGAAGTGTACAACCTTACACACAAAATATTTTTCACAATATGCCTCTTGCGTAAACGAAATACTCATGTATATTTTAAAACCCTATACACAAAATTAAGCATATTAATACATTTGCTTTTCATGGCTTTACCATTTGACACGCATCTCCATTCGATATGATATACAGTACTAGTAAATAAATAAAATTAATACAATTATTAATCTTTAACTAAAAAACATAAGCAACAATTATTATTCATGAGCAAGAGAACATTGTTAACAAGTCCTAATTATCTATCACCGATCCGCTGAGACTATCTGCATTTTTGTGACTGTTACCCGACCGATGTACAATTCTAAAATTATATGGTTGCAAAGCCAAAGCCCATCGCATCAATCTAGGGTTAGAACTAACATTTTTATTCAACCACACCTACGGGTTGTGATCGGTCATAACTAAAAATGAATTTCCATCTAAGTAATAATGTAACCTTTTATTTGCGAATACAATACTAGCACATTCCTTCTCCGTCGTACAATAACGCTTCTCTACCTCTGAAAATTTCTTACTCAGGTAAAGGATTGGATGCTTCTCACCTTGTTCAGTTAATTGTGATAAAACTGATCCCATACGTGCGTTTGAAGCGTCCGTTTGAACAATGAATTCTCATTCAAAATTTGGCGCGTACAAGACGGGCTTATCAATTAGTTTCCGTTTTAGTTCTCGGAATGCGTTTTCACACTCGGTCGTCCACGTAATTTCTCCCTTCTTTGCTCTTCCCTTCAACGCGTCCGTCAACGGAGCAGCGATTACCGAGAATAGATTTATATATTTTTGGTAATAACCCGCTAGACTTAAGAAAGCACGTATTTGGGTTTTCGTGCGAGAGATAGGGAACTCTAGAACAGCCTGAACTTTGATCTCGGAAGGGGTGCGAAAACCCTGACCCACAATGTGACCCAAAAATTTGACATTTTGTTGCGCAAACTTACACTTTGAAGGTTTTATCGTTAACTTAGCTCTCTTTATTCTCTGAAGAACCGTTTCCATATGTTTAATGTGCGACTCCCAAATATCTGAGAAAATTGCGATATCGTCTAGATACGGGACAACGAAATCCTCTAGTCCGTTAAGTAATTCAGCCATGAGTTTACTAAAGAAATATGGAGCATTCTTTAATCCGAAACTCATCCTTAGGGGTCTGTATGTACCAAAGCTAGTACAGAAGGCTGCGTATCGCTGTGCAGTTTTACTCAAAGGTATTTGTCAATCTCCCTTAGATAGGTCTAAGACGGTAATAAATTTAGCCGCCAATACTTTTTCTACACGTTCTTCGATATTCGGAAGAGGAAAATATTCCGTTCTAATGATCCCGTTTAATTTCCTGTAATCTATACATGGACGAGGTTCTTTCCCAGCTACCTCAACTAAAATCATAGGGGACATGTAATCCGATTCTCCTACTTCAATGATTCCTAATTTTAACATTCGGTTAATTTCGTTTTTTAAGATTTCATTTTGTCGGTGCGACATTCGATAGGGCTTCGTCCTAACTGGTTGATCGCTAACTAACTGGATTTCGTGTTCAACCAGATTAGTTAAACCGGGATTGTTTGAAAAACATTTAGAGTATTTATTTAATAATTCGCGCAGTCGATCCATTTGTTTGTCGTGAAGGTGTTTGTTCAACTCGCTAGCCTGGATTACGTCCTCTAAATCATAAACGAGAGAATTGTTTTCTAAGTATGGGATTTCTAATTTCTGGTCTGCGAGAGAGTTTTTTGTTTCATCATTAATAATTACATTAACGTGTTCTGGCCTTTTGTAATATGGTTTTAGCATATTTATATGATAGATTTGAGATGTTTCGCGTCTGCTGGGGATTTCGACTAAATAGTTCGTTTCCGAAATTTTATTTAAAATTGTCCCAGGACCTATCTACTGAACTGCTAATTTATTTGCTCTGGATGTAGCTAACACTAGGACTAAATCCCCATCCTTAAATTCACGTTTTAGTGCGTTTTTATCATACCAAGTTTTCCGCTTAACTTGCATTTCCTCCATTTTATTTATAGCTACTTCTTGACATCTTTTTAATCTATTTATTAACCTTTCTATTATTAATCTATTTATTAACCTAATCTATTATTAACCTTTATCACCTTCCAGGTGCTGTTGGATTTTTTCTGGTGTTGGACAAATTTTTGCCGAAAGACCTCCGGACTTAACTTGAATCTTTTATATAAGTAATAATTTCTTTACATAATCGTAATTTTCGGCTTGTTCCTCCGGTTCGCGAGCAATAAATTGCACGATCTCTAGGGGTAACAAACCCAATAATTGCACCACCCACTCTTTCTTTTCTATTGACGCCCTTTTAGCCTGGCGTTCAAAGAGCACTAGTTATAAACTAATATCTGACTGCTTAGGATCGAAATCTGGGATCAATTTTTTTAAGTTTAAATTAGAGGTTACAGAACATGCATTTGTAGAATCGTTTGATTCATCGTTTACCCTAAATCCGGATTCTATTTTAAACCTTTCTAAATCAAATTTCAGCTGTAATTCTTTCTCTCTTTAATGTGCCTGCTCCTTTACTAACTCCTCCAATCTCATTTTTTCAGCCCTTTTCTAAATCCTCTAATCTCATTTTTTTTCAGTTCTTTCTATAACTCTTCCAATCTCATTTTTTCAGCCCTTTCTAACTCTCCAATCTCATTTTTTTTCATCCCTTTCTAACTCCTCCAATCTTTTCCGTTTGCAACGATAGTCTCATACAGATTTTTAACAAATTCCTCTTCATAACCTTCACTGTTAGTGATTGCAATTTTTATGCTAGGGACAGTCATATTTAAAGTGGCATTTATTCCTAATTCCTCAGCAAGTTGCAACATGTCTTGCTTTTTTCCCTTTACCAAGGAAAGTCATTTTTTATACGATATCAAATAAATGTCACGCTAAATTTTTCACTATTTTGTTACTATTCTCTATTAATACAATAACACTGGTCCCATGCATACACAGAAATACACAAAGAAAAACTTAACACTAAAAATAATCAAAATCATTCAAGAGACTTAAAACACAATAAATCTTAAGCTAAAATTGCACACAATGCTTGAATTACAATTACAATTCTCTAGAAACAAAATAACACTGTTCCCATGCAAGAAAAAACACCAAGTATTTCAAAATTTGTAAAGAACACTTTAATTAAAATTCCTATACAATATGCAGTTTGCAACTCAAAAATATAACAGTACTCACCCTTTTAAAGTTCTCAGCTTGCTGTCAGAAGCAAATTATGTGCACTAGTGGTTTTGAACTCTTCCGTGTGAACAATAGTCCTTTTGACCAATCTTGAATCTTTCACCCTTAACAATAAGTGTGGTCAGTTTGACCAGCCTTGAATTCACTCGTGGCACTGCTCCAAAGATGAATTCAATCGCAGCACTGCTTCCGAAAATCGCTTTCCCTTCGGACACTCTCGCCGTTAACACTATAGATCAGTTTGATCTTCTTTGAGCAGGACGCTCTTTTCCTCCGAAGCTGAATTCAATTGCAGCACGGATTCCGAAAATCGCTTTTCCTTCGGACACTGGCCGTTAACACTATAGATCAGTTTGATCTTTATTGAGCAGGACGCTCTCCTTCTCCTAAGCTGAATTCAATTGCAGCACGGCTTCCGAAAATCGCTTTTCCTTCGGACACTGGCCGTTAACACTATAGATCAGTTTGATCTTCTTTGAGCAGGACGCTCTCCTTCTCCTAAGCTGAATTCAATTGCAGCACGGATTCCAAAAATCGCTTTTCCTTCGGACATTGGCCGTTAACACTATAGATCAGTTTGATCTTCTTTGAGCAGGACGCTCTCCTTCTTCTAAGCTGAATTCAATTGCAGCACGGCTTCCGAAAATCTCTTTTCCTTCGGACACTGGCCGTTAACACTATAGATCAGTTTGATCTTCTTTGAGCAGGACGCTCTCCTTCTTCTAAGCTGAATTCAATTGCAGCACGGCTTCCGAAGATGTCTTTTTCTCTCTGCGTTGCGGTACGTCCGTAAAAACCCAAAATCTCCTCCTCTCACGGGTCCTGAATGCTAACTTTTTATCCCAAAGCGCTGCCACCAAAACTTCTAAGATGTAACGTTTGAAAGAATAACGGTAGCGTATTCTTGGTTAATTAAAATATGGAATTTATTTACGTCACAACTATTGAATATTATTTACTAAATGATACAGTAAAGTTATTAAATTTAATTATAGATTGTTAGAGTCCAATATTTTGTGAGAGGAGGATTCGTTGGTTACCGCTCCCGTGCAAGTTCAAAAGCATCTCTCTCCCTCATCTTCCGGTCGACAAGCTAGATTCCTCGGGGGTCAAAAAGGGGTTGCGTTGCACCTGAAAGCTGCACGTGTGGGTGTCGGGTCTACAAAGAAACCGACCAGATGTTGATGTTTGGAGAAGCGACGTTACAAAGCATTAGAGTTGAGACAAAACATTACTGCGGCCGCATTAGGTGTTGCCATTGTTTGTGTATAATTTGGAAAATTTATTTTAAAATTAACAGATCCCCAAGCTGTGTAACCAACATGACAAAATATATATTTACATGGATATTAACAATAATATTTATAAATTCTTAAACTTTTGTATACAAAATATATCTAATTAATAATTTCTCCTGTAGACAATAATGTTAGCAAATTAGATCTTATAAATATCACGTAAGGCGATATAAAAAGAAATACGCAACATAAGTAGTTAAGATGGCCTTTGTGCAGCCACTAGGGGATGGTAAGAAACATTCTTCTCACAAAAAATGGTCTTAAAAATCAAACTATTTTCAGGTTACAGGCCAAATAAATTTATTTTTTATAAATCAATCTCAATTCAATAAAATAATTTTTTCTAGAACGAATGAGAGTTTTCATAAACGTCGCATTGCAAGGCAACCCGAGGGCTATTGTTGATGGATCTCGTAATTTTCAGCCATGGCCAAGTGACGAGGACATCTGAGATGGTTTCCCTTCTTTTTGAAATTCCACATTATTCCAATGGGATGGTTCTGAGCCCCAGACATATTTAATGTGCATCTGTTCCTTTACATGGTGGTTTTTCAGTAGCACTTGACATGAAAGCATGGCATGGCAGCCATGATTTCTTGACCACTAGCATAACGTTGTGGCGAATGTTGTTCCGGCACCATTTGATTACGTCGCTGACCAGAAGCGAATGGTGTTGCTGCCTGAGGAAGTGGGGGAAGGGTTTCCTAGAATCCCGTTCCCCTACGTTCCGGATAGACTCGTCTAGAAAGGACATGCGGAGGACCGGTTTTGAGGGTCCCGACTGGAGGGGAAGGCAGAAACGTGCTCTGGATGTAAGATTGTTTTTTAGAATGTCTGTAAATAAATTGTACATATTTATATCTCTAGCCTGGCTGTGAGTTTTCGTACTCAATACGTCTCAGTCTATTTAGTGGAGGCACCGATGGAGATAAATAATTACACAAATGTAATTTTTGGCTAGAGATATAATGGATGAATTCAGATTGAACAGAACGGAAGAAAAGTATTTAGACCATCCTGGTCTTTGAAGAAACGCCACCCGAGCTATCGAAAATTATTCAGACCATCCTGGTCTTAGGAGCAACCCCGCCCCGGTAATCGAGAAGTGTTTAGATCATCCTGGTCTTAGGGAAAACGCCGCCCCGTCAACAAAAAATTCCTGCAAGAGGAAAGAAGATTTGTGACCATCCTGGTCTTAAAAGAAACGCCGCCCAGGCAACAAAGAATTCCTGAAATAGGAAAGAAGAAGAATAAGATCAACCTGGTCTTGGAAGCGCCGCCCGGAAACTAAAAATCTTAACTACGTAGTGAGGATCAACAAAAATGTATTTCAGGTACGATTTCCTTCTCTATCTGGCCAAATGAATTTAATCATATATCGTGCATATTTTTGTGTTTTGAAGTATTAAAATTTGGTAACTAAATTGAATTACATGCATTGAAACTAGATTGTTTTAATGCTGTTGTAATTGGTTCTGTATTTATAAGCATACAATTTCGCGAAGCAAATTTTGCACTTGAATATAGATATATATATAATATTTAAATTTGTATGTCACATCCTGTGATAGTGGAAATTGTTTAGTTATGTACATATATATTTGTGTGTGAGTAGCATGATTATGTAATACTGTGCATTTTATTTATTGCATTTCCGGTGTGATTTTTAGAATTGCGTAAGCTACTGGTAGAAAGGTTTAATAAAAATCTATAAGCATTTCACAAGAAATAATTCTTTTTAAAAAAATGAATATTAAATATTTATTTTAAGCTATTTTGTATGTAAAATAGAAGGTTTTGTTTTAAACTTTGCTTTTTATACTTTGCAATTTGTTGTTTTTTAATGAATATTAGTTTATCAAATACGTATTGGACTTTTGCTATTAATGATTACCAATTTTGAATTTTAATATTTTATTATTATTTTCTTAAGACAAAGTGTATAAGTGATATCGCATTCATTTTAATTGTGGGGTTTGAAATATTTTTATTGTAAAAACTTTTTGTATAAAATTGGCTTATTTAGGAAAAGGTCGAATAGCAGAACTACGATATATTGCAAAACAATTAGGTGAAAAAGTAACTGATGATTTAAAAATTAAAGACCTTAAACATTTTATTGTAAATAGCCTAAATTACGAAGAACTCGTTAGAGAAATGTTAAATATGATAATTGAGAAAAGGTTAAAACCTATAGCACCTCACGTGTCAGTAAATACTTTTATTTAAATGAAATATATATACTGCTCAAAATAATTAAAAAATACTGCGGTTTTAGGTGGATCTTGTGGCTGAGAAACTTTTTAGCTGATTGATACATGGTCGACAGACGTAGTAGGTTATATAAGAATAAATTACACATGTTTGGCAGAAAAAAATGCATTTTATTGAGCATTTGTGTACAAAAGGAAAAAAACACAATTTGTGCATATGAGAAAAAAAGAATAAGAAAAGGTGTTTTCAACAAAGGAAATCATTTTCAGTAAGGGGTATGGTTTCCACGGACGGCCAGCAACGTTGAGCACC
Source organism: Trichonephila clavipes (assembly GCA_019973935.1). Lineage (NCBI taxonomy): Eukaryota > Metazoa > Arthropoda > Arachnida > Araneae > Nephilidae > Trichonephila > Trichonephila clavipes. Next base: position 519,190 of record BMAU01006735.1, read on the forward strand.
TTTGAGGCATGGAGTCAATGAGGCTATTAATCACGAGTTGGGGTATTCTGTCCCACTTTTCCAGAAGAGCTCTTTCCAGTGCTTGGAGAGTTTGTGGGGGTGGTTGGCAGCCAGCAACTCGTCTTTCTAGAGCGTCCCAAATGTGCTCTATTGGATTCATGTCTGGAGAACACACTGGCCATTCCATTCGTAAGATTCCTTCCTCGAAAAGTAAATCCTCCACCAGGTTAGCATGTTGTGGCCTGCAGTTATCGTCCATTAAAATGAAGTAATCTCCGATTGCTGCAGCCTAAGGGACTACAACAGGTCTGAGGATCTCCTCCCTATATCGGCGAGCAGTCAGAGGTCCATCTGGAATGATGTAGAGGTCTGTGCGCCCGTCAATGGAGATGAAACCACACACCAACACTCCCCCACCGCCAAATCTGACACTTTCGTGCACAAACGCAGGATTATTCCTATTGCCACGGTCCCTCCAGATGAAAATACGCCTATTATTCGGATGAACAGAAAAACAGGACTCGTCAGAAGAAAGAACATTGCTCCATTCATTTCTCCTCCAGTTCACATGCTCTGTTGCCCACTCCCTGTGGTCGGGACGATGCCTTGATGTTAGTCTAACACATACCGTCGGTCGATGAGCATGCAGACCTACACCATGGAGCCGGTTTCGGTAAGTCTGAGGAGTTGAAACCCCGTGGTACCAGTAGCCGAGTGAAGGTGTTGTTGGAGAAGAGTAGCGTTCATATTTCGGTGTCTCCGAGCCGTTAACACTAAATAACGATCTTCATTGGGCGTTGTTGCCCGTCTACGACCTTGTCCTGGTCTTCAGCCTGCACTTCCAGTCTCCAAAAAAACGGTTCCAGATCCTGGAAATCACACTTTGTGACACTCCAATGGCTTGCGCTACTTCGGCTTGAGTTTGGCCCCTTTCTAACCTACCAAGAACTCTCCAAGCTTCTGAATCGGTTAAATAACTTCGGTAAGACATCGTACTCATCAAAATAAAGCAGTCAATGAATGCCGATCAGCCTTGTCTTCATTTCAGTTGAAACTCAAATTTCATTCGCTGCCGCTGAAGTGACGTTTTTGACGTCGAAGTCAAAATTAGCATACTCCACAGTTTGAAAATCAGAAAAATTTGCATTTGTGATTCTCTTCTCCCATTTTCGGCAAAAAAAATTTCTCTTATATCTTTATTTTATATAAAACTTACAATATCCATTAATTGTTTTGAGCAGTGTATTTTAAGCACTAATGAATTAGAAACACTTCTTAAATTAAAGAAACATAACTTCGGTAATATAAATAAAGTAAGTAGTAAGTCTCAAAACGTTTCACTGGATCCATATACTAACAGAAATAAGGAGATGGGGTTGTGATGCCTGTCCTTAGAGAAACAGGGGCCTCATTAGATATAGGTTTTGAAAAATGTGTTGCACCAGAAAAGTTTGCAGGTGAGCAAGGATTAGTGAAACATATTCATGATGATACTATGACTTGTCTGCAACCCGCAGAAATAAAAAATTGAGTGTGAGTCAATACACGTGGTCTCAAAGCCAATTGTTAGTCCGGGACATTTGGATGTGGAAAAATATTTTTTGGAGGATCAAACAATTGAACTCCTGGAACCGGATTTAGAACAGAATGGTCTACCAAGACCAGAAATAGGGAATGAAATTCAGACTCGCAGACAACGAAGAAAAGAAACAGGAAAGAGCACACGCCTAGAAAATTTCGGGGATCAATTTAGATTGGGAGAATGTATAGTTGATAATGGGGGGGGGATTTTGGGCCTTCGTTTACAGGAGAGGTTACGGACAATGGGAATTTGCTTAAACTTAGTGATTGTGAAGTTATGAAAGCACAGCTGAGGTATGAGGAATCAGCCCACTTGATTCAGGGGATAGAAAGTAACGTCAAGTGATCAAGAAAAAGCATCCAAGCAATTAGTTCTTGTAAGATACGAGTTACATATTGATGCAATAGAACCCCTTCCTATTGCACCTACTAGAGACAAACATTTTCCTTGCCTGTTGACATTTTAGTTTGTGCGCATGCAAAAATGCACCTATTTATATTATTATTAAATTTAAATGATTTCTTATCATTTTACAAACATTTTTCTTTCATTTTTATAAAATTTATTTAGTAAAACCATCATGTAAACAGACTGCTTTTATTGCTCTGTTAGTGTAATAATTTTACTGTTGGTCTTTAAAAGACCAACAGTAAAATTAGAAGAGACAAAGCTTCTACTCTTTTATATAAATATATTTTTTATTAATACATGTTGTAAAAATATCACATGTTAAGGCAACAATTTTTCATTTATTTTCTCCTCTTGTATTGTATACAAAGCTCACGTATATAATTTTCCACACTTCCAAAGGTGCAAAATAAAGTGTAATATACTATTAAGTTTGTGAATCAAGTTGTGATTGATAAAAATATTCATTGTCAAGGATTAATTTGTCATACGGGGAATCGTAAAGGCAGTTCTTATTAAAGCAATATGTTCAACTTGGATGCTGTTAAATTTGTATTTGTTTCTGATCAGATTTCTCTTTTAAAAGGAAACCTTATCAATGTATGTGTGTGAATGTGCTGAGAAAGTTTTGTGAGGGAAAAAATCTTTATATTTTAATGTGTTCAGAGTGTTTTCTCTGATTGAAAGCTAGAATTTTTATGCATAAAAAACCCATTTTGTGAAAAATATTGCTTATTAGGTATAATATTTTTTTAAACATGTAAATATAGGCATAACCAATTTTTGAATATAAGCATATTTTTATGAGTAGTGATTTATTATGATAATAATACTGAATATTGTGCATGTATCTCAATATTTAATATAGTTGTGTGATTCAGAAAGATTCTTAAAACATTTCTGATTTTAAAAAAAATTGTTCTTATTTAGAAAAAAAAATTCTAAAAAGGTAACGTAATCATTTCATTTGTATGATTCTGGAGTAGATTTTAAGATGTGTTAAGTGTCTGATGTTTTTTTAGTTCATGAATAGGATTTTGAGTAAATATGATTGAGTTTTATTAATTCGAGTTATTAGCTAGATAAAGTGTAACTTGTATATATCTAATAGATAAGAGTTGTGATTTTCTCATTTATTTTGAATTCTTATATGTTAATTGTATTGTAGTAAGTAATTCTGGCCAGAAGGGATCGTTTACTGTTAAAAAGGTAGTGTTATCTAGAACTATATATATAAAAGATATCTCCTATTGACAATTTAAGTGATTTTAGTGGATCTTCAAAGAACAGAACTTTTCCTTCATCAGAAAAAGTTCTCTTTAGAGGAATGAGGAGTTTGTGGCGAATGTTGTTCCGGTACCATTTGATTACGTCGGAAACCAGAAGCGAATGGTGTTGCTGCCTGAGGAAGGGGGGGGAGGGTTTCTTAGAATCCTGTTCCCCTACGTTCCGGATAGACTTGTCTAGAAAGGACATGCAGAGGACCGGTTTTGAGGGTCCCGACTGGAGGAAAAGGCAGAAACGTGCTCTGGATGTAAGATTGTTTTTTAGAATGTCTATAAATAAATTGTACATATTTATATCTTTAGCCTGGCTGTGAGTTTTCATACTCAATACGTCACAACGTACCCCCCCGCAACTCTCGCATTGCAGAGGATGCCCAGGGACTCTTGGGCTTGGATCCCCAGACCTGACTTTGCAGGGAGAGGGAGGGAGGGAGTTAATATTCTCCGTTACGCCACTTACCACTTGACTACCGCGGCCTTCAACATTACTAGAAAAAAATGGCCCTATAAAGGGTTAACTGACCACAACTCTTTGTCACCTAATCAATCGCAGGTTAGAAAATAATTTATGTGTGATACTTTGCTCATACTGTCTAATTTATTGCAGAACTCTATCTAGTTAAAGATCTTATTTTGTTTCATATATGATTTAGGAAATAAAAAATAAAATTTAGAATTATTAAACGATGAAAAATATCAGTGGTAGAAAACTCTTGAAATATAATATTCTTAGAAAGAAAACTAAAATAATAATAATAATAATAATAATAAATAACACTTGACTTCGGACTGGGAGAAAAAATACTTTAAATTCGTAGCGGCATTTTAAAAATAATTATTCTCAAAACGGTTTTGATTTAAGAAAAAAACCCCAGAAGCAAAACAAATTCAGAAATTATTTCTCTACAACAGCTTTTGATAACAACAGACACGTCATCGACTAAGGTGAATTGTCGAGTATTAAACTCTATATTTTTTCTTTGGAAATTCAGTTTAGTTCAAAATTGAATAATACACTTGTATATCCATTTAAAACCCATTTGCAAAGCAAAAAGTTAATTTATTCAATACCTTTTAGACATGAGGCCGATTTTAGTTTGTGTTTTTCTTTCTTAGTGTTATATATTTTGAACCCATGAAAAAATCCTCACTCAAGAAACGTAAAGAAACTTTGGAAACGTGTTTATTTATTCATGAAGGAGTTCCTTTTGCATAACAATAGAGACTTCCTGACGGTAGGATAGATTTTCTTTTGCGAAGTGGTTAAATTCTTCAAGAGCGGTAGCCTATTGTGTAAGTTAAACTGCTGGAGGGCAAAATGTTTACCTAATATTGAAGTATTGAACAATATTTTGAGATGAATTTGGTTTGAATCCCATTAAAAGAAGGCATGAATGCATAATTTTTGTTTTACGTTATTTTAATTCGTGTTATGCATCAAGTAAAGTTAAAATATTTTAAATAATATTTTGTTTGAATTGTGACCTATGAAGCTTTGAGCTTACATTTTGGTATTGTTCAGTATATTTTTTAGTTTCCACTATATTTTAAAATATTAATATCTAAAATGGATATTTTGTTCTAAAATGAATACACAATATTGAATGTAGAATTTTTGCTTGGTTATAGAAATTTTGTTTCTAATTGCTTAAAATAAGACGTTCATGAAAGAAAGGATCTCTCTTTTCCATTCTTTTTAACTCTTACTCTCCTTCTAACTCTTTCTCTCTTTTTCTCTATCTCTATCTTTCTCTAAAAAACCCTCTTTCCATCAAAATCTCGTTCTCTAACTCACTCTCTCTATATGTAATATAAACTTTCTCTAATTCTCTCTCTCTCAATAATATACACTCTTTCAAATTCTCTTTCTCTCTCTCTCTATAACTCACTCTCTATTTTTATAATATAAACTCTCTAATTCTCTTTCTCTAACTCACTTTATATATCTTTAATTCTCTCTCCCTTTCCAACTCTCTCTAATAACTTTCGAATTCTCTCTCTCTCTCTAACTCATTTTGACTCTCTTTCGAACTCTCTCTTTCTCCCTAACTCACATTTTAACTCTCTTTCACGAATGATCTCTATCTCTTTTCTTCTTTCTCTCTATCTATAACTTTCTGCTTTCACATTTTGTCTAACTCTCCCTCTTTCTTTCTCTCTCTCTCTCTTTAACACTTTTTCTCTATTTCTAACTCTCTCTTACACACACGCACACACATTTAACACACGCACACCCTTTAGGCCTTGCTAATAGATTAATAATACACGATCTATTACAATATGCATCAAATTTTTGCTAGTAATTACACAGAAATATCACGTTTTCCAAAAGATCAATTTTTGCATTTTGTAGATAAATTATGTTGTTTCTTTTCATTGGGATCCAATATACTTTCAATGATTTAAATCAAGCAGATATATATAATTTAATTTTATTATTCTTATGTTAAGTTATAATAATCCTTGATTTGTGATAAAGGATACATATTCTTGTTAGAAGATAATAAAATCTTCAAATAAATATTTGAATGATGTCATCATAAAAAGCTCAAGTACTACATATATGTTCCTGAAATTACCCGTCCTATCAAAATGCACGGTTTTCTCAACCCTCAGCCATCATACACTCCAAAGTCATGACAAAGAAGTTAACATTTCCCAAACGTTCAATATAGTCTGTAGTAAAAGCTGTCTACAGTGTCAAACATGAATTCTCCGATGGCCGTGGAAAACGCAAAACATCTATTCCTAGCTAAAAAGTACTTTATTTTGATATAAAAAAAATCCACTACAATCTGCAATCATCACTGTTTTTGATTTTTTGCTTACAATTAACCCTTCCCTGGACCATTTATTTCTCTTTTGAATTACTCGAAATGTTTTATAATTTATTAACAATTAAAAAAATAGCATTGAAAGAAATATATTTTATTTTGCCGAATTTTATGTTTAAATTTAAATTTTAGACGTGAGAAGAATACTTCCCAACGAACCATTCACTATCATAAAGAAAATTAAATTTAATAATGATTATTTACCATGAAAAGGTGAGAATCATGGTGCAATGCACAAGGGGATATCACATTGTGCACACGTATTTTTTTTAGAGGGACCTTTTTCTTGTCCCTTTATGAGACATTTCCTACATCGTCTATAGTTAGAAACTATCTTTGGCATATGATTTCCCACACTGGAAAAGCGCACATCATCCGGAGCTACACACTTCTTTGCTTGGAAGTTAGCAGGACGTTCTTTCCATTTTCTTGAAGAATATCCATCTATTAGCTTACGAGCGAATGTTATCTGGTCTAAACTTTTGTTTCTTTTGTTCACTTGCCACAGTAAGAAACTATTTATACTGGTAAGGTCAATAAGAAAATAAAAGATACGATGCCATCATTTTACCGACTTTTTATTTGGTATCTTTCTTTTCTTTGATCGAAACGATCAATCTCTCCCATGACATCGTTATATATAGCGACAGCATTTGGACAAGGTACTTTTTCTTTAGCACCATCATTTTTGTCCGATTTTCAGATGTCATAATCACGAGATTATGTGCAGCAACACAAAACTGAAGCGGGAATTAGTCTTCCCATCGTTATAGTAACAATATATTATAATGGGTTTTACGCTTCCCACAGGTATATTTCGTAAAAATATGTGAATATGAAGTAATCTTTCTACGCAGAGGCGGCTCTAGGGCCTGACAAACCGGATCCCTGTCCGGAGAGGTACATTTTAAAGGTGGCATTTTGATTGGATCTGAAACACAATAAATTTAATATATTTTCTAAAATATTATTGGGTGTGAATTTGGAATTTCATTTCACGTATCTTATTTTCTTATTTTGTATACTCTGTATGTTTTATGTCAATTTTCTTTTATGTCGAATCATGGAGGGTTCAAGGCGGGATTATATGTTGAAGCATGAAATTTCATATTTTTATACATTTTTCACAAGTAACTTTCTCCCCATTCCGGAGTGGGGTCACACCGGACATTCCTTTCACCCATATGATGTCCGGTGTCAGCTATGCAAAAGAGGACAGGGGTAGTAAGTTTTTTGAAGAATAGAGAATCACAGGAAATGTTTTATTTTTGTCTTGAGTGTAATTAGTATAAGTTAAAATAAACGTTTTTGATCCCCACCATCAGTCAACCCTTTTTGGCCTGTTGAAATGGATGAATCCATCTCTTGCATATTATTCGCGGAAATTGTTCAAGTTTTATAGTTCGCTTCTTCTTCTTCTTGTTCATTTTTACAAAAACAGTGAAATACGTTTTACACGAAAACACTTAAGACAAAATTTCGGTTATCACGAAGTAGTACAACGATCCCGACAGACTACTAGGATTTTTCATGCATTTTTTCTCTTAACACGAAACGAAAATCACTTTACACGAAAAGATTTTCCTTATGAGAATTAACAAAATACGGAAAACACTAGTCATGCATGCTTGTTTAAGAGGGGTTTGAAATGAAAGAGAGGGGGTTTCACACATGTTTTGAAGAAAGGGGACTAACTTTGTCTTGAAATACCCTAGGAATGGACTGTGACAAGATCCATTTTGGAATATTTTGAAAGCTCAAAAAATATCATTGATGCAGATTCTGACGGCGAAAATGAAATGAATAATTCATGTCATGTTTCCACGTCATCCGAAATGCGGAACATCATGAAAAGTTTGCGCAATTATTTAGAAGTACACTCCAATGGTGAAATGAATAACAAAATGAATGACAAAAAAAAGACAAGACAAAGAAAAATATCAGATTTTTTCCCATGAACACAATAAATGTTTTGTTTCTCAAAAAGCTTGAAAATTTTGCATTAAATTACCGTAAAATCCGGCGTTTAGTGCGCACCCATACTTTCAAGCCGCAATTTTTAGTTTTTAGGTATATTCGCCTTATATAACTCGTACTTCCTTTTTTACAAAGGGACCAGAAGTAGGCGTGCTCAATGCAGTATGTTTTTAAGTTATTTATTCGAGTTATTATCCCAGGGGTTTGAAAAAAGTAGAATATTATTAGAATCAGAACCATTTAACTTCATTAAGGTATGATATTTCTTTCAAATACATAGAATTCTGATCACTGTAGAAATTTTATTTTTATGTTCATCTCTTTTTTTTATTTTTGAAGCTATCATTTTTAAACCTGACGTATAACACACACCGCTAAATTTCGATCTTAATTTTTGCGTTAAAAGTGCGTGTTATAAGCCGGATTTTACGGTACATTAAGTTCTTTAGAATGTTTTTATTTCATTGAATTTCTTTAATAAATGCGAAAAATATGTTTGTGAATAAATTGTACTCTAACAAACATAACTTTGTTAAATATATGCCATTTTTCCCAATATCTCTTAACACAACATGCTTTTAACGCAAAAAAAAAAAATCAGTCCCCTCTGTTTGTGTTAAATGATTTTCCCTGTATTAGTTAAAGAACACTTTTTCGATTTTTTTTGAGATAAACTCTAGTTGGCTAGGGAAAATCTAGCGAATGTTTTCCCTATCTACTCATACGATAAGGAAAATAGATCATCCAAGGGAGTTTAGAGAAAGAAAGAGGACCCAAGAACAATTTTCTTGGGAGTTGTTCCTCCAGGGAGTTGGTCTTCAGTAAAAGGGGAGGGGGGCTGAGGTCAGCAACAGCCCCTGGAGACGAGGCATGTTCGTGTCAGCCCCATCATCAGTCGCCTTCATCCAATCGAAAAAACCCTAGATAACGGATTGCATTGGCTATCAATTGGACAATTCAATTCGCTTTTCCCTTCTGACGGGTTGGTTCGATACTCGCTGAGACGAGTTGTTTTTTTTTATAAAAGGGAATTACAGGGGAAAAATAGATTTGACGGGAGGTTTTTGAAAGGTGATGATAGAGCTAAACGAAATTTATTTGTACTTTGTAGATTAATTAATTTGGGAGGGAATAAATTAAAAGAAAAATAGGTTAGCACATATTTTTTCTAGAGAGTTTAAAGAATATAATATTAAATCAGTGCTTCACTAACTTTCAATATTTGAGACCCAATATTCAGACATAATTTTCTTCACGCCCCTCCATATACAATAATAAAGTATTGAATTCAGTAATAATATATTTTGACGTTAAAGGTACAAGACGACTTTAACCTTTTACTACCGCATTATGATTTACTGCAGTTTTTTTCATGCAATATTCTTTTTTGAATCACTACATTGAAAATTGAGGGATATACATGAACAAAATACTCAACTTTGGGAAAATTAATCCGTTAGAGCTAATTAATTAATTAAAGATATTCAACTATAAAATTAATTATATGCACTGTGCACTTAAAATAAATAGTCACATCATTTTCTACGGTCTTCATTAACATACAAAAAAAAAGTAAATAAGACGCTTATCTTTTGACATTAACTATTTTTTTGGAACAAAAATGACTTTCTTCGGAATCCACTGAAAACGTAATTTCTGCTATAAAACTATTCACCTTCCCGCTAAAATACTCATCATAGAAACTGTGCTGCCATATATTTTGGAAGAGTGGATTTAAAAGAATATTCCTGCTAAGTATCCTTAGAGTATTCGTAAAAATGGTTATTCTATGTAATTTTAAAATGAATGGCACTTATAAATACCCTCGGTAAATAAAGGGTTAACCTCTTAAGTACCGTTTATATACCCACCGGCGTATATAAACGTCTCGCTTTCAGCCAGTGCATTAAGTGCCCCGGACGTATATACACGTCTTCTCATACTTCAAAAAGACGTATATATACGTCTTTTTGAAGTATGAGTTTTTGGTGCCTTGCTATCCATAAAATTATTTCGAAGGCTTTGGAATGCAATAAATTGATTTTCACAAAGTTTGAGAGAGATTTACTTATTTCAGAGGATTTGGTTATTTATTCCTTTTCTACCTCCTCCCCCCCATGCACTACTTACGCTCGCCTACGTGTTAAGAAACGGTGGCACTGGGGAGCGAACCATGTAATTTTTAATCAACATTTAAGGGATTCCTTATAAACCGTACAAATTATCAAGATAAGTGTTAATTTTGTATGTGACAAGCCCATGAGGTCACTGGTAGTTATTAAAGTTGTTCTCAACATAGTAATTAAATTAGTATTCTTAACTTAGTTTTAAATTAATTATAAAATATATTGCCATTACTGATATATTTATGAGTGTATTATACCGATGTAAATGTGTATTTTATTTGTTTATTTTGAGTAAACTAATAATTTTTAAAATTAGTATTTTGTTTTCGACTTTCCAATATGCTCGCGACCCCCTTGTAGGGTTATCACACCCTTCTAGGGAGGCGCTCCCCACAGTTTGAGAAACGCTGTATTAAATACTATTTTTACTGAGAGATAGATGAATTTACTGCCTAATTAAATTATTTTCTGTTTCCTCCGTTTCTGTGTTTGAATGGAAATTCTAACACAGAGTAAATTCGTCTTAGTATATTTATTATTATTGGAAGTATTTTTAAGGCCTAATTCTCAGTATTACCAAATTTGCTTGGAACGTTTTTTATGTTCACCAAACACTAAAAAAAGATGTTACTTTTAAAAGAAAAGTTTTTTTTTTTATTTGGAGGGATACAAAGATTGAACTTTTGATGATAAAAATTCATTGAAAAATTTGATTTATTTGGTAATAAAACAAATTTTTTAGATTATATGCAGAATGTATACGCATACTTTAAGAATTAGGTAGGGAATTATATATGTGTGCGTAGGATACATAGAATTTAGAATATCGAGTTTTACTTTAGAAATATAATTTTTCTCATTTGCGTTTGTTTAAATTATTGTAGGTTATTTGGCATGGATTATACTTTAATTTCTTAAGGGCACACAGAAAATGTGCTTAAGGAACACATCATTTTTACCGCAAAGGTGTTTTTAAAGTAATTGTGCATTTCTAACTTATTGATCTGAGAAAATTGTGAATTATTAACATACTACGCTTTTAATGTGTTTCGTATTTAAAGTATCTATATACCTTAAAAACTATTCTATATAGTCTTCCCTACATGGCATACAAATGTAATAAAATGCAAATGTAATAAAATAAATGTAATAAAATGTAATAATATTTTAGATGTATCATTTGTTCAAAGCCATTTTATAAAGTCCCATGTGATGGTGCAAGCATAAAGAAGTTTTGTAAAATCAACTTGTATATTATATCATTACGGTCATATACACTTACAGTTGCTTTTCGTACTTGATTCAGCATTGTAGCAGATTTAGATCGTTGATCGTAACAGATTAACTACTGAGTTTGAAGTAAATTGCAATGTAGTTCGAATTAAATAATAATTAAAGGTAGCAACTAATGAAGTTCATCTTAAAAATTTTATTCAATAATAATAGGAATAAATGAAATAGATAGTCAAACTTATCTTTTAAGGTATCCGAAATCAAAAATAATAACTTTTCTTTTAAAAAAATTTTTTTTTATAACACCATTAATTATTACTCTTGTAATAAACTGATACGATATTTTTATCACGTATACACGATGTTTTTATCATGTCAAAAAACTCGTAGAAGTTTAAATTTTTAATTTACCTGAGGCCGCGAAATTATGCCTCTTCAACCTACACTGCTCAAAACAATTAGGGAGCACATGATTTTAACAAAAGTAAGCAAAGATGTATACCAAAAAGTAACATAAAATGAATCATCCATAATTTAAAGCCTACCAGCAAACGGAAAAAGAAAACTTTATATACAAATCAAAGTTTATGACGTCAAAAACCAGAAAAAGGAGATAAGAGCAGAAATCGGGATGTTGCAGAAACGTCTGTTTTATTGCCGTAACAGTGAAATTCAATTGCGCAGTATTTTTTTTTTTGAGACAAGGTTACTTGAGAATGTCTCAACAACGTGATTTACCGGAATCCATGGCATGGCGTGTTATAGGCAGACTGGAATCCGGGCAAACACAACGTAGTGTCGCGGACGCTGTTGGAGTCGCCAGAAGTGTTGTTGCAAGGCTATGGAATCGATTCCAAGAAACAGGAAATGTTAGACGTCAACCAGGGGCAGTTCGGACACGCACCACTACATCAACTGATGACCGGTATATACAGTTAACAGCCCGTCGAAACAGAACAGAGAATGCTACGCAGCTGCAAAGACAGTTGCTCTTTGCAACAGGACGAAGGGTGTCCAGCCAAACAGTACGTAATCGGCTTCATGAGGGAGGGCTCTATGCACGTAGGCCAATGGTCTGCATTCCGTTGACTCCACGCCACCGTGCGGCCCGAAGAAGATGGGCTGCTGAACATCGAGATTGGGAGCAACATGATTGGAGCCAAGTGCTGTTTACAGACGAGTCCCGATTCAGTCTAGAGTGTGACACCCGACGTGTTCTTGTATGGAGGGACAGGGACACTCGAAATAACCCCGCATTCGTTCGTGAAAGGTCACAATACAGAAGAGCTGGTTGGAAGGTATAGGGTGGAATCAGCATAGGCGGACGTACGGACCTGCATATCATTCGTAATGGCAATTTGACGGGCCGAAGGTATGCAGACGAGATACTTCGACCTCATGTCATCCCTTACACTGGAGCCATTGGAGATTCCTTTCTTTTCCAGGATGATAATGCCCGACCGCATAGAGCTCGTCTGGTGGAGAACATGCTTGAAGCTGAAACAATACAGCGTATGGAATGGCCAGCGTGCTCTCCTGACCTGAATCCAGCCGAGCATGTTTGGGACATGCTCAGACGAAGCATTGCTGCGCGACCAAGGCCGCCTGCTACGGTCCGAGACTTGGAAATTGCACTTCTTGAGGAGTGGAACAGTATTTCCCAAAGTCTGATCGATAACCTCATCGCATCCATGGCAAACAGGTGTGCAGCAGTCTTAGCTGTTCAGGGAGACCACACGCCCTATTAAAACTCATGCATCATGTCTAAACAGTATCTTTTTTATCGTTTACATGTAACCAAATTGTTGCCCTAAATCATCTTTTAATGTTTTTTTCCATAATTTTCAAAGAATTAAAGCTTAATTCCAAATTTTTTACGCCTTTTTTCTGTATTGCGCATTGATACGCGTGTAGTATGCATTGTATGCCAATACGTGGCTATATCACACGTTTTTCTTCACTTTTTTGCTTGCTCCCCTAATTGTTTTGAGCAGTGTAGATGCCTTTATCTAGAGAATGTACTAAAATTTTAATGTTTTATTAAAATTTGAAAATTTTAGAGTTGATTGAGTAAACATTATAAGAAAAATCACATTCTTCATGAGACCATTATTTAAATAACAAGCCCTAACTCAAAAAATATTCATACAATAAGCAATATTTTTGTACATTCTCTAGAAAATAGCATAAATATCAGGTTCAAAAAGTGTTATTGAAATACATTTGTAATATTTTGAGTAATCAGACTCGCCATGATAGATTTCGAGTAATTTAAATGCCCACTTCTGCTAGATCAAAGACCCATTTCCGGTTTTTCTAACTTAATACAATTGATTGTAGCTTGGCCTCGAGGTAGAGTAGAAACAAATACAATATTTTTTTTGTAAAGTCAAAGAATGACTCTATTCAATAAAAGAGAAAACAAAAATATCTGTCTTGACCAAATTTCGTCATTTTCAACGTGTTCGGATACCTTAAGTGTTTTTAGTGAAAAAAGTGTCATTCTTTCTTCGTTTTTTTGCCAAAAAACTGCATAAACTTTCTTACCAGTAATAATATCCTTAAAATGTGAGATTTTATACATACATTCTAATTCAAGTTCTACTAAATAACAAAAACATATTCATTTATATGCTTTTACAAACCATGTTCCCCAACGAACGCAGCAGATGTCTTAATTTAAATAATATTCTGGAAGTAAATTGAAAGAATGCTCGAATACTTCTCATTAGTATTGTTATGATAAAACACAGATAACATATTTATGCTTATTAAATTTTTTAAAAAAATACAGTTTTTCTTAAAGCCGAGTGAAGGATATAATCATTTTCAACTGAAATCAACTTCTAGATGTTTGTTAGTTTTAGTAATCATCTTTCTGAAAGAGCAAAATGGCGGGATTTGTGATACCAATTTCAATAGTTCCTCGATCACCAGGCTTGAACCTAAATTGAATCCCCCGATCCAATTTTAGATTCGCCGTCTTCAAGAAGATTATTAACCAGCTGAAGTTCTGAAGCTCTACAACTTTTCAATTGAAGTTAAAATCATTTTCCTTCCTTACTTTTCAGACTTTGAGAGCTATTTCGTTATTTTTTACCCCTATTCATTCAATTCAATTTGTACTTAGGAATTGCTGAAGAGTGTGAAATACCAAAACAGAAAAAAAAGAAGCTTTGTGTACGTTGCCTGGAGGCAGATGGAAAGAAAGTTTCGAAAATGGCGGAGAGTGTTAAGTTCTTTTAAAAAAGCTTTTTCGTCATTTTGATGTTTTATGGGGTAAATATACTGAGAATAAGGGAATATTCTTGTAATTTTCTCTTAATAAGGGGAATATTTGTAAAATATATATACTGTAACATTTCAGAAGAAGGTTTCAAAAAGTGTTTCTTTGATGTTTTTATAAACCTGTATTTAAAAACGTTTTTGTTTGTAGTGAAAAGATCTACTATATTTCATTCCCTATTTGATGTACATATATCTTTATCACGAACAAAATTTTTGACCAATCATAAATGAAATCTCATCTTTTGTTAAATTATTTCAGTTAAAATTATCATTTGAAATTCTCAGTTTATTTAGGTGGTGTCACGTTCTGATAGCGAAAATGTTCAAAACAGAAGTTCTCTCTTTATAATTGTTATACAAGTCAATGCAGTTATTCCATTATTGATTAATGTATTAAAACTAATAATTGCAAACTAATTTGAGGCTTACTTCATCTTCTTATGAAATTCTTAAAAAAGTACCGAATGTATAAAAGATGGTAAGACATATAAAAAAATTAATAAATATACGTAATACTTCTATTTATGTAGATCCCAAAATGTGTCTGCTTCATATTTTATAAATATTCTTCCAAGCTCAGAAAATAATAACTATTTTTTCTTTAAAATAATCACATGAAAATGCAAAGAAAAAATATATTAAGTATATTTTTAAATTAAACAATTACATTTGTCATTTTTAAATTTAAACTGACATGATAAATATTTCATTTTTAATTTTTTTTTGATTACCTAATTCAATATATATACAAATTCCTTGTTTTCAAATTCTTTATATTAAATTAATTATAAAAATGTTAACTTTATTTGTGTACATATATTCTCTTTAGATTTATGAGAAAAAATTTTAAATACGCTAAATATGAATTTGAAGAGTTTTGTTATTTATATTCAGAATGTAAAGGAAAAGCACACCAAAATAGTTATCCCATTTAGGAAATATTTAAAATTTGTTTTATATGTGTGCGTTTAATCCTTCATTTTTATTTGCTTTAAATATCTATAAATGCTGCTGTTTCAATTTTAATATTTATTTGAATTTCCATTTAGTTGTGACACAAAACTTTCGTATTTTCTTTTCGGAACTTTTTTTCAAAACACTTTATTTTGACATGAAATATGAATATAACTTAACTATAAATTTCAAATATGTTTTTAAAGTATTTTTAGGATCAGTTAATACGGCTACTAACAAAGGAAATTGAAATGGACATAGTTTAACAAAAGGTCAGGGTTTTCTTTCAAAGAAAAATATTAGAACTAAATTTCAAATAACTATTGTTCAAAAATGTTTGACATTGTTTTAACATTCAGGTTAAAGAAAATTTGGTCAGCTTTGTCTTCTACTTTGTTAAAGAAACGTCAGAATTAGATTTTTACGAATCTATTTGAAACATTAAAATGGAATTAAAATACTTAATTATTAAGACCCAATCTCTGTGTATGAATGGGGTGGAAAATTAATATTATACAAGTATTTTTTGCAAGAATGTTTATTAACGATACATTATTTGGCGACGTAAATTGCAATGTTAAGCCTTAATCGACGAGGATGACTCCTCATCTGGCATCCCCCTTTTTTAACTACTACACCACGCCAACGAGAGGAGGAGGAGTTCCCAAAGAAACTGAGCTCACTCTAGAAAGGTTTAGAGCTACAAACCGATCCCTCGAGAAAAAACCCCTTCCACGTCCAGACTTTATTGAACAAAAATCAAAGTTTATATTTTATAAACGTTAGAAGACAGTAAAATGACAAAATATTAATTTAAAGGGAACTGCACTATATACATACACGAACGTGTACGTAATACAAATATACAAAACAAATATAATAAAAATAATAATAACATAAGAAGTAAAATAGAAGGAAAAAATAATATATATATTTCAACTTTCCCTCACAAATTCAAAAGGGAAAAAAAAAGAGAAAGAAAGACAGGAAACAAAAATAATAAAAAAATAAAATCTTTTTATGAACCATATTTTTAGTTGGTGTCATCACTTCCTGTGGATATTTAAAAAACAAACAAACACCGGAAGGAGTATTGTTTTTTTCGAGACCAGATGGGTAAAATAAACAAATAAATAAAGAGAAAGAAAAGGGGAGGGGGAGATTAATTATTGAATTAAAGGAGAAAAAAACGAATAAGAAATTAACCAAAAAGTATACTCAAAATGTTGATTAGGAGTTAAACCGGGAAGCTGTGATATATTATGTGAGGGAAAAAATAAGGTTTAAAGATTGAGAAGGAACAAAAAATTCTATATTCCCACCTAACGAATATGACCCTAGATAGATTTAACGAGCATATTCCCCCATAGACGGTAGATCTTCTGTGGAACGAAGCTCGAACTCAGTACACGCCAATCACAAGTTCGTGACCATAACCACTAGTCTACTGCGGTCACTATATATTGCTTGAGAGTGAGGGAATATTAGCGTCGCACTATTCAGCTACTCGAGGGTTCGGCGACGGACCTCGTAATTTTGAACCATGGTCAAGTGACGAGGATGACACCTGATCTGGCACCCCCTCTCCTAATTTCCCCACTACACTAACAGGAAGTAATTTGAGCTCGCGACAGATTTAACGTGCATCGCCCCCTACACGGTGCATCTTCAACGAAACAAGGCTCGAACTCATGATACGCCAGCCACGAGTCCCTTACCTTGCCCACTAGGCTACCGTGGCCCCACGATATTGCTTGCTGAAGACTAATAAGAATTACTTTTGTATACAGTTCCTAGATAAGCGAAAATATGAACATACAGAAAATATAACAATTCTAATATATAGATAATACTTGGCATATTAATAAAAAATAACAGAAATTCCACCCATACAAATCTGGAAGTTAACAATCTTATTTAAAAAAAGCTTTATACTTTCGACAACTAACAATTATAGTCCTCCGAAAATAGTCATCATTATCTATTGCAAGTGCTTTTCTATATCTCGGAAAGGTTTCTAGCACTGAAATAGAACTGCATTCTCGATATTAATTTATTCTTACACTATAACGGATGCATGATTAAAAACAAAAGAAAACCTTTAGAGGAACTAATCTCAACTCAAAATAAAAATAGATTGAAGATAGCGCGAAGAATTGGAAGAGATGACCATGAACTTAAGCATTCACATAGCTCTTTATGTAAAATATCAAAACTACTTAAGAGAATATATATGTAAATGAGCAGAAACTCAGTAGAGCTGAATATGAATTAGAGAATCCCCATACGAATTTTGCACGCTTAGCTGGATGATTTTCATCGGCTTAATGGATCAGAAAGACATATAATACATTTGGATTCTCATTAATTTTCTGCTTCTGACTTCATTGCTTTGGAAACTATTAATATCAGACATCTGCTTTTCAGACGGTTTCACAAAACAATTGTTCTCGCAAATGGAATATGTGTGATTGTGATCTTGCAAATTTTCAGAACTTACTGTACTTAAAGTGTATTATGTATTCGTATTTAGTGTACCTGTTTTTCTTTTTCACCGAATATTGGATTTTTTTTATTGTTTTGTAAAGAAAGATGCACCGAATCTCTTTTTCTTAACATTAGTAGTTTACACAGATGTATGGTTTGCAGTAATTTTACAGTTAAGATGTCCGACTACTTGAGTCAACATTTTAAAAAAAAATAGAATGGGAATGTTTTTTGTGTGGTTTTTAGATTTATTTAGAACATTTTAAGAAAAATATGTTGAAATTAGAATGAGAAAAATAAATTATCATCATACTGAAATGGGAAACAATGGGTAACAATTTTAGAAAATTACATAAACGAGGTCAATTTTGTACAAAAAGTTTATGAACAAATTTTTAATTTTTCAAATTTGATGTGTTGCTTTGCTATTAATTTTTAAAATGACCTTCGGGATAAGAGATACTTTAATTTTTACAAAAACTAGTGCACTTTATCTTAGTCATTATATGAAATTGCTTGAAAAATCCTGATTAAATTCACATAAAGGACTGTAAACGACAATGCTTGTGATAAATCTGAAGGTTAAAACACTTCTACTATTATACAGAACGTACAGGTACAAATTCAGTTAATTATTTTCAAAACTGTTTGAGCAATCGCTGTTTCCGCTTGAACATTTTCAAAAAAACACAGTTCGAGTAAAACGCATTTAAAGTATATGGCATCTTTCTTAAAGTAGTGGCATCTGCTTTTACTAAACACTTGTAATTTTTGTTCTAGCGGATGTAAAATAATAGAAAATAATAAACTTAGTATTTTTATAAAACCAATAAGAAGAAAATAAAATCATGAAAGAAATTGTCCATTTTTGGCCAAATTCACAATTTTAGGAGAGTCGGATACCTTAACGAAATGATTTCATTTTGTTTTAAGAATTCTAGTTCTTCCAGTGAGATACGTTCATTTTTTAAAAGGATTTCTGTAAAGTTGTTAGGAAATTATAAGAACTACATATTTCAGATTCGCATACGATTCTCTTCTCAGATGTAGCCAAGAATGAAAAAAAAACAACAACAAAATACAGATGAATAATAAGTTGGTGCTATGTCCTGAACAAGATCTTTAAGTACAACACATATTTTTTGTCATAATTAAGAATATTGTTTTCGTTTTTATTTCGACAATAATTACCGCTAATATATGCGGTAGTAATGTGCTGCTAAATTGCTTTAAAATTTACATTATGGGCTATATAATTCAGACAAGCGAATAATTCTTTTTGTTCAATATTTTTAAGGTTACTTAGTTCGAAACCACGATTTTCAAAAAGAATATAAATGAATATTTTTTTTAATATTTAATGCCATTTGAAATAGAAAATGATTTTAAATTGTTTTGAGAATAATATTACAAGAAAAAATAAAAGTAATTTTTTGGCTAAAAGTAAAGAATGACATATTTTGAAAAGTTCTTCTGCAACAATAATATTTTGCTGTGCAGAGTTTGAACCAGAATTTCTGAAATAAATTATTTAGAAGTGAATTTATTCATATTTTAATACATCAGAGAATAGAAGAAATTTTAAAAAAAAAACCCAGTTTATTGTTTCAAGTGATTATAACTCTAAAAATAACGCAAATTTTTCAAAAATCCTAGGAATATGGAAGTTTCCCTGATACATATATATATATATATATATATATATAGACATAATATTATCATGTAAACATTTTTCATAAAAAAGAGTATTTTGAATTATGTTATTCTTCATTTTTAACCAAATAATTGCATTTAAATAATTTTTTCTCGCAATAATATTCTTAAATAATTTTATAAGTAAATTCTGATTCAAATGATATATATATATATATATATATATATAAAGTCTAATCAAATAAATTAAAATAAGAATAAGCAAAATGTAAATCCTACAAAGCAAAGAATGGGTGACAAAAGGGATTTGATAACCAATAAAAAACCACCAAAATATAAGTAGACATATAAAAAGTCAATGGACGAAAAGGAAAACTATTATGTTTTCTAAAGCTGTCACTGGTTTAGGACAGTGAAATAGGGTTAAGCATGCTTTACAGGATACTATCTTCCCCTACAACAGAAATTTTCGACATAATAGGGCAATAATAAGTGAAGAAAAAACTTAGAGAGAAAAATGAAGTTAAGCCAAATAAAAGCACGTATAAACTATAGTACTTTTTTGAAAAAAATAAACTGAAATGAATGACTGTTGAAAAATTGTACAATGTTTGTGTGCATATTGAAACAAATAAAAATCCTACATTAATATCATAATCTACCTAATTCTTAGATATCCCAAATAATAAAACTATAAGAATACGCGTCTATTGCAAGAATTATACGCTTTTTCAAGTTCACACTTCCGAACGTAGCCAGTCACCTTAAATAGATATGTTCTTATCCAATGCAAAACAAATAAATTTTGAACAATATCTTTGAGAAATACAAAACGATTCGCGGAGAAAAACTGTATAAGACCATTCATATAATTTGTTTTACAATACGCGTAACACTGGTTACAACATGATTGTTTGAAATGACATTATAGTATTAAAGTAATAATATAAAAAGGCATTCTGTATCCTTCCATGATACTCAATATTTCTAGACAATGATTAACCTTTAATATTTCATGGTTAATTAACCAACTGTATTTAATAAAGGATTATTCGTTAGCATATTTCATCCACATAATTTATTCATGGGCTTTATTTAAGTCTAACCAAACTTGAACACTAATCGTTCTCACATGAATGATTTATTAGCTTGCTTTACACTTAGATTAATTAGGGCACGTTTATTCATAGTAATCTCGCTTTTTTCCCTTTTTTTAAAAACAAAAACCCCTATTTCTACGCATTTATCCTTATGTTTTATTTATTTTTGAAACTATTTGTCTACTAATTAATTTTCTAAGTGTTTGTTACAATTATATATCAGAAACTCATTAAAATATGTATTTACTTTTTATTTTAAATGTTTCTTAATTTAATTTAGGATTCATATTACACTATTATTCAATTTCAACATTTATAGATTAGTGCTCGATTCTTCATATTTTTTCGATGTAAGATATATTATAAGAAAAACATGTAAATGATTGCCAAAGTTTAGAACTGAAATTCTGGTAAATATATTTCAGATTTTTATCTTACTATTCTCTTTCTACAAGGTTTGTGTTCGCTTGTTAGCCTAAATATGGAAATAAATATCTATTGATTAAAAAACTTTTAATCTTTTAAAAATCCATAAATGCAAAATCATTTAGTAATTATTTTATTCTGCATACTTGTTTTGAAATTTTCTGAGGGAGCATAAGTCCATTAATAATTACTGAATTTTGTTTTAGAAAATTTTTATCAATATATAGCTATTATAATACAATAGATCTTAATAATAGTAAGATTATACCCATATGGCTTTCCTCGATATTTCTTTTTATTGTCACGTTATTCCAAACTATAACTTATTTCTCCGTAGGTCTTAAGAAATAATTCGAAGAAAAAATAAGACATATTAATTAAAAAAAACTCTTAAGAGATACGAAACTCATGCATTAATATTTTGAAAAATCGTTCATTCTGATAAAACATTATTTTCTCAAATATCGTTTGGTACATTTGTTTTATGTTCTTCATATAATCGCTTACAATTATTTGTCTTTGAATAAAATTGTTTACTATTTTATAATAAATACATTTGTAACTGTCATTTATTTAAAAAATAATAGGTGGAACATGAATGGAATTAATTATGTAACTGATCAAAGGAATTAGCTAAAACTTCTGACTTTTTAATTTTTTATCCCATTTTTGTAACAGATGTCAAGCTACGTGAAAGTAGACTACATTTTCCAAAATTGATCTACTACAACTTGGAGAGAATGATTAAAAGATATATCTAAAAAAATTTTTTCAACTGTTTTGCACAGATTGAGATAATTGCATTGTACCAGAAACGTAATTTATAATACTATTTTTCAATTCCTACTATTAGCTCACATTCTCTCTAAATATATTTATTTATTTATCTTGATGGAATTTTCAATCGTTAATAAAATGCATTTTAAAGCGCTCAATTGAGCTAAAACTTTATACACATGATTATTTTGGATTACAATACAGTAATTTAATTATAATTAATTGATTGAAATTAATTATTTAAAGAATTACAAATACAGCCAAGTTGGCATCATTTTTGGAAACTTGTGTCGAAACTTTTTTTTTCGCACGTTTTAAAGCATTCAGTTGAACTGAAATTTTATATACGCGATTGTTTTGGATGACAATACGATACTTTAATGATAATGAATAAAATTAATTACCTCTTAATGCTGTGATTCCATCCTATGTATATACATATTTATATTAATTGTAACAGTTAAATAAAAATTAGCTAAAATAAAATTTTTCTTTGTTGATATAAGTAGGAATTGACTTAAATTATTTTTTTATGTTCCTTGTTTACATAGATGATATTATTACCTTTAAAATTTAATCAATGATGGAATCAAAAGTTTTACTATCCATTTTTTAAAACAA
Organism: Trichonephila clavipes; assembly: GCA_019973935.1. Taxonomy (NCBI): domain Eukaryota; kingdom Metazoa; phylum Arthropoda; class Arachnida; order Araneae; family Nephilidae; genus Trichonephila; species Trichonephila clavipes. Next base: position 541,942 of record BMAU01006735.1, read on the forward strand.
TGTTTGTGTGGAAAGAAACTTCTAAAGAAACATTTTTTCTCTAGATTAGTGATTGCTTACTATCGATGATCTATTTAGTTGTTATTTGGAGTAAAAGCATATACAAGCATCCCTCATATAACACGGTACTCGTAAGTCCCAGTTTCGATATTACACGGTGTAAAATCTGCGATTATTCTAACACGGATTCAATGTTACATGACACAAAACATGAATTTAACATTAAACGGCTTTGATATAACACTATTTTAAAAAACTGAGTAACTTTTACGTTCTATAAAGGAAAGTTCCAACTTGATTAATATCTCCACTTCACAAAAACACCGATGATTCAGGAAACATTTATAATATTGCATCAGTTACTCATTTAAATTTAATTGATCGGCAAAAAAAAAAAGCTGTAACTAAAAAGGGGTTTTTTTTGTTGCTGAAAAAGATCCTTCAGTAGTACGTAGTGGAAAATTTAATACGAATTGCGAAGTTCTTTAGCTCCTTATACAGAAAACCTAAAATAATTGTAAGATCGAAACAGACAGATAATTGCAACTAACATAAGTCAGATAACTTCTGTAATGATTGGGAGTTAACTAGCGAAATTGAGCTTCAATCAACTTTGAGCAAAATAATAAATTACCTGAAATTTCTGATGAAAGTGATGATAAAAATTAATTTTGTGATCCTAATTTAGCTGTTTCTATTTATTTTCTAATAATAATATCGTAAAATCCAGTGTATAACACACACTTTGAACACAAAAAATAAGATCGAAATTAACGGGTAGCGCATTGTACGCCGGGTATAAAAGTAATATCTTCAAAAAAAAAGAAAAGAGTTGAGCGTAAAAAAAATTAGATTCCTACATGTATCGGAACCTTTTTTATTTAAAAGCAATGACATGCCTAATGAACTTAAAGGGTTGTACTTCTAGAATTACTCTATTTTTTCAAAAGCCCGATATAATATACCTTGAATTTATTACTACAAACCATAAAAGCACTTCACACATACATTTCAGGTTCCTTCGTCAAAAAAGGGGGTGCTTGTTATACGGCGAATATTCCTGAAAATTAAAAAAAATACAGCTAGACAATGTAAGTGCGTTTTATACGCCGGATTTTACGGTAATTATTTTTGAATATGTTTTTTATAGTAGTTTTAATTTTTGTATTACATATTTTTGTATTTGTTTAAAGACTTGAAATTAACTTACTTTTTCACCTGTATACTTTATTGGAACGAAATTTCAGCTATCACAAAATTTTACACTTTAAGACTAGATTTTGATATAACACGGTACACACACAATGCCTTAATTTATATTATTTCAAAGTTTCGTATAATAGGATTTCGGTACAATATGGTACATATTCCCCTGATTTACATTGTGTACCTTCATTATTAATATAATAAATAAAACAAATAAAAAATACTAATTTAAATAAATAAATAAAATAATAATTTAAATAAATAAATAAAATAATAATTTAAATTAATAAATAAAATAATAATTTAAATAAGTAAAATAATAATTTAAATAAATAAAATAATAATTTAAATAAATAAATAAAATAATAATTTAAATAAATAAATAAAATAATAATTTAAATAAATAAATCAAATAATAATTTAAATAAATAAATCAAATAATAATTTAAATAAATAAATCAAATAATAATTTAAATAAATAAATAAAATAATAATTTAAATAAATAAATAAAATAATAATTTAAATTAAATCAAAAATAATTTAAATAAATAAATCAAATAATAATTTAAATAAATAAATCAAATAATAATTTAAATAAATAAAAAATAATAATTTTTAAATAAATAAAAATAAAATAATAATTTAAATAAATAAAAAAATAATAATTTAAATAAATAAATAAAATAATAATTTAAATAAATAAATAAAATAATAATTTAAATAAATAAATAAAATAATAATTTAAATAAATAAATAAAATAATAATTTAAATAAATAAATAAAATAATAATTTAAATAAATAAGTCAAAAAATAATTTAAATAAATGAATAAAAATGTTTTGTATAACATGGTTTTGATATAACACGGTAAGAATCAACCTTGTTATACAAGGGTCATCTGTATATTAACAATTTCTCCTTTGTTTAATTTGAAATTTTAAGACAAAAACTAAGTGAATTGCATTCTTATTTATTAGAACAATGCACCTTCCCTGTGTGTCCAATGATTTCCCACTATTTAAGGAAATTATTTCACAGATAACTACGTTTTTTAAAATTATTTTTTTTATATACTTTAAATCAAGTCAGCAACATTCAGTCAGCAAGTCATTTCGTGTAGAGTAATTTTTGTAACTAATTACCTCAAAAAATCTTTTAAAGTATTCATATTGAACGCACACACAACTCGTTTTTAAACATATAAAATATGAAAAAAACCTCATTTGATATAGAATTTACAATTTATAGACTTAAATAATAAAATCATAGTTTAAGTTTATGTAAATCATTTTTGTACTTTAAATATTTAAAAAATTATATATATCAGAACGTTTCTTAAAAAGTCGTGAGTAACAACAATGTGATAAATAACATTTAAATTTTTGAAAATTATTCCATTTTGTGGTAATTATATTTGTGGCACTTAAAGTATATTAAAGGATTTTATGTAATTATATAGAAATAATTTAAAAATCTAAGAATATGTGTGTGTGTGCATTACGTAGAGAAATTCTATTCATTATATTCTTTATCATTGAATTTTAACTTTAATACCATTAAATGAATTCTAGTTGTAATTTATTTTTATTTGAAATGTGTACTTCTTTCATTTTAAACATTGCAGACTTTTAATTTATATCCATTTTAATTCCGTTTAAGTTTTAAGCCTTACTACTTTCCATAATCATCACATAAACTTTTAAGTTTTCTTTTTGCGGTACTGCAGTTTATTAATTAAATTTGTTGGAAGTAATTTCCCCTTAGGATGTATTCTTTAAAAGGATAATTATCGTGTATTGCAGAAAGTTTTAACTCAAAGTTGAGAAATATTTTAAGGTTAGAAAATTGAATTAAACTTTCCGTAACCTAATGAAAACTTAAATAACCCCTCAAACTTTTAACTTTAATTTGAAAAAATAAGTTCAAGAGAGATTTTGATTTAAGTTTTGTATAGTTCTTGGTGATAATTTTTAGTTTGGTTTACTTGTAGTGGTTAATTATAATTTAAAGAAAAAACATCATTATATTGTTTTAATTTTCATTTTGGATACGAAATCGCTGACAGCTAAACTTTGTAAGATTCATTAAAAATTTCATTCCATAATTTAAAATCTTTATGCAAATAAAAAAAGGCCTCAAATTCACACAAATTCACTAACGCTACGTTTTAGAGAATCAGAGTATGTTTCTCAAATGCTGAAGGACCCTCCTCCTCCAACAGAAAAGGACAAAAGAGTAGGAATCTGAAAAATATCAAGATAAGTCTTGTAGTCATCCTTGTAAAAATAACGTAAATCGAAATCGACGTAGCTGACATAAAGTTATGAAGTTACGAGGAGTCCTATTCGCGTCTGTGACTAATCCTCTGGGAAAAATATTTCTTAACTGTTGTATGTTTATAAAATCACTTCCCGTTGAAAACTCTGATTTGTGTTAATTTAAGTGCTATTTAAACTCTAGATAAGTGAGTGTATGAGTTAGTCGTTAGGCTGCTATTAAAGTTAGATTACTATCTGAAGTCTTTGGCGTTCTTGAAGAGAATTTTTAGTCCGATATATCCAGCCTGTCTAGTGCAGTTACATCGGATTACGAGGTGATAGGTGGCATAATTACCTTAAAATCTGGCGTATAACGCACACCCATACTTTCAAGTTGCATTTTTTTAAATTCGAACCATATTCGCCACATAGCACGTACCCCCTTTTTTATCAAGGAACCTAAAATGTACGTGTGCAATGCTATTGTCTTTTGAAGTAATTTTTTCGAGATATTCTAAAATTATGAAAAAATAATATACTTCTAGAACTACAACTCTTTGAGTTCATTAGAAATGTCATATATTTTAAATCAATAGTATTCCGTTCTATGTAGAAGTCTTAGTTTTTTTACATGCTCATTTTTTTTTTAAAATATTTTTAAAGCTCTCATTTTTATACCACGCGTATAAACACGCGCCCGTAAACTCCGATCTTATTTTTTGTGTTCAAAGTGCGCGTTATACGCCGGATTTTACAGTACGTGTCTCAAAAACTTAGGATTGCTATTAAATTGACTGTTACCTCAACTTATAACATTTCTTGATAGTAAACTGAAAGAATTATAAACATACTGTCATAATAATGACTGATCATTCTGTATCCCAAACTTCAGAGACTGCCGGGTCGCGACACAATTAATGTAACAAAATAATTAATTTAAATCATTTAGATACATTTCGTAATATAACAACCAACCTTACTAACTTAATAAGAGCTACATCTTAATGCCTTTTGAATTATGAAAACGGGAAAAATCTTTTTGAGTTTTATAAAGGTAAACCGTATAAAGGGAGAAAAAGGAACCAACATGTGTTGGTGGTATGCATTAAGTACATATGTTTTAATACGTTAAAAAGGACATCACATCTAAAATATATTTGTAATAACGGATTCGTTTCAAACAGTAGAAGTCAACATCTATAATAAATGCGAGTATGAACTGATATTGCAATTTCTACTAAGAAGAAATTCTGATCATAAAAGCGTCAGTATAAATCTTATATGTTAAGAAATATTGAATGCAACTGTTATGAAATGAAAAAAAAAATGAGTTTTTAAGTTGAGCGAAAAAACGAAACAAAACAGAAGAAAATAATTCAGAATTATTGTGTAAGTTCCGGAGAAAAACACCCTTATCTAATTCTGGATGCACATCTATTTCAAAAGGAGTTTGTAAACAACCAGAAGCTTGGAAACTCCTTGCATCTGGCGAATTGATAAAATATTTTAACTGAATTAGAGACAATCTTTTCAAGAACAGAATAGAGAAACAAGCTAATGTAGCTGAAATTAAAGCATTTATAGAATTTTATACATATATGGGACGCTTACAAACCATCGCACTTGAACTTCAACAATCTTTGAGGAAGGAATTTTGAGTTAAAATATCACGAGTAAAAAATATTAAGTTCAATTGTGTCAGCAAAATGTTCGAATTAGTTATGGTAGCTTCACTACGAAACTTCACTTCAAACTGCGACCCACCGTGTCTTTTTAAGTGGCCCCGTCATGACCCATTGCCCTGAGAAATTCTTTTATTTAAGACAATGTATTAAAAATTTGGTGGGAAATTCTTTTACAAGAAATCAAATATATCAATTTTGCTTTTTTGCTGTCGATATCGTACGGATGCGAATTGATATTCTTTTTCTATTTGTAACGTTTACGGCTAGTGATAACAGACAACAGTGGAATAGTGACAATTTTATGGATGGAACTAATTTTGTTTGAGACCTTTGATACCTTGCAAGTGAAAAATATCCGAATGATTTGGAGGTTGACTGTTTTGTAGTGGAAAACAAACATGTATCCGTACTTGTTTGATTTGTCACGAAAGTGCTGTATTTAAAAAATACCAATAAACAGGAATTATTTAATGAAATTCTTCCTCTTTCAAGAAGTGATAAATAAGCTTTATTGAATAAACTTTGTAACAGCAACGAAGTGTTTCGTCAGTGGTAATGTCACAGTAGTAACAAAGACATCATAAGAAGTTTGTTATATTATTGGTAATCTTATGAAACCGTTTACTGATGCAAAAATTGTGAAGGAGTGTTTCTTAAATTCTTTTTAATTTGGTGTTAGGTATAGTAATAAGTATGTTACGTACTTTAAGAGTACTTGGTACCCCCCAGAAATGACAGACCTATCGTTTTTTATTTTTATTTAATCTTAGTCTTTGCAATATTATCTTTCGATTGATATATCACTCGTGTCTATCGAAAAGTTAGAAGTTGAATAAAACTGAATTTGAAAACAAACCAGACAATTCAGCCACGCCCCCTTTTAGAAAAAAAAAGCTAAAAAAAGCATTTTGATAAAAAATCTATTTTATAAAGAGAAATAATAACATTAAAAAAGAATGCATAATATATAAAGCAGAATATTACCGAGGCAATACAATACAATATTTTTTTTTCTTTGTGAAATGTGTGCATATAAAATTTTTGAATTAAAGGCATTTTTTATATTAATAGTTTTATAATTTTAGTTCTTGTTCCTGATATGTTTTTCATACAAATGTAATACCTCAATATTATAAGGAAAAAAAGACTAAAATTTCTGTCATGACAAAAAAAAATTTTTAAACATTTTTTTGAATTTTCTTATGCAATTAATACTCTCTAAAAATTGATCATTTATAAAAATGTATGGGTTTAAAAAATATGAAAATGCAATTATTTTAAGGAAACATGTGTAACAAGTATCTTAAAGTGGTATTTTAAGTTTATTTAATCTTATTATAATTATTTTTTCAGAATTATAAACTTTAAAGTGCTTTTTCTCATTTTGTGTTTTTCGAAGCATTAGTGAATTCAAAATGCTACTCCTTCCACAATTACTTAACAATCACTCCCATTTTTCCTGCGTGTTATATATAAAGCATGTAATAAAATTAGGGGTCTGTTTTGCTGTAAACTAAATAGTTCTTTTTTAAAAATTAAAATGTAAGAGATATTGACTTTTTCGTTGATTTTTAGCATGCATATCAACATTTTATTTTCTCTCAAAAACGAATTGAGTTATTGTATAATCGATCCCTAAAAATGCTTAGAACATCCATAAGAATATTAAAAAAAAGTTCAGGTAAAAAAAATAATATTTACAGAAGGAGTAGAATTTTGAAATTTTCGAAATTTTCTTAAAAAAAATTAAATTTTTGAACTTGGGTGAATAATATGTGAAAAATTCTATCGCGTCTCGTTTTTTGAATATAAACATTATATAAAATACTGAAATATAATTTTTTAAATACATAAATAAAGAAAGTAGTTCAAAGGGTACCAAGTCCTCTTAACTGACTTGTCTTGTTATTTCACGAAATAACTGAATCATACACTTTAACGGTAACATATATATAGGGATAAATCATTTGCTTCTATGTAGAGAAAATGTGTGTGCTATTTAATGTTGAGTTTTATTAAAAATATTGATGCATTTTATTTTCTAATTTTGTTGTTTTAGATTTTATGAATTATTTTTATGATATTAGAGTAATAAAAACATTTATGTATAAGATATAGAAAGTACTCTGATCTCTTTTCGTTTTTGGTTCAATTCCTACGATTAGCTCTCACACTCTCTCTTTATTTATTTATATATCTTGGTGGAACTTTTAATCCTTAATAAAATACATTTTAAAGTGCTCAATTGAGCTGAAATTTTATATACTTGGTTATTTTCGATGACGAGATACAGTAATTTAACTATAATTAATAAAAATTAATAGATTAATTCTAATTTTTCAAAGAATTACAAATACAGCAACGTTGGCATTATTTTTAGTGGCTTAGCGACACTTTTGGCGACTTGTGTCAAAATTTAATAGGTTTTTTTTCTCACGATTTAAAGCATTCATTTGAACTGAAATTTTATATACACAATTGTTTTGGATGACAATACGATACTTTAATGATAATTAATAAAAATTAATTACCACTTAATGTTGGGATTCTGTCATATGTATATACATATTTATATTAATTGTAACTATTAATACAAAGAACCTAAAATAAAGTTTTTCTTTGTTGATCTACGTAGGAAGTGACTTATAATTTTTTATATTACTTGTTCTACACCTTAATTTGTGCACGAGTCAAAAAAAAAAAATTATCAGATGCGAAATGATATTAAAAGGAATTAAACTAGTGCATATGAATATTTTCAACTATAAATATCTTAAGAAAATAAAAAAATACTTTAATTTTCTTTAATGTTCTGACTAAAACACTTTTGTAATACATTCCTGTATCATCAGAATATAAACAAATAACAACTGGAGCTCTTTAAGTCACAAATTCCTCTTCAGACAAATTTTTTCTCTCATTGCAGGAAAATAAAAAGGAAAAAGAAAAAGGAGAAAAAATCCGGTAAGGATTGACGAAAATCAGCATCGTATTCCCACACTACTCATCTTTATTCCAATTCCCTCTCTTTTTACTCTCCCAAAACGGCAACGGTCGTTAAGACTTCATTTGAATATTTTAAGGATCTCCTCTTATGTGCTATCCCTAATAACCATCCTCTTCACAAATAAAAAAAATGGAGAGCATGCTTGCAAAAATAAATAACTCGGAAACAAAATATAAGAGAAATGTATTTCAAAGTCCCTGTGTATTTGCGTACATTATTTCCGACTGTGCGTGTGAATTTTGTGGAGTGCCTGTAGTAGCAAATGGGCCCCGAATTTATTCCCGATGATAACATACAAGGAACAGAAAAGTACACGGTCATTTAGATAACAAGTCGCGGAACATTTTCTTATAAGAGCGAGGAGAGAAGGCCGACACAGATTTTTTTGTTGCATTTTTGTCTGCAAAAGGGGAAAAAAATATTTTAAAGTTTTTTTTTTTCCAGCTCTTTTTTTTTTTTTTTTTTTTGGAAATTTGTATTTTTCCGAGTGAGTGTTATTTGGAGCATACGGGAAAGGATGTGCATAATAAACGGGAGATTGTTATTTTAGTTTTGTATCTTTCAAAAGGTATGCTTGAGTGATTTGAAATGCTTTTGGAAATAATTTGTTACGCATGATACTGGGAAAGTTTAATTTAAGGTTTAATAAAAGAAAGGACTTTATTATCACTTTATTTCATTCGTTTGAAAATCATCATAATATCATCGCACCTATTATGTTTTACACGAACGTGAAGGTTATAGGAATAATAATGAAAAATATAAATGTTTTACTTCATTATTTTGATAGAATTAAAATAGGTTTAGTAAAACGTAGAACTAGAACATTATATCTGATCCATTAATTAAATAGATATGCTAATTTGTTTCGCATTATAATATCTACATGTGCATATTTTGGAGAAAAGATTCTTATTCACTGTTTCATCATGAGATCTCGGTAACTATATATTAGACCGCTATCTTGAAATTTTGAACACATGTTCCTTTTGTTGCGAAGATATCCGCTGTTTTGCAAAAATAGCTTCTAAAGACAAGTTACTACCTTACACAATTGTATAAATACTACAAAAAATATATTTTAAAAAATACTAAAAGAAAATCGTTTCTGATTATGTTGGAAATAGTTAATTTGGTATTTCATTTAAGAGTTATTATTACATTAATTTTAAACAAAATTCTTTAAAATAACTTTAATGAAATTACTGTTTTAATTAAATCTGAAAAAAAGCATAAAATACAATCAAAACACTTATGAAATATGAATGGCTTAAATCTTGTAGCCTTTTAAAAAATATGCACAGAAAATCATAAGAAGTAATGATTTTTTGCTATAAACTAAAACTTGTTAAAAAAAATATTGTTTTTGACTAGGATTAGAAACAACAACAAAAAAGAAAAAAAATATTACTTTACACATCATTATAAAAAATATTCTCAAATATCCCTTTCAGAGAAATGTTTATTAAAAAACTTAATAAATTTATTTAAAATTTCAAAAAGTAAAATGTAAATTACGAGAATTTCATTTCGTCACATTTCATAATTAGAAAAAAACATTTAAAAAAAGAGGTAACTAAAATTACGGATTTGAAAAAACAAGTGGAGTTAAAAAAATGAAATAATAAAAATGAAAATACATATAGTTTAAATTAAAATACTGTTATATCAGGACAATTTATTTCTTTTGCTAGGTAATAACATTTAAAAGCATAAATACATCTAAAATTAAACTGAAAAGGTTGTAAAGGGCTAACTCTATTCATTGCTTACTCACTTCTAGAAAATTTTCCTTTAAAAATATTCAAATAATCTTTCCTTTCAAATAGTGTAATAATATATTTCAGAGTCCCATTTGAAATTAATAACGAAGCAATTAGCAGTTTTCTTACAAATCGTTAAAATTAAATTATATCATTACTCTGAGAATTCTCAAATGAATTTTAAGTCTCTTGGTACAGTAAAGTGAAAACAGAAAATCCCTACAGGACGCATTTTAGATATATTGAAAAATAAATTTTATAATATTCCTTTGTGATAATGCAGAAACTCTAAACCGAAAATTATTCTTTTTAAATATATTATGTAACGTTATTTGCAAAAATTGCTTTTGTAACAGCCCATAATATCTATGTAAAGGTAAATAGTTTTAATGTTTCTCATATACTTTAACTATCGGATGCAATTTAATTTATATTCCCATCTAAGATTTACAAAAATATGAGTTTTGAATCCACTTACAGGTAGAGGAATTAATTTAAAAAAATCTGTTTAGTGGAGTATATTCTAATAGATAATTAAAATCGTTTTCATGTTGAATACGAAAATACATATTCTCTAGGAAATTGAATACTTATTTATATATTACTTGGTACTTATATAAATATATTTATAGATATACCAAGATGGAAAAAATATTTTGAAACTGATACATAAAAGTAACAGCTTTCTTTTAGATACAGAATATTTTACTGAGTTTTTTGTACGGTATATTGATATTCCTTAAGAAAGACATTTGGAATAAACAAAATCAGTTTTGTAATAAAAAATTATGTTTCGGTTAAAAAATTATATTCTGTTTAAAAAATTACACACATAACTTCGATTTCATTGTTATTATAATTGATTAATATTATAATTGTTATAATAAACTTTTTAAAATAATAGTAATCTTAAAAAAAACATTACAATTACGTATACATAATCGTAATCATTTTTTGAGTTACGATTAACTTTATTAATCGCAATTCTAGAATCGATTCATTTTCAGAAAAAAAGTGGTTAAAAATCGCTTAAAATTATTAACTGAATATTTAAAAAAACAACAATAACTTGAATTTTATGAATAGTGTACAATTGGGGATTTTTGTCCCTTTAATTTCCGTCTACAAATCTCTCAAATTGTTTATTTCGGAAACACATATCTTAATACAAATATAATTCTGATAATGAAGCTATCATAAACTGCTCCAATTATCTTCAATATATTTGGTTTAAGATAAGCAACGGAATTTCAAACGCTTGGCTACATTCTGATAGAGTATTACAATAATCGCTGATACTAGTTGCTAAATCTTGCTAGAGACAATCTACATGTACGAGTAAGATAGCATTAAAGTAATTATTTTTCTATTATTTAGTTGTATTAAATTATGTTTATTGAAATCATTCAAAAAGTTTAAGCAATTACATTTCGGATTTTAGTTGCAGAAAATATTTGCTACATTTAGGGTATATTTGATCTATTATTAAATCAGAAATTTATGGAAAAAATTTGTTTCAAATGAATTATCAAGATGTTAAAAATAACATTTTAAATAGACCCTAGACATAGTGCAGTTTTTTATTTTTCATGAAATATATTTAAATCTAAGATTGGAGTAGCATGGATTAGAGTAACATGGAGTAGTGTGCCATTTTTGCTGAAACACCTATTTAAAAATGCCCATGCTAGTTGGATTCATAAGTTCCCGAGCCTGTAACGCAGAAAATTGTTTGCATTAGAGCGACTATATTAACATTTATGTGCTATTGCATTCTTTCCACTTTCTAAAAAAAGATTTGTTCTAAATCACGTGTTTGATGGATCGCTACAGCATCCTATCTTGTAAGCAAATGTATTTTGTCGTCGGCGATTGAAAGAAATCGCGTTTGTTGAGCGGGTACTGAATATTAATTTTTGTGTTCGTTTGCGAAAGGGTGCTTTGGAGATTTGCGAAGTACTGAAGAAGGTGTAAGGCTGTGATACATTTTTGTGAACAAAGGCTTTTGAGTGGCATCGACATTTCAGAGAAGGCAGGGAAAGTGCCAAAGACGGCAAATGCTCTGGACGTCCGCAGATTTCCCTCACCACTGAAAACATCGAAAAGGTTTCTGCAGTGGTGCGTAAGAAAAGACTTCAAGCAATAGCAGAATTATTTGGGATATCCTCTGCTACATGTCAACGGATACTGACTAATGATCTTAACATGCATAGGGTGTGTCAACATACATCCCCGCATATTAAACGAAGACCAATCTGCAGATGAAGTTCAAAGTTCATCGCAGGTTGAAATAAAGGACATGGCTAAAAATGGATTCCAGAAAGGTTTCGATGATTTTAGTAAACCATGGCAAAAGTGTATTGGTACTCAAGGGACTTATTTCAAAGATGGATGTGTTTTAGAAGTTTAATTTGTAATATTTTTTAAGTTATAGACTCAGTGTAGGAACTTTATAATCATACTACGTAGTTCAAGGTTTTCCGAAAGACTTGAAATATGTGCTCCTAAAATCAAATTTTCTCTTTTAATGAATCAAACTAAAGAATTAAACCGTTCGTTTGATTATTATTCGTGTAATTCATCTTTGTGAATACTTGGTATTTTCGAAAAGGTTTTAAGACAGGTTTGTAAATAAAAAAAGGGTGGGGGAGTATAAATATAAAGAAAAAAGCAAATATCCTGTTCTTATTGTAGTGTATAAACAGTAAGATTTCATCGCATTTATGTTATAATGGAATACTTCGCAAGATAATGACGAACCTGTGTCGAGAGTGAACCAAAGTCGAGAATGAAATTTATGTTGGCATCCTGTTTACTAAATCTATACCTGTGAATCTGAATCATTGTGCCGCGGAACTTTTGTGTGCCGCCAAATTGTTGAAGTGTACCTCCAATATTCTTGAAGTGTGCCGTCAAATTGTTGAAGTGTGCTGCTAAATTCTTGAATTATGCCGCCAAATTATTGAAGTGTGCTGCTAAATTATTGAAGTGTGCTGCTAAAATACTCACAATGTATTGCAATTAATTTATTTACACCAAATTAATTAAAGTCTGCACATATATTTTATTGGAAATAACGCTCTTAAAAGAGAATCAGTCCGGGCATCAGTTTAATTAAATTTTACATCAATAGGAAATTTTATGGAATTTTGAAAGGAAATTATAGTTTTGATTTGAACTTATAACTGCCAATAAGGCGAATATTCATGTATGCAATCATTTGTTTTAACGAATGCGAATATATATATATTTCAAAATAGAATGTTTAGTAGTTTTAAAGTATAGGTATTTTAATTTTATATTACTGTGGTCACAATATCGGTTAAGCATAATTGAATTGAACTGAATTATTGTTAAATGGCAGTGGCAAATGTATTTGTTAACATATTTACATTAGAAAAAAATCACCAATTAATTTATGCTGAAAATATATTTTATATAAGACTGCTGCAGGTTACTAAGCTTTATTTTGAGACATGGAGCGGTGGAAAAATATTTATCGAATCTCTTGACTATATATATACAGTCGGACTTCTATATAACGAAGTCACTAAATCCCGAAATAATATCGTTATATGGAAAATTCGTTATATAGAGGCTCACCTTTTAATATACTTTATAAACGACATAAAACAAATTTTAAATTCATAAGCAGTATATTTTGAAAAAAAGTAATTGTTCACACCTTTTTTGTAAATAAATATATATTTATTTTATATTTATTTTACCCATCAAAAATAAAAAGAGAAAAATTGCAGGGAAAGAGAGAAAAAAGAATTCCGAGGAAATGCACTGTATTCTCAGCATTAAAACAATAATTTTATACTGAAATTAGCGAATTTTAAGTATACTTTCTAACTTAAAGTACACAAGTAATTTTAAACATACATTAGTTTTGTTTGAAAAAATGCTTTGTTTCACAATACACCTCGTATTTTTGCAATGCCCCAAAAATCCCGTCAGACGTATTTTCTTCACACTGCAATCCGAGTCGAATTATTTCAAACAAATTTATGAACACTACAAGTGAACGGGAAACTAGTTCAATGACATGGGGAGATGAGTCAACTCTCCTGAAGGGGAAAGGGGATGTCGAGGATGTTTCCAGGGAACTGGACAATGGGGCTAAAGATTGCCCTTCTTGGATGAAACGCCCAGAATTCTGTTGCTCTCGGAGAGTTAGGCATCTTATAAAACCAGTTCATGACCACCATAAGGTGTGTTAAAAAAGAGAATAACTTGAAACGTCCTATAGTACTTTAAAAATAGGGATCAAAAAATTTAATCACAAGAAAAAAGTTTGTTATATTGACTTCGCTATTGGGAAGCTAACTTACGAAGAAAATCGTGAAATGTTTTTAGTCGCAGATAAAAGTTCGTTGTATAGAAAAATTCGCAATATAGAGGTTCGTAATATTGAGGATTGACTGTATTTATATATGAAAATAATCAATTTTAGAAAAAAAATCTCTCTCTCTCTATAACGCGCATTTAGCTAAGTAATTTTATTAAATAAACTGTTCTAAAAACATGGGAGTTAAAAAAATAGAAATGTAAACAAGAACTATTTAAAAAAGTATTTTTTTAATGTTTTTTTTCGTAACAATAAATAAAAATGTGTTAGGCTTATTTCCTATGTTTTTAATCATCCGTTGAAAGAAATATTTAAAGTATTTTTTTTAGTTTAATATCAAACACTTTTTAAATAAAAAAAATAATAAAATAAATTTAAAAAAGTCCTTTCATCTGTGTTCCTATAACGAAAGTAAGATTAAAAATCAATTAATTATACTAAAAACAGCTACACTAATAAAAAGAGTAGTGTTTGCTATTTTTTTTTTTTAAAAAGTTTTCCTTTATTTTTGTGTATTTAATCATAAAAATAAATAGTTCTAAAATAATTAATTTAAAAAAAAGACGAACCATTCTTTTTGAAAGGTTAAAGTTAATTAATTTATTAAATTCAGCTCGAATTTAAAATACAGTATAATGAAAATGTTGGGAAAGGATTTTCAAACAGAATGGAAATGCACATTCCTGTATAATTTGTTTCACCAAAGGTTTAATTTCTATTACAATTTTGAAAATTTTGTATTGAAAATGGGACCGCAAGTAATTTTAAAAAACGTATTTGAAACCAGATTAAAAAAAAGAATTGCATTGGGATTAGTATTTGTAATCTAATTTAAATATGTGTTTTTGATAATTTTTTTCTCTTTATTAAAAAGAGGAAATTTATTTATTATTCATTTAATTCTTAATCCTGTTTTTTGACGATGTTTTATGCTCGCTGTTCGATATCCTTTATTTTATGAATAACTGATAGCGTGCTGCATTTATATGCATATAACACTGAAAAGACCAAATTTATTTATTCGTTAAAACCTAAATGGAATTTAAAATGAAACATACTTGTATTTCAATTACAATTGAAATTCCATTATTTGTTCTTTCTAGATTTAAGATTTGAACTCGATGAAATTAAGAATAAATAAAACTCTTTTCATGATTTAGCATCATTTTTGAATATCATACTCCTTGATGATATGATATTTGGAATATGCTTCTTTATACAGATATTTATCAATTAAATGGGTCAATTTTTGTGAATAAAAGGGACAATTTTAAATGCGCTTCGTGTGCATCAACATTTTATAATAGTCACCAGATTTTTTAAAAACAGAAATGTTAAAAGTTTGATAGTATGTGGTAACCTCATTGAAGTTCTCTAAGGCTTGGATTCTTCTCAAAAATTTATAATGACTTACCTCTTATATATATAAAGAAGCTATATTGTAGGACCCTGTATACTTAGAGCAAGTGTGACCGAAACGTCCCATCTTGTAGACTTTACTAAAGGTATGGTGTCCCAAAACCATGACAATATATAAATAGCGTGACAAATCAATCTGGGCGATTAAAATAGGGGGCGAAAAGAGAAGCTCTGTGAAAGAGACCGAGGGGTCAAGCTATTTTAATGTTTAAAAAAGCGATCAACTGTAGGAAATTGACCACAGTCAATCATTATGATTAGAAGGCACCTTCCGAAACAGAAAAATTATGGTAGAGCAGCAATTCCAAAACTACTTGTCACAGGTATTAATGCTAAAGACTGTCTACAGTGCTATCATTTTCACAAAACCAAGTAGATTGATAAGTTTAATAACGAAATATAGTCTGACTACATATATTGACATATTTTAAATCAGAATAACTTAATTTTAAAAAGGAACTTTATTCAATCATTTCTGCATCTCTTCTGACGTTAAGAGTACAGAGGGAAAAGTACGCCACGTGGTGTTTTAAGTGGGTTAACATTTAAAACACAGATGCGGTAAGTATTGCAGATTTTATGATTGTACTTGAAAGTTAATGCTGGGCTATTAAATCTAACGGTCTGGAATTAGACATGTTTATTGGCTAGGCCATGTGTTCGGAAAACATAAATGGGTGATAAGTTTGATACTTGAAGATGAAATGAAAAGAGTGCTAGACAGGGAATTTAATTTTTAATCTAATTTAATTATCCTTATATATATATATATATATATGAATATATATATGAAAGAAATATGTATTACATATCAAAAACAAGAAATAATAGATAATGAACATAACAAGAAATAGCGTAATAAAAATATAAAAGCTGAACATGAACAAAATTATAGAGAAATAAAAAAAGAAACTACAAAAAAGAAGAACCTAGCGAGTCAGAAAGCAATTTCGGACTTAGGACCGAATAAGTGGGGTTAAACTAGTTTGAAGGCGCCAACCTTCCCCCTTTGCAACTCGGTAGGAAAAACCAAATAAAATAAAATAAAAATTCAGAGTATGGAAAACTCAGAGAGTCTGATAAAACCACTCACTACTATTAGGTAACAAACTCTCCCAAACTCTTAATGCAGAAAAATCGCAAAATAATTACGTAAGAAAAGTAGAAAAATCCTAAAACAATTACATAAGAAAAGTATGTTTCAAAAAATAATTTAACAAAATTTCTTTACTCACAGAGCTTTTATGAAGAGAATCAAGCGTCTTGACATCAATGAAAATCAATTATTCACCAAAATAAAAAAATTCAAATATACATAAACACATCTTTTGAGCTAACTTTTAAACCAGCCAGCAAAGACAGATATCAGAAGAGACGACAATAAAATATGGTAGAATTTGAATTGGTTGATTGTCAAAAATGTAAATTTGCTAGGCTCTAATTTGGTTTGTTGTCAACAATGTGTAAGATGTTCAAGATGTGTTTGGAAAAAATGTAAACTGTGATATGAGTGTTATGATATAATCTTCACAGCAAGACCACTAACATGCTGACTTTGAAATCCTATTGTTGTGTGGTGGTTTTGGAATTCGAAGTAGCAAGACGATTAATGTATTTGTGATGAATATAAGTTCTTAAGAAATAAAAAGGGTATTCTCATGATTTAACAACATTGAAATTTTTTTTTATATTATTGTATTTATCTATTTTGTGGGTAGTTAAGTTATCATTTCTAAATAAAAAATTCAAAATGATATTTCTGTAAATTGATATATGCACAAGTTACTATTCCATACAGGAATTTTAATTATATGGAACTTAAACGAATCTCTTTTGTCAAAAATGTTACTGACTACATTATTATTAATAAGATGCAAGTCTAAATCCAAGAATTCCGCCATATTAGAGTTGAAGTTAGTTTTAAGGAGCTTGAGATAATCAGGGTAGAACGTAATATTTGGTTTGTATTCACTATTTTTACCAAAAATTATTAAATCATCTATATAACGATAAATCAAGTAAGAATCATTTACAACATGATCAATTTTAAAAAAATGTAAATATAGGTTCGCTAAACAATTACTAGTTGGACCACCCTGAGGTAATCCTTTGATCTGTTTATAAAGATTCTGATCAAATGCAATGAAATTTTCTTTTAATACGAGGTTAACAAGAATATTAAATTTTTCTTTTTCTTTGAAGTATATAATTCATATTTATCATAAATTAACTGTAGAACCTTAATCATATCGTCAATATCTATAGAATTAAAAAGGTCCTCGAAATCAAAGCCATGCATGGAAAAAAAAAATTAACATATCCTTAGTAACTCTAGCAATCCTAAGCTATTTTTAATTATTGCCGTGTTTTGTAAGTTATCAATTAGATTTTGAAGAAGAGATTGTAAGATCCCAGACTTCGTGATATATGTATTGTATCCATTAGTGATACTACGGAATTTTATAGGGCTTTTATGAAATTTTGGTGTTAAAAATACTTGATATTTAATATTATTTAGATGAATATTCAGTTTTTGTTCAAAGCTAAAAGACGATTATCATCTTCTCTATTATTGTGAATTGATTTTTGAAATGAATTATTATTTAAAATGTGGTTACTTAATATTTTACTGTAAAAGTATGTACAAATTATGGCATAATTACAGAGACCTTATAAACATATGTAATCACGAAGTCATTTTGGATATTTTTATTGATGATTTAAGATCTTTATACATAATTTCATTTTTTCAACAGTGCAATCTAATTCCCGAATTTCTGTTGCTACATAAGATCTAAATTGATTGAAAGCTTCAATCGGCATTCCGTAATTAATTGCAATTTTAAGGTAGAATTTATCTAAATCTTTTATGATTTGTTTCATAACGTTAGATTTATTTTTTGTGATCATCAGTCTAAAACCGGTACCTTTTTACATAAAATTTCTTAACAAATCATCTTTCACGATTCCAAATTGACAACGTGCTGATGATAATCATCAATATAGACTCGATATAGATTGCATTTACATGATTGTGAACTTAGGAGCTTCGAGACTTGATTATAATTAAATATAAATCTACCAAATTTCTTGTTGTATTTGAAAGCCTTTTTAATAATAATATTTTTAATAGGAAAAAAGGATTGAGATATTTTTGAAATGTACTTAAAAAATTAATTTTGTTAAAGGATTTATATTCATAAATAATAATGTACAATATTCTGTAGAGTAATTTTTACTTGCATCTAATTTAATATTCATTTTTTGTACTAAATAGTTATTAAGGTCTCGAATCATATGCATACCATGAGAATCCCGAAATTTATATCTGCTTAAAATATCTGTCATAATTTTCATTTCAGTTTTATTCATGCCAAACATAAACGATTTAATTAAGCCTGTGTTGTAGTTATCATCAAATTTAACAGCTAATTCTGACATAGAATTATTGAGGGTTGACATGTCTCTAGTAACTTTTTCTACGTTTAGCGCTTGAAATTCTCGCTAAACCAATATTATAACTATTATCAATAGATTTATCAAAATTCGGAATATATAATGAATCCTCGAATTTTTGTTTAAAAGTTAGTAAGACATTTTCACCTTTCCAGATAACATTCAAACCATAAGGATAATATGATCTAAATGAACTTATAAAAAAGTTTTCGAACCATAACCTTTGTTTAATATTTGGCACTATTCTAAGTATATGTACAGTTATGTCATTGAATCCATGTTTATGAAAGTGTCCTATCTCAATCTTAGCCTGGTTTTTGTTGCAATCAAATTTCCTTGTATCAGACCTATGTTGATTTAATCTAATATTGATAGTGTTTGAAGTCTGACCTATGTAAGCGAATTTACAAACGTTGCATGTCATTTTGTAAACACAGTTAAAAGTCTTACAAAATATATAACCTGAATCCATATCCAACTGTTCTCCACTCATATATATATATACAAACACCTTTCACACTTTTCCCTATAACATGGCGGGTGCACGTTTGAAGGACATCTGCACTAGCTTATTATTGTGATAGTCTCTTGTCTACTGTCAAGCATGGAAATGGATCTGTTATATGGGCAGCCGTGTCACAAATTTCTGCTAGATCAATCGTAACCTTTAAAGGAAGGATCACTGGGGCGAAGTATAGAGAAATGTTAGCTATCCAGGTCCATCTTATGATTTATTTCCTGCAGAAAAGGGATTTTTTAGGATGATAATATGGCTATCCATGAATTGGGACCCGTCCAATCATGGTTTGATAAACACGAAGATGAAGTTAAACATCTACCTTCTCCCACGCTATCACCCGACCTCAATATAAGTGAACTTTAATGATATCTCCATGAAGAATGGTACAATGTTTCTCCAAGCGCTTTTCAGCACTTGCATGATTCGATGCCTAGTTGAACCCGAGCTGCATTATATGCCATAGGTGGTTCTACACAATACTAATAATGGATTATTTATAAATCTAAAGTGTTTCGATTGTTTTGTAATTGCCTATAGATTATTTTTGATGATATTGCATGGATTATACATTACATTCATTTACATCTAAGTTATAAGAAGTTGCATCTGGTATGATGCAGCCGAAATCAGGGAAGTTTTAAAGGTAGCTTTACTAGGTCTGAGCTCAAGGTCTCGGAATAAAGTAGAGCCTTGTCTCGTTCTCGACTCGTCTTTAATAATATGATGCGGATTATTTTAATAATCCACTGTTATTCCTGGAAATATTTTCACTGAAAAAGTAGAAATTTCAAACTGGATGCCAATTAGTAACAGAGGAAAGAGTGCGACATTGTCATGTCCGTCGTCTATGCCAAGGCTAAGGCCTACCTTCATACAACATTATTACACATTTAGTTGAAGTGTAGTAGTCGGTCGAGTCAGTGTGTACATAGGTGTATGAGGTGAGTCAAATACATTTATTTATTAGGGGTTGTCGTTTTTAAAAGTACTTGACAACGTATGTTATATACCATCTATCAAAAGAAGGGTAGAAGGTGGAACCAACTTTTACGTAAGGTTCAAGAGTCTCAAAATTCTTAAGACGTCACTGTACTCGATACACTTCTGAGAGGTATATTATATCAACATGAAAAGGAAATCTTTTGTAATGTTCTTTCATTCATAATTATCACACACTATTTGAAATGAGCGCAAGAGTCTAAAACCCCGATTATATCGGTTAGGATTGACGAAAATCAGCATCGCATTCCCACACTACTCATCTTTATTCCAATACCCTCTCTTTTTACTCTCCCAAAACGGCAACGGTCGTTAAGACTTCATTTGAATATTTTAAGGATCTCTTCTTATATGCTATCCTTAATAACCATCCTCCTCACAAATAAAAAAACGGAGAGCATGCTTGTAAAAATAAATAACTCAGAAACAAAATATAACAGAAAAGTATTCCAAACTCCCTGTGTATTTGCGTACATTATTTCCGACTGTGCGTGTGAATTTTGTGGAGTGCCTGTAGTAGCAAATGGGCCCCGAATTTATTTCCGATGATGACATACAAGGAACAGAAAAGCACACGGTCATTTAGATAACAAGTCGCGGAATATTTTCTTGTAAGAGTGATGAGAGGAGGCTGACATAGATTTTTTTGTTGTTTTTTTTTGTCTGAAAAAGAAAAAATTATGTTTTAAAGTGTTTTTTTTTTTTTTTTTTTTTTTTTTTGAAATTTTTATTTTTACGTCTGAGAGTTATATGGAGCATACACACAGGAAAAAATGTGCATAATAAACGGGATGCTGTTATTTTATTTTTTTGTGTCTTTCAAAACGTATGCTTGAGTGACTTGAAATGCTTTTGGAAATAATTTGTTACCACGCATGATACTGGGAAATTTGTTCTAAGGATTCGTAGAAGAATGTATACTTTTTTTAATTTTCTTATTTTATTAATTTAAAATCATCAAAGTATTATCCCATCTATATGAATATAGGAATATTTATACGGATTTGAGAGATTATAGTAATAGTAATGCAAAATATAAATTTTTTGCATCATTATTTTGATATAATGAAAGCAAATTTTGATAACATTGAACCTAATATCTGGTTAATGAGAATCACATATATCTGAAATTTATGTTTTTTTTCTTGTATTTAAAATATAGGAGAAAACATACTTTAATCGCATATTCACACACTTATTAAGGTATCTCTGGAACTACTTGGGTGACATATTTTAAAGTTGGCAGAAATATTCCATTCGTTGAGTATACATATGCTAAGAACGGGTTTTACGAAAATCTACCCCCAAAGGGAGAGGGGGTGGTTGTATTATAGATAACCTTTTCCGTTGTTGAATTTTTCCACTTAGATCAGTGATTCTCAACCTTGTTTTCTTGTGGTTAACTTTTAACAATTTCTGAAGTAGGCAACACATTTTAACAATAAAATAAATTTTAAAGAATTTAACTTATCTGTAATACATTATGCAAAACAGTTTATGATAATAATTTTCAATGTTAAATGAAATACTACTACTACAAAGATAATAAAATGTTTATTGAGTAATTGATTACAAATTAATTATAAGAATACATTTAATTCTAAGTTTGAGAGCTTTATGTTTTTTTATAATTTCCTTTATATTTGGTGTTTAAAAAGATACTGCCACTCATTCGTCATCTCCATTTAAAAGTATCAATTTTTTTATATATTTTTATACTTGTTAATGCTGATAATTCGATTTCACGGAAATAAGATCTAGGTAATTGAAACAATATTTTTAGACACTTTTTTGGTAAAAATGAAGCAATCACTTATATTTTTAATCCAAAAATAATTAAATTATTTTAAAGAATGTTTTAAAATTAAATATCAATTGTTACAAAGTGAAATTAGTTTTACCTATCTATTCAAATTCAATTCTACTGCTATCACAAATAGATTACGAACCCAGTCTAATTTTTTATATCCATCTATCCATGACATAATAAGTTCAATATACCAAGAATACCCTCAATTTATTTCTATAAAAAAGCCAAATGATTTGGTTCTAGATTGTATTTTATTTCTTAGATTATAATTTATAATTTTTGGAAAAGAATTTGGTGGCACACAAAAATGCCCTGGCACAGTGATTGAGAATCATTGATTTATAACTACAAGACTATTGTTACACGAAAATATATTTTACTAGAAAATTACAATTAAAAGCAATCGATATTCTTCAGAATGTTCGGAGCTCCGAAATTAAATTTAAAAGTTGAAAAATGCTTACTATATTTGTTGTTTATACCTTTCTAGAAAATGTTCCGTTAAAAATATTCCGATTATCTTCCCTTTTCAATTCATCAGTAATGTTTCTGTGAACCCATTTTAATTTAATTAAGAAGCAATTAGTATTGTTCATACAGATTGTTAAAATTAAATTATATTTACTCTGAGAATTCTCTTGCCACAGTAAAGTAAAAACAGAAGATATTAAAAGAATGCATTTGGGATGTACATATAAAAACATATTTTTTTAATATTCCTTCGTGTGAATGCGGTAATATTCTAACCCGAAAATTATTCTTTTTCAATATATTTTGCAACCTTATTTGTAAAAATTGCTTTTGTCATATAATTATAATTTGGCGTAACAACACACATATCGAATATGATATAAGTATGAAGGTAAATATTTCAGCAAGTTTCAGTAATTTATAAAATATCTGTTGCAGTTTAATTTATATTCTTATTGAAGATTTACTAAATGTGGATTTTAAATCACACTCACGGGATGAAGAATGTATTCAAAAAATATCTGGATACTAGATTATATTCTAAGAGATAATTGAATACTGTTTTAACTTGAATAAGGTAATACATATTCCCTAACCAATGAAATACTTGAAACATTTATTTGTTTGTACGAAAATGGAAATAATATCTGTGAACTGATTCATTAAAATAATAGTGTTTATTCTTATAGATACAATACGCAACAAGTGGGTAGGAACAAAAACAAAAACAGACAAAATAAACAAAATAAGGTTAAAAATAAAATAAAAATGGCAAGAAAAGTCTATTAACCCAATAAATTCCTAGCTTGCCAATAAAGGTCGCACAAAGAGGAGCCATTTTTTAGGGCTGGGCAACGGCGAATGTGGTCAGGATCCATGTCCTCCCAAAAATCGCAGAGCGTGCAGGTAGGGGCCTGTGTAACACGAATTATGTGTAAATGTTTCAGGAGACAGTAGTGTCCAGTGGTCAAACGAAACTCAGCAATTTCTTTACGTCTTGGCCACATGGGATCCTTACGATTATTCCACCAGATCTTATTGGAATTTCTTTCAGCGAATCGTTTTGAAGAGAGATCATATGATAATTCAATTTTTTCTTAATGATACGTCTGGTACTTATAAAAGGGACAGCTTTCTTTGTTATCTGTAGAACAGAAACTCCCTTCTTTGCTAGGTGGTCTGCAAACTCATTACCAGTTACACCGTAGTGTCCAGGGATCCACTGCAAGACGATTTGCTTGGAGTACTCCGACAGACGCTGCAGCAGTTTTTTACAAGAGATACGTAGTATTTTACTGAATTGTTTGTACAAAATGCTTGATCTGTCTTAAAAAAGCCATTTTGATAAAGCGAAATTAGTTTTGAATAAAAATTATTAAAATTTATCCAGTTCCTCAAACTGACTTTTTGCATAAATTTTGTGCCTTACTGAATTACTCCTTTCCCAATTTCTTATTTTTTTTAAAAAAAAGAGCTTATAGTTAACATAAAGATTGTACAAAAACAACGTATAGCATTTTTGTGGAAGATAGATAAGAAAAAAGAAATATTTATTGATGTATTTTAGTAAGGAGAATAAACAAATTCTCCAAAGCAATTTTGAAATAACAATAATAATAAGTTTTACTATAATTATTGTTATATTTATAACTGACTCATAATTGAATTTCCTTTTATTTAAATGAACTATACTTCACAAGAAAGCATACATCAACAAATTATAGTAATTCATTGCTATAATCGTAGTCGATTTCGATTTAATAGACATTATATGTATATTATCGATTAATACTACAATCGATATAGATCACGATAAATTTATTATCATAATATATAGTTTTTCAGTATAAGAAAACTAATTGTAACTTAAAAAGCTATGGTTAATATTCCCCACAAAAAATATGTGGTTAAAAATTGTAAAGTGTCTCAGAGGTGTTAAGTTTCTCTAGAAGGTTGCAAATATAAACGATTTTCAAACAGGTATAATTCTTTTAAATTTAAATTCAATAATTCGAATATTTTATACATTATTTATAAAGCAATTGGTGCTTCAGAAAAGTATAAAATGTTTAAAATATGATCATAATTTTAAAAGTTATAAGCATATGAAAACTCTGTAATAAATATTAAGTAGTTTTTGCGTCGCGCGCGCTATTTTCTAAAACAGTAGCCTCTTATGTATAAAACTTTATAGAATTATAAAATGAATCATACTCTTTAAACTCTACATCAATTAAGAATAATATATCTTTTGTGTTTCAAAAAATTTGAAAAGTATTGAAATTTTTTAAAAACATTTTGAAAATGTAATTTTTCTATTTTTTAATATATTTACATATAATTTATTATATTCTATTAATATAATATTACTGCAGTGTAATAAGGATACATTTAACTTTACAAATCAACTTATAGCTAGTAATTAAAGCTACTATTTTAGAAAATAGCATACGCAACGTAAAACTTAATAAATATTTCTTAAAGAAATGTTTCTAATATTCACGGGCTCATAATTTTTAAAATTATGATTATATTTAAACATTTTATACTTTTCTGAAGCCCCATTCCTTTTACATATTGTGTAAAATATTCGAATTATAGAATTTAAATTTAAATGAATTATACCTGTTTGAAAATTATTTATATTTTCAGCCCTCTAGAGAAATTGAACACCCCTGAGACCCAGCATTATAGCAATTGAATATTTTTTAAAAAAACAATTCATTAATATCACAAAATAGAGGATTAGTATAATTTAATTCCCCTATTAGTCTTTCCAGCTCCTCATTCTGGAGACAGTGCACATATAAATCGGATAATGGAGCTATCATAAACTGCTCCAATTATCTTCAATAGATTTGGATTAAGATAAGCAGCGGAATTTCAAACGATTGGCTACATTTTGATAGAGTATTACAGTAATTACTGATATTAGTTGCTAAATCTCGCTTGAGACACTTTAAACGTAAGATAGCAGCAAAACAATGTTTTCTAATCGCGTGTTTTAAATTTAATTATAAAGTAAAATATACATATATAAAGAATTATAAAGATTTAGTTATGTCGTTTAGTTAAAATGTTTTTTTTTTCTTATATGATGTACGGGTATTATTGAATCAAAATTTCAAGGAAGAAATTTATATTAAGAAGATATTATTTGCAATAATCAAGATTTTGCAAATAATATCTTTTTATCAAGAACGTTTTTACTTATTTAAAACTGTCCCAGATTCTTACAGAACGTGGAAATTTTAAGAACTATTTGTCTAGGTGTAATTTAATTGATAGTGATTTTTGTTCTTGAGGTCAGGTTGATGAAACTGCGGAACATGTCTTGTTGTTATGTTACCTATGTTTTTTTTGTAAGCGATAAAATTTTAAAAAATGAGTTGAAATGTTTATATATTTCTTGACAACCTGTTTTGTCTTTCTTTACAATTTTTCGTAAAGCCTTACTGATTTAAGAATTTTTGTTTACTGTGTAGGTTTTTAAAATTTTATAGATACGTCCACAACACCCTCATTTTAAAATTGTATTATGAATGTACAGTCGGATCTCTATATAAAGAAGTCGCCAAATCACGGAAAACATTCGTAATATGGAAAATTGTTTCTATAGAGGTACATTTTTTAACATACTTTATAAACAACATAAAACAAATTTTAAGTTCATGAACACTATATATTAAAAAAGTAATTATTCACACCATTTTAAAATTAATGAATGTTTATTTTATAAATCTTACCCATTAAAAAAGAAAGGAAGAAAATAAAAACTTCAAGGAAGACAAGGGGTAAAAATGTCGAAGAATTCACTATATTTTCAATATTAAGAAAATAGTTTTATTTTAAAATTAATGAATTTGAAGGACATTTCATAATTTAAAGAATACAAGTAATATTAACCATACATTATTTTATATTTAGAACATGGGGACAACTTCACTGAGTTTGAAAGAGGATATTGAAGATGTTTCCAGTGAACTGGGCAATTCTTGTGTGAATTAAACGTCCAGAACTCCATTGCTCTCAATGAGTTAGGATCTAATAAAACTAGTTCAATATTTTTGGCCACCATAAAATGTGTTAAAAGAGAGAATAACTTGGAATTTGTTCAGAAATACTTTAAAAAAAGGGAAAACAAAAATTGAATCACAAAAGAAAAAGTTCGTTATATAGAAAATGCACTTCACTATAGAGAGGTTATTTTACGAAGAAAATCGTGAAATGGTCAAGATTCCATTAAAAAATTTGCCATGTAGAAAAATTCGCAATATAGAGGTTCGTTATATAGATAGAGGTTCAATTGTGTTTATATTTTTAGATTTAAATTTGAAAATGCTGTTGCCACTTACATCTATAAGCGTCTTGTTATGCAATGCGGATAATGAGAAATTCTGAGATTAGATTAATTAAAAAGATTAAAAAATGTGGTATATAAATCCTAGTTATATACACATGCATAATATTATTACTGTAGAAGCATTTTTTAATAGAAGGAGAATGTTTTGAAAATATATTATTCTTTTTTCCTTTCTTGTCAAAAAACTGTATTTAAATAATTTTTCTTGTAATAATACTATTCAAACGTATTAATAAGTATACCTTAATTCAAATGACACTAAATATCAAAACATTATTCACTTATACGCTTTTTCAAAATCACGGTTTCAAACTTTTTCATTCACGTTAACGCATAGAAAATTGTTTTTAAAAATAATGCCATAAGTTTCTTGCAATGATTCCATCTTATTGACGGTAATATATATGCATGACATTTGGTATAAATAAACCTAAAAGTCTTTTTTAAATTTAGAATTAAATAAAAATATTAGAATAATGATTTTTAGAAAAAACCTCTTTTTATTTATCTAATTCTTAAGGACTATTTTACTGTAAATAACACGCATTTACTTATGTAATTTTGTTAAATTAACTGCTCTAAACACACGGTGGTAAAAAATTAAAATGTAAACAAGAACTTTTTAAAAATGTATTTTTTACGATTTTTTTGGTAACTTTAAATAAAAATATATTACGTTTATTTCTGTTTTCTTATTCATCCACTTCAGAAAATATTTTAAGTATTTTTTTACCTTAATATCACACACAAAAGCTCTAATAAAAAAGGAAGATCTAAAAAACTTGCCTTTCATCTTTTTCTTTTAACGAAGGTAAGATTAAAATTTAATTAATAATACTGAAAAAGCGACACTAATAAAAAGATTAGAGTTTACGATTTAAAAAAATGTATAATTTTTCTTTTACCTCTGAGTATTTGATCATAAAAAGGAATATTTCGATGATAATTAATTAAAAAAAGACGAACCATTCTTTTCAAAAGGTTAAAGTTAATTAATTTATTAAATTCAGCTCGAATTTAAAATACAGAGTAACGAAAGCGTTGCGAATGGATTTTCAAATAGAATGGAAATGCAAATTCCTGTATAATTTATTTCACCAAAGGTTTAATTTCTATTGTAGTTTTGAAACATTTTGTATTGAAAACTGGACCGCAAGTAACTTTAAAAACATATGCGAAATCTAATTAACAAAAAGAACTGCATTGGGATTAGTATTTGTAATCTAATTTGAATCAGTTTATGATCCTTTCCCCCCTCCTGTATTAAAAGAAGAAATGTATTTTTTATTCATTTAGTTCTAATCTTACTTTTCGATGATGTTTTATGCTCGCTGTTCGATTTGTTTTATTTCATGAATAATTTATTAACAAAGGAATTTTTCTTAAAAAATTGATCGAGTGCTGCATTTATATGCATATAAGAAGGAAAAATCCATATTTATTTATTCATGAATATAAAAATGGAATTTAAAATGAAAATTATTTGATTTAAATGGCTATAGAAATTCTGCTAAGTGTTCTTTTTAGATTTATGTTTTCTTCACAATGATAGTAAGACTAAAACAAAATTATTTTCTTGATTTAAAATTATTTTTGATATCATGATTCTAGAAAGTATGATACTTGGGATTGATACTTATGGTTTTTTTTATGATATTAGGATCTTTTGCTTCTTTTGCCTTGCACCTTTAAGACAGAAGAAGTAGTATTTGAAAGGACCTAATTGAAATGGCTGAAATTTGGAGGAAAGTAACACCTGGTTCCGAGATACAAATCATTAAATTTTTAAATTCATTTGAGCATACGACACGATATTTTAAACACAGTATATATAGGGTCAAAAAAGAATATCTAATAAAGCAGCAAATTGGTTTCGTGATTCATAGTGTTGCGTTATTTACATCATTTCTCATTTTTTAAGCCTCACAGAACAAATTTAACCAATCATGATAACACTGGCGAAATAAAACGTTGCACATGCGTAGTGTTAAGTGTTAACCATCTACCAGGTAAACGTATTTTGTGTTCCGTGTTAGACATGTTTTATCAAGTACTTATTTCGTGCGTTGGTTTAAATGAGAACCGGAAAATGAACGAACCAAAGATCAGTTTTGTTTAAGCTTGGTAAGACACCGACAGAAACTTATTCGATGTTGGTACGTGTTTATGAAGATAGGTAATTTCCAAGAAATGTGTGCACGAGTGGTTCACCCGTTTTCGAGAAGGCCGGGAATGTGTTTTTCACAACCCCCTAGCAAAAGACCGGCGAATTTCGTCAGTGACGATAACATTGAAAAAATGAGTAAATAAATCACGAACGAATGTCTATTAACTATGCTCATGATAGCTGGACGATTAATGCTTCAAGGTACATTGAAATTTTGACGCGTTTCATGTAACGTCAAAGGATACGACTCCAGTACGCAAAACAAGGTTCATGGTTTTTTGTTCACGACAATGATCGCTTTCACACAGCTAATATCGTCAAACAGTACCTGACAAAAAAGATTGTAGTGTAAATTGAACATCCATCATTCATAATAGATCTTCAGATCTCAATCCTCCAGACTTCTCCCTTTTCCCACGGCTCAAACTCGCTTTGAAAGGAAAGAGATTCAACGAGAAATCTGACATCCAACGAAACATGACAAAGTTTTTGAACTTCATCCCAAAAGAAGATTTCTTGTAAAGTTTCCAGGACATATATAGCAGATTTCAGGGATAAAAAGTTATGGGACTATTTTAAAGAAAAGTAAGGTCATTTTCGTTAACATCTTATCTATGTTATTGTTACAGGACTATTCACCGAACTTCATTGCCAGAGGTTGTATATAACGCAGACAAAGCCTTAATTTTTTGAAAAAGCACGGTTGTAAAATTTTTTTTGTAAGTATAAGAGAAATATTTGTAAGATATTTGATATGTTCTTTTTAGCATGCAGAGTGTACTTACAATATTATAAATAAAAATATTATAAAATAAATATATATGTTCCAATATTATAAAAAAAAAAAATGAAAAAAATTTAAAACTGAAATCTAAAATAAATTTCTTCCATTTTTTCCCTGTATTAAGTATGATATTTAGTTATCAGCAATAAAAAATGTGCCTTTTTGAAACATTACTACAGCTAAACTCAGTGCCGAAACAGCCCATGAGAGCCACGGCCTACTGAACCCATCTCAGTATACGTGACCATTGGGGGCTGAGGTGCATGAGTGAATGCCTCGATCAGGTAATCAGTCTAAGTCAAAACCCCCGGTGTTTAGTCCCCAAGCAAGCTTGGTATTCATTTATCGACCCACTGAAGGGATAAAAGGCTGAGTCAACCTTGGCCAGTCAATACCTTTCTGAAGTGTTGCCTAAACCGAGGACTTTTTGAAACATTACGGGTAAAAAAACTGTTAGGGTTAAGTAATGGAATAATTTGACAGAGGCAGAATAGTTGAGTTCCTAGAAGTTGGACAGTCTAATTGAGTCATTGAACAGCATATTGATCGTAGTGAAATTATTGTTACACTCTGATAGTAAATGTATAACAAGTTACATCTTATTGTAAATCAAGCTCAAAAAGGGCCAGAATTACCAGAGGGAGAATCGGCGTGTTGTGTGAGATATAGGCATACGGATCGAACCACCGCTATTGCAAAACAACTTGAATGCTGTAATAACCTCTGTTGATCTTTCCATAAGCAATCGCTCCATTTGTTACACTCCGCTGGTAAAAGGTACAACAATGAGTTACATCTTATTGTAAATCAAGCTCAAGATGGGGCAGAATGAGACCAGAGAGAGAATCGAAGTGTTGTGCGAGGGATCAAACCCCCACTATTGCAGACATCTAGAATGCTGTAGTAACCTCTGTTGATCATTCCATAAGTAATCGTATCATTTGTTGCTGGTTTTACGTTATGGAATTAAAAACACGTAGATCGTTATAATATGCTGATAAGTTTTAAAAGTTTTATCGTTTTCTTAAATGTTTCTGCTCAAAAAGTATTTTGGCAATAAGATAATTTAATAATTCATAAATGTTTTAATAGAATACTTTTCTTAACCCCTTAACTCCCGAATAAAAGTTCGCGATTCGTTCCACAGTGCCACCGTTTTTTACACCGCATACGCGCGTATGCGGTGTATTGGGGGAGAAAAGGAACAAAAGTAAGCAAATTTTTTTATAAAATAAGTAAATGCTTTTTTCAAACGGTGTAAATGTTATTATATTACATTCCAAAGCTTTCAGAATGGTTTTACTAACAGTCACCTTAAAGAAAAGAATCGCATTTCGGAGAACAGATATATACGTCCAGGGCACATTATGCACCGGTTAAGTGAGACGGATATATACGCCGGTGGCACTTAAAAGGTTGAAGCAAAAGTTTTTCAATAACAATGGTGTATTAAAAAGATAAATTATTTAAGCATGCATGTTATTATTAAGTACTATTAAAAATGATTGCCTAATGTGTTTCAGCATATATATTGTAATAATTTAGTAATGATAAAGATTTGTTGAATGTTTATTTAAGCACCACAATGTTAATTAATTTTAAAAAAATATGTGTGCGAAAAACATAGCTATGAAATAATTCAATTTCGTCTGCACATAAATCCATATTTTCCCCTTATGTCATGTTGTTCTTTAAAGTACTTTGGAATGAATTATCCTTCAACGCCTCCAGTGTTTTACAATCAGTTAAGAACTTCTTAAATTCATTTTTGCTCTTCAAATACTGTCATATCTATAAATTTGTTGAACGTTATAAAATCCAATGACATAAAACGAACTTCCAATACCATTTTCAAAAAGCTCATCTCTATAACTTACTTTCCAAAACAAAATCAAGGAGATTCAAATGTCAAAAGTAGGGGGAGAGATAAAAAAAGGTTGGGGGGACATCAAAGTTCCCAGGTGAGTTTTGTACGAAAATCCTGGCACTGTAAAGCAAGAAAACGATATTCAGTATCACAAAATCCTATTTATCTACATTTCTTTGAAACGACGTAGATCGAAAAGGAAATAATAACAAAAAGGAAAACATTTTTTTCTGCTTTACGCTGCGTTACTTCATGTGGGTAGCGGCTTAAGATTTCAAAAACGACAGAAATGGAAGAGATAAGTATGACGAAATCCAAAATGTTTCCATCCGTTTCACCTTTAGAAAGGGAAGTTGAATTGAAAAAAGTATATAAAAGGAGATGGAGTTTTCTTTATTCGTTTTCTGTTAAATAGATATGAATGTTTACGTCTGACATTGAAAGTTCCGATAAAAGCTTAGCAAAATCGTGTATTTGATATAAAAAGAGCATACACAGGATTGCTAATATAAAAAATATATATCACATTACTTCTAAAGATCTAACGCTTTTTAATGTGGAATAGTTATATAGTGGTAGAAATTTTTCTCATACCGTGCTTTCGAATTTTTTGCATGCGCATTTTTATCATTATGAGTAATATGGTACGTGAATAATATTAAAAAGTATTTTCAATTTATTTAAAAAAAAAAACTCATCCATGAATTTAAAGCAGTTAGAATCATAAAGTTTCTTTCTGAATATTTTTTTTACGAACAGTATTAATTACAGAGTTATACCCCAAACTTGCGCGATGAGTGGGACTAAGAGATAACCGCGTAATTCGGGGTATAATTTCGCATGTAAATACAGATGAATTTATTTTTAGATGAGGCCAGAGACGCAAGAAAGTACTAATTTAGAAAATAAAAAGTGTAGTAAAATCTTAGATAACACTAATACAAAATCGAAAACTGAATTATTTTTAAGTGAAATGTTTCATAAAATGTACCAAACTAGTCTCTCTCTGCCTGCTCAAAGATTTTTTTTCTCGGATAAAATATCCTCGTTGCATATATGTTAATAGTTTTTTTGTTTCTTGTTTTGTTGAAAAAAACATTGAAGTCTATATTTTCTAAAATTTGTAACCATTTATTAACTAAACTGAGATCTTCTGTCAAATCCCAACCGTCATTCGATCTTCTGATTGAAGTGGGTCTAAAGACTCAAGTTCTTCAAAACATTGCTCTTGCTCATGCATTTCTTATGAGCCAATCAGCTTCTGATTGTTGGAATCCAGAAGGTCTCGAACGTCATCACTATCGACTGCTAAATTTATGTGCCATGAAAAATCGAGAACTTCTTCAATCACTTTACCAATTTCATCAGACTCTGGCACTGATTCAGTCTGAGTTTCAAAGGTGGGAGGTAAAAAAAAGACGAATCGTGAGGAGATTTGAAAATCACGTAACTCCGGTTTCGCGCAAGTCGAGGTATTACTGTATTAATATTAAGTCTATGGCAGCGTTTCTCTAACTGTGGTGCGTGCCCCCTCTAGGAGAGCGTGATAACTCTACAAGGGGGCGCGAACATATTGAAAAGTCAAAAACACAAATGTTAATATTTAAAAAATATTATTAATTCATTGAAAGTAAACAAACAAAATACATTCTGGCATAACAAAAAATAAAACACACACTGATACAATACACTTATAAATGTATCACTACTGCACAATGTATTTTACAGTTAATTTAACAATACTAAATTAAAATAAACATTAATAATTACCTATGACCCCATTGGCTTATCACATATAAAATTATATACACAAATTAACACTTATCTTGATAATTTTTTGTACGGTTTTTAACTATTCCCTTAGTTGCTAAATTAAAGTTACGCTATTTTTCCCCAACGTCCCCATTTTCCACATAGGCGCGCGTAAGTGATGTATTGGAGGGGGGAGAGAAGAGAAAGGGGGAATAAATAAGAAAACCCTCCGAAGTCAATCATTCTCAACCACTATAAAGGTGACATTCCAAAGTTTTCGGAATAATTTTATGGATAATAGTGCAGAGAAGAGATCGTACTTCGGAAAGACGTATATATATATATACGTCCGGGGCAATCAACAATTTGCTCAGCGAGATGTTCATGTACGCCAATGGCACTTAAGAGGTTAAAGTCATATTGTAACTTTAGTGTCAAAATGTATTATTGAGTTAAATACTACGTTATTGAATGGAAGGAGGGGGCGCGATGAAAATTATGATTGAATTTTTGGGCGCAAGTACACAGCTGGACAATTGTTAAGGACGGATAACACTATCATCCATAGCAACCACAAAATGAAAAGAAGCAAAATGTGGAAAATCAGAATAAGTGCGGGATATTAGTAAGAAGAGAAGTATGAGTATGCAAATTTTTTTCCCACGCCTGTTCATCACGTGATAGCGTTCATAAGAGCTTTAAAGGTTTTGACGCGTGTGGACAGTTGTTGTTTCAAGTCAAAGTTTTACAGGAAAGATTTAATAGACGAACTTAAAATTTTTGGCATGTCTTCCTGACATCGCATAGATGATTTTATGCGTGGCCGAATTATTCGAAAGATCGAAGGGCGAAAAATAGCAGATGTTGCCAGGGAGTTCGACATCGCTCACAGCGCTGTTTCACGGCTGTGGAAGTCATTTAAAACTACTGGAATGTGTAGTAGACGGCCCGGGGGAAGTCGTGTTAGAAATAGGACGCCTGCAGAAGACAGATATATCGTCTTATCAGCAAAAAGGAATGGGCGCACCACAGCTCAGCAGGTGGCAAATCAGTTTCTTGCTGCCTCAGGAAAGCAGATCTCACGAAAAACTGTTGCCAGACGTTTGAGGGGAGGAGGACTATACGTACGCAGACCTGTTGTGTGTGTCCCATTGACCAGACAGGACCGTACTGCCCGTTTGAAATGGTGTCGTGAGCATCACAATTGGACTGAACAGGAATGGGCATGCGTACTATTCTCAGATGAGAGTAGGTTCAGTCTGTCATCGGATTGTAGTCACCAACTGATCTGGCGCGAGAGTGGTACTTCTTATCGTCCAGAAAATATCCAGGAAAATGACCGATATCCGACATGCAGTATCATGGTGTGGGCCGGCATCATGATCAATGGCCGCACGCGCCTATATGTGGTTGCGAATGGGACTATGACGGGCCAACGATACATTGATGAAGTTCTACTTCCTCATGTTCGTCTTTTCCGTGGTGCTGTCGGTGATAAATTTGTTTTTATGGACGACAACATAACATGTCATCTAACACTCGCTGTTCAGGATTGTCTAGACAGCGAGGGTATTCAACGTTTCGTATGGCCAGCGCGTGCTCCAGATCTAAACCCCATTGAAAATGTGTGGGATGCTTTGGGGAGGCAAGTTGCTGGTCGAAACTATCCTCCGACAAACCCTCATCCGTGCACTCACAGAGGAATGGGATAAATTGCCTCAACAGCTGCTGGATAATGTTGTGCAAAGTATGGTACAACGTGCGGAATGTTGCATCACACTCCACGGTGGACATATCCCGTACTGATACCTTTCTTTAAGGTGCCTGCTGACTTTTAGATGCATTTCTCCGTACGCAGATCAAATGAACATTTTTTTTTTCTTTCAGATGTTTCACAGCTTTTGAACTTTCCAGAACAATAAATATTCTTTATTCTAATGTCTGAATAGTGTGGCAACTACATTTTATCCTACTCGGCCTCATGTCTCGCTTAATGTTATGCTACATAGAAATTTGTGATCCGTCCTTAGCAATTGTCCAGCAGTGTATTAAAACTCTGAGAATCACTGATCTATGGAGGATGTTAAGGTAAAGATCTATTTTGTATGAATGAACACTGAAAAGATGTTGCTAGAACGTTAGACTTAGTGGCAATTAGACAACTTTAGCAAGGTAAAAAGCTGTTGTCTGAGTAGAAAGTTGTTGTCTTGCACAAGTGATCTGTTTAAGCATTTCCGTGGCAACTCGTGCCAGATTCTTGATAAGCCCTATAAAAGGGAATTTTAAACGCCTTTTCCCCAGCTGATGGGGAAATTTAAACAACTTTAAAAGAAGTAATTAAATATTTCGGTTGACTCAGTGGCAACGAAAAATTTTTGGACCGATTTTTTTATTCAACTGATAAATGTATGTAATATTACCGTCTGAGTTTATTTTTGTAATGTTTGCAGTTGGTCTATGCCAGTGATTCCTAAAGTGGTCTATATAGACCCCCAGGGGTCTATGAAGACTGCAAGGGGTCTACGCCAGCGAAAAAATAATTTAGGGGTTCGTGAGGTGTAAATGGGGGTCTATAATAGTGGTTCTCATTAAACCAGATCGTGACTTTAATCGTTAAAAAAATTTGATCTGGTGGAAACCGGATTTTACCAATTTGACTGGTTTATTTACTAAATTTAGTGAAGTGAATTTGTGGTTAC
Source organism: Trichonephila clavipes (assembly GCA_019973935.1). NCBI lineage: Eukaryota > Metazoa > Arthropoda > Arachnida > Araneae > Nephilidae > Trichonephila > Trichonephila clavipes. The sequence goes on from BMAU01006735.1 coordinate 578,523, forward strand.
TAGGTGACAGCTTAAGTTTTATTAAGACAAGAACCATTTCAGCATTTCTTTCTAGAATTAAGCTAAAGAAGTATAATATTTGACGTCTCAAATTTTATCAACTTGTCACAGACAATCTGTCTAGACATTTTACCCTACGTTCAAAATTTAAATGTCCTTTACTCAAATTTTAAAACTAGGTTTGAGATCGCTTTTTTATAGTGATACAACAGTAGACAATGAGAGAATTCATATAGTGACATTGAATAAAAAAGTCATATTACAATAGGCCCTAAGGAAAATCTTAAAATAAAGTTTAGTAAACAGATGACAGCAATTTTGGCTTTAAAAAATATACCTGTTATTTGTCGTGAATTATGGAATATTGTGAGAAAGTTTTTAGTTGCTGTTACTAGTGAGAGGGAGTTTCAGTTAGTTTGCCAATCTCTCTCTCAGAAAAAAAACTGGACACTTACTAATAAAGGAGATTTAGGGTTAAACCTGACTAGATTGATATTAAATGTCGAAAATTTGTTATGGAAGTACCAGATTCTTCCCTCTCCTTAACAGCATTTGTTTGTTGTTCAGTTATATTTTATGTATTAATTAAAATTCATTTAATTCATTAACATATACTAAAGTTTTAAAAGCTATACTTCCCAACAGTTAGAAATTTAATTCTTTTAAAATAAGTAGTAGTACTAGCTTCTAAAGACATTTAAGTTGATAAATTTGCAAAAATTAAATATTAGGTAAGCAGGGGTCTACTCGAAACCGAAAAACATCGCGAGGGGTCAATGAGACAAACAAATTTGGGAACCTCTGGTCTATGCATTATGTGGTTCTTTTTTTAATACAATGATTTAGAAGAAAATTTTGCAGTATTTATTTGAAATAAAACAACAAGGGCTTCAGAAAAAGGGCATATATTGCAATCTCTGCAGAACCATTGGAATGTATTGCTAGATATGTTACTTTCTGTAGCATAAATCCACGCAGGAGAGAATGCTAAGTATCTGCAATGATAATGATAAATGTAGGCGAGAGATAAAGAAGATAGTGGAATTTTCATTGGATTTATTCATAGATAACAAATTTGAATCATTGCATTTGGGTCATGATAAGATATAATAACAACAGTTTCTATTGATACATTTTACACAATACGCGAACTTTTTAGGTCACTTAAGAACCATGGAAATGAGATTTTCATCAATTATATTTCTGTTTTAAATTCTACAAAACTTTGAAGAAAATATGTAAAACTAGCTGGTATATCCGTTCTTCGCATGGGTAAATTGAAAAATTAAGCAATACAGATTGAAGGATAAAGAAGTTTTTCATGAGTTAATTTTACGTGAATTGCAAATTAAAAAAATGCATATCTCAGCTGAACAACAACAAAAAAAACATATTTGTTAAATTTTAAGTCTGTAGATCTAATAGCTGATAAACGGGATTTTTTTTATTTATTTATAACCCCCCGTAACTTTCTTGTCAATCGATTTTTGAAAACACCTTCCTAAACTGATCTCTTCTCAGCAAAAGTAACAAATTGTTACAAATTTTGTGTAATGAATGCTTAAAGTAGTGTAAATAATTTATATCTGGAAGTGTAATACATTAATATTACTTTCTGTTGTATTTCTTTTATGTTAAAATTTTGCCACCACCTCTTCCTTCGAAATTTAGTTTTATTATAAAAAAAATTGTGATTACACATTGATCATCAGAATAAACTAAAAGCAAGCGCACACTAAGGCATGGCGTAGACAAAACAAAAGGAAAAGTTTTGCTTCACACAAAAACATAGATATATTCTGTTACGGGCTTTTTTGCAGATGGCAGAATTTTTTCTTACTTTCTTGACAATTATCATTATATTTTAGAAACTTCACACAATATATTTATAAATTATAGCCCATGTGTTATTCTGTTGTATAAGCTATATTATTCTAAAGTGTTTCATTAAAATCCATTCAATTATTTTTCCATGAAAGAGTACCAAACATCCATACAAACTTTCGCGTTTATAATATTAGTAAGGATTGTTCTGAGTCACATGAACGTTTTTAAAAAAGTATTTAAGTAGAGTTGGGATAGTGAGTTGAAGATATATATTGAAAACATTGAAGACGAAGAATTCCCCATGAAACGGTACTTGGGACAAAGCATGGACTCAAAATACAGATTTTTCCTACAACGTCAATAATCGAACAGCTCGCTTTGAACATAAAGATTATGTTCAAATGTAATACAAATGTTGTATCGTGTGATCTATGGTATATATTGATACGATGATAATGTATTAATGCATAAATATATTGAAATAATAGTGAACTATAAATATCGAAATCTTAGATATTTGAAAGTAATTTGCTTCGTGATCTATAAACATAACACCAAAAAGTAGTGAACCGAAAAATTATGCACATTTCAGGGTAGGTACACTTCAATAAGTAATGAAAATGTACATCTCTACGACAAAAAAAGTGTGTGTGTATGACCACACGATAGAAGTGATAACTTCAAATTTTGTAATGTTTTTTCAGGGATTAGTTAGGTGAATAAAAAACAAGGGGATACTAATATTGTCCTATAAAATTATTTTTTCATATGTCTTTACTCATGAAGTAATATTTTTGCGCGAAATATATAATCCCTTTTGAGAATTATTTGTATTCTGAGATGGAAACAATAGGTTTATGGTAGCTGAAATAGGTTATAAATTCCTTAGATTTAAAATTTTACTTAAATATTCTTTAAAAATACTCCATCAAACGTTGTTCTGTATTTTCTCGTGCTTCATTTGGATCATTTGACACAATTAAATTTAATTTTGATTTTAAAAAATCAACCAACGTTTTTGATTTGTCTTTTGAAAAATCTACTTTAAAATTCCCATTTAAAACCATAGGTAATTTGTTCAGAAGATCTGATCCGGCTTTTTGAATTTTTGCTGTAATTTAACAATATTCAATTCTATCCATCAATTAATCTAAGCATAGTAAGACAGGTAGTTGATTAAGAAGAGAGGAATCTTGGTCACAAAACCTTTAAAAAGGGATTGAATCAGATGATTTATATCACATAATCTTTGGCTTATACTAGGTCTTTTGCCATTGTATGGCAGTTTTGTACAAATATATCTGGTGCTGCTGTAAAGAAAGTCTTTTTAATTTTATGTTTTGTTTTCTTGTGTCTAAACTATTTAATGTAACTTTTTCTTAATACCTGTATGCTTAATTTTGTTATTTTAAATTTTTAATTGTTTTAGACTCAAAGTATATTTAAGTAATGTGATTAATAGAACTATATGTTCATTGTGCTATTCTGATTCGCTTACAAAAAAAGATTTTTGTTCTTAAGATCACTGCAATATTGCTAATGATAATTATACGAATCACTTAGTTCTATAAAATTTGTCCTTTTTCTACATTTAATGTTTATTTTTAGTGTAGGATTTCTCTTTCTCTCTAAGTCTGTTTTTTAAAAATATTACGCTTAATTTTCATGCTTCAAGTATGATTAGAAAGAATCCCGCATTCATTTCCGTAGAAAGATGTGGCGGGGGGAGACAGACTTAAATCGAAGCTAAGAACGTATTGGCGGGGGGACAAACTACTGCGTTTCAGAGTGGTGGGGGGCATCCCTCCTTTTCTTTTTAGGGGTGTGTACGTCCGATTTAAGGCGAAAAAGGCCGCATGAGCGTTGCATACCAAAGCGTGACGTTCATTCAAGTTCACTCTTCAGCAAAACACGCTTATAGAAGTTATCCCTTCACAAAAAAGAGAGTGATTTAAGGGAAATTCTAATATATGTTTTAAATAAAATACTACTTCTTCGGATTAAATATATTTCTTGTTTTGTTTCATACAAGTAAATATTTACCATGAGAAACAAAACACTCCTTGTAATTATGTCAGAAAACATACTTCCTCTTTTAAATTAATCATGTACAATGTTATTCATAAATACTTTCTCCTTTCTCTCTTTTCTGTTTTGATTAGTCGAACTTTTGACTATTTTTCACAAATAAGGAGGAAAAAATGTTTTCCTCATCATTTTCTTTCGCAACATTTAAAAAATATAACTGTAGTCAAACTATTTACTCTCTCAAGATAAAAGTATTTTTGATGACTAGAAATATTTTTTTTACCTTTGCTGTGATTAATTCTGGTTACAAGATAGACATTGCTGTGAAATTAAAATATTTTTTGTAGTTTTTGTTGGTAAACATGTTTTATTTGGAAAAAACTATACTTCCATAACAATGATTTTCCGAAATTTTTTGAATAGTTTTTCGCTTGTGATTGAAAAATGCTGAAAAAAGACTTTCTGTCTGTTAATTAACTGAATGTTGCATATTTAAGTATAATTATTTGCAATTATTTTATTTAGTATGCATAATCGCATGCTTTTATTTCCTTACTAAGCTTAATTGCGAATAAAACAACTGCGTCTTGCATTTTAACATCTATGTTATGGCATATTTTCTAATAAGTAGCTATTTGAGATGACTTTTTCTATTTGTGCATATTCTTGAATATTTCCTAAAATTTATATACACACTTTTATTGGTTACTAACATTTAGTTAAAAACTTTTTAATTCTTAAGAGTTCTTGTTTTAAGCACACATGTGAAATAATCTCTTTTCAGATAATTCAAACTCAGAGAGTTCAAACACAGATAAATTTCGCAAACAAATTTAATCTTTAAACACAATTAACTGTGCCTCAATTGGGAAATTAATAATTTTTAGCTATTTTCTGACCAGAATTTGAAAAGTTTTCATGTTCTCAGTGTTTAAAAGAGGCATTTTTATTTGAACATTCTAACCTAAAATTATACAGTAGATTATTACAATGATGCTTAAAAATAAAATCACCTAATAATACCTAATTTTCTAGTTATGCATTTTAAACATAATCTACATTATTTTTTCCATGTATAAGAAATATTAAGCTATTAAACGAGCATTAGCATTTTAATTCTTACCTTTAATTTTTTTTCCAAATGGAATTCTTCCAGTAATGAAAAATCTTGCAAGCTAACTCATAGTGTATGCAGTAATCTGGAAAAATAAATAGTCATATGATTAGAGAGTATTAATTTTAAGAAATGACTATACATATTTATTTAATTTATTTTATATTGCGAATAAAACGTGAGTTTATCCACAAAAAGGTTTTTCTAAAGTCAAAAATATTTAGATTCGAAGCTCAATCGCATAAATTGCGAAGTGAATTTATCTACAAATGAAATACAAATTTTCGAGAGAAAAAAATCACCAAAATGCATTACTGTTTATTTCTTGTTTTATCCTCAAATATTTTATACCACCCCAAATTCTAAATGTTCTTTCGATTGTGGATAATATTCAGAACTAGGGCTATTTTTATGTTTAGTGTGACAGAAGGAAATTAAGCATTTCTTATTTTCGGATGGAGGAAAGTAAGTCACATGAAGAATTTGAGCAAACGTATCATAAACCTTAAGTGAGTGAGTGTTTATTAACGTCATACCATAAGGCAATACGAGAGCTATTGGCAACGGACTGCATAATTTTAAAATATGGTCAAGGGGGACAAGGATGACACCTGACTTGATTCCCTTTCTCCAAACTACCTCACCACGCAAACTGGTGGAGTTTGATCCACATGCATCAGCCCATCTGTATGGTTGGTTAGTGGCTCTCACAAGGGGGGGGGGTGTTCTAGGGGTCCAGACCCGCCAAAGCCCTTGATTTTTTTTCCGATTGATTATAATTCTAAGTATATTGTATGTAAAGTTTAGTTAAATATTTGTTATTATTGATTAGTTTTATTAATTAATGCTAATTATTTAATCAATAATTAGTTTCTTACTGTTTTTTGTCCCCGAAAATCGACAAAATCAAAGGGAGCATGATACAAGAAAGGTGGACTTTCGACCTTGGAACCCACCTTGAGAAATTCTTGTGTGCGCTACTGTGGTTGGCCATCATTGGCACTAAAGCTCGAATTCATGACAACCCGGTTACAAGTTCGTGACCATAACCACTAGGCTACTGAAGCTATATATTATAAATCAATCATATAGTGGTCTTAGCAGGCACAAATAAAAAATAAGTATTTCCATACACTTAATATATATGTAGCTAACTTATTGCTCTCATTCCTAAATTATTTTTCATTACCTTCTTATTACAAAAAAGAAGAAAAAAAAAGGACTTACAAAAATGTTCTAAGCATTTGGTATATAAATAATTAGCGCAATGGTAGTAATTAATAAAGGGATTAAATAATTACTTGGATACATGTATTCCTTTAATTAAATACCTTTAACAGTGTTTCTCAAACTGTGGGACACACCCCTTTTGAGGGGCGAGATAACTCTACGAGGGGGGCGCGAGCATATTAAAAATTCGAAAACAAAAGGTTATTTAAAAATTATTAATTTACTCAAAGTAAACAAACAAAATACTTTCTGATATAATAAAATATAAAATACACATTGACACTGATATGATATACATATAAATGTGTATAAGTACTGTACAATGTATATTTCATAATTAATTTAACAATGCAAAGTTAACAACAAGTTTGATAAATATCATTTACCCATGGGCTTGTATTAACACTTATCTTGATAATTTGTACAGTTTATAATTAACCCCTTAACTGCCGATTAAAAGTTACGCGATTCGCTCCCCAGTGACACCGTTTACCACGTAGACGAGCGTAATTGGATGTTTTTTTGAAGGGGAGGAGAAAAGGAATGAATAAGCAAATATTCTAAAATCAGTAAATCCTTCGCAAACACTGTCAATGTCCTTTTATTGCATTCCAAAGCCTTCAGAATAATTTTATGGTTGTCAGTGCACAGAAAAGATCGTACTTCAGAAAGACGTATATATACGTCCAGAAAATTAATGCTTTGGCTGAGCTAGATGTTTACATACGTCGGTGTTAGAGGTTAAAGTCGTAATGTAGGTTTAGTGTCAAAATATAGTATTATTGAATTCAATACATTGTTATTGTAGGGAGGGGGACGCGATATGAAAAAGATAATTGAATAGTGGGTCGCGTACATTGAAATTTTGAGACGCACTGAGCAAGAGACTTTGTATCCGTCGTTGACTAAATAAAACAACTAGCACATTTACTTTTATGTTTCCTAGCAATAGCAATTGCATAATTAAATTGTAAACATTCATACGTAGTTTAGCATTTATTTATATACAGTATAGGATCTATTTATATTTATAGTTCAGCATTTATTTATATTATCGGTATCTATTTACTCGTATTTATTTATATATATTCCAAAACTGTATCTTTTGTACGTTTATTGCCAGTAAAAACAATTTATAAGTTATTTTTATACAAGACTTACACGAAAGCAATTTAAAATACATTGTTACTTTTTTGTTTAAAAAAAGGGGGTTTTATGTTATTTTATTCATGTAATTTGGATTGAAATGAAAGAAAAACTGATCACCACTAAACCAGTTAGCTTCATTCTATATTATTTCCCTTTTCAGGTGGATATATAACATTAGATTGGCAACTGCAGCTTTAAAATTATGGATTGCAGTTGCCAGAGAGATGGATATCAACGCTTGCAGATATGTAACGCGCGCGTCTACCTATACAAATAAATAGAAGTTGACCTAATTAGTCGGCACATTCCGTTCTATTAATTTATGCAAGCGCGTGGCTATGCATTCCTGAATATCTCTAAGGGTGATGGAATCCGTTGACTAACTCCGCAGATGTAGCCAGTTAAATAAGCATCTGAATTGTTGTATTCTGAACGCAAAAATAACTGTTTTTAAATAATGTTCTGTACATCATTAATAAAAATTTAATTAGAATATAAAAAATGTATTTTCAGCAATGTAAATTAATTTTTGGAGATTACAATGCAATTAAAGATGTATGCTTAAAAAGTTTTGTTATCTTACATGCCGTGTTGTCAAAGTAGCGATTTTGGAGCAAGCATAGTTTCCATATTTTTGTATATTTGAATACTAATTCCCTGACTTTAGCTCGAGTTTAATTTATATCACACTCTGGAGCAAGATGAGTGGTATTGGTGACACATCTCGTAACACTGAACTATGAATTAGGTGATTTGATCTTGCACATCCAAACTTCCATGCTGACTTAAAGACGTTGAGCCTCGAAATATTTAATGTAAATCATCCCCTCTACATGGCGGGTATTCACTGACACTAAACGCCCCATCGCACGAACACGTATTTCGAACGAATTTTCCCTGAAGCAACCATTTGGAGTGTTTTTTACCCAGTTGCCATAGCAATGGCTTCGAAAAACTTTTCCCCAGTGAGCTGAAATAATTGCTTGAAACTAAAATTGCTCGAAATCCCAGCCAATGAGGTTCTTCATCTCCCTACATCATAATCAAGATAGTGGTAAAGACGACAGCCTCGGCTTCGTCAAACGCATCAGAAATGGAGCAAAATATTTCAAACAGAATGGCGCTCTATTTATGTTTATGACTGTCAACAAAAGTGTCAGTGAAACAAAGGAAATAATATTGGATGGTCGTTTACCGAAGCGCGAATAATTTTTCAATGGGAAGATAGGGCGTGGACGTCAGAGAGTATCCTTTCGCTTATGAAAACCTTTTAACTTTAAAGCTGCTTGAAATGGTTGTGCTAAAGAGACTTGAGTTGTTCCGAGGCATGCGTGTGTGATAAGGCCTCAGACTCGATCCCATGACTAGAAAAGGTCGGCCTCGACTTCGCGACCATGACCACTCGGCTATAAGAACCAAATATTTTTTTGTAATCAAATAAGTAAACAGTAATGTAATTTGTAAGATATGATTATAGATTTTAGTGGTTTGTCTCTTTGCATCTAGGATCTTATTATGGTTGGATTTATCAAAAAGATTTCTTAATTAAAAGTTTGAGTATAAAGAATTATTTATTTTATTTTTTTATTTTAATTGGGTAATCGGAGATCGTAAGAAATCTATTTATTAAAACACATTCTAAAAATATTAATTATTTTTTAATTGTATAGTTTTTGTATTATACTTGATACATCGTTTTGAACTTATAAACAAACAAATCTTTGACTTTGGATATCACCTTCATTATCAATTTTTCGTGTATATTAAAGAAAATTGCGATGAAAAATTTGCACCTGAAATAAATCAATAGTGAGTACATTTATATAAGAATCTTCCATTCTTTCCTAGGAAAGAATGTTTAAAAAGCAAACTTAAAGGTTCGATGTTTATACAAGAAAAAAATTCGTCTTTTTAGAAAACAAAAACATCCTACTGAGTAAGATTTCTGTCTAAAAATATTCTTTTGTATCGAGAAATACGAAGAATTACAAAAGCAGACATATTTATCTTCATATTCTTTGTTACAAAGGAAATCATCGGAAAAAATACAATACTTCATTTTGAAAACCTCGTTTTAAGGTTGTTTTAAAAAACACACACACACATGGAATATACAAATTTTTTGGTAACTATAAGAAAATATTCTCGTCACTAAACATTTTCTTTGTAATTATATTATTATTTCTTTTTTAAGTATTATTAGGTTTATATACCCCACTTTTATATACTTAAATGTCACCTTAATGACGATAATAATAAACTTGAAGAAAATTATTGCGGGATTGGATGTCAAATACAAATAATTTTTTAAATAGTTTTTAAAACAATTACAGAAAATGTGAATAGGTATACGTAAGCAATAAAACATTTCAGATGAATAATTTTAATTCATCTGTATTAAATTAAGTGAGTTTTTCGGGCAGAACTCTTAGCTATTGAGGAAGCTTTGAAATTTTGCTTTACTAAGAGTGTCGATACAGATATCAGGATATTGATTGTTAGCGAAGCTCTTTTTAACCTCTATCTCAATGGTAGAGGCATGATGATAGACAACTACGAGTCCAGCTATTAAATAACTTGAGTGTCAATGTTAAAATCTCTTTTCACTGAGTACCGTCGCACGTGAATACCCGTGACAATGAGATTGTAGATAGTTTGACCCGTGAGGGCAGCCATAAAGATTCTACACTTGGTGGCTGCCTTACTTTTTCAGAAATTGCTACCCGGGTCAAATAACATAACAGTTACTCTTGGAAGCAGGCCTCCGTACATGAGTGGTATGAAGGAAACCGTCCTGGTGCTGCTTTGTTTGGGACAGGCAGTAGGCGAGATGAAACTATTTTAGATAGGCGTGGACATACTTGAGCTCAACGGCATGTGGTAGGTCTTAAAGTTAACCCTTCCTGTTCAAAAATCGCAATGTGACCCAAGTCACTTTTACCCACATCATGGCTTGCATTGATTGCCATAAGAGCCAGCAGCTCTAAAATCCTGCTACAGTTCTTCATTGTTCAAAAACGAACGGGTTCATGGACTTGATCTAGATGTTTCTGCCGATCCCATAAGTGGGATAAGAAAAAACAACAACAAATTAAGTGAAAGAGAGAAATTTTATTATGTAACTTTCGAAGTTTACTTGAAGTGTTTGAGTTTGTAATATATTTCGGGAATCGGTAATGATTGCTATTTTATGCTGTTAATGGAATCGAATACTTCGGTATTTAAATAATATAACTTATTGTGAAAATGGAAGCATATATATTTTATGTATATTTGTTTAAAACAAAGCAACTATTTGAGAAGTCAAAAAAACAACAACAAAAAAGGCTATTAACTCGATATTAATGAATTTTTAAATACATGTTTGCTGTTTTTTGTATTATTTTCAATTAACAAGAAAGGCGATGGTAAAATTTTCTTTTTCTTTGCCGTATTTCAGAGAACGTCGAATCAAAAGATTTTTTTCTTGCCATTATTACACAGATAGAGATAAAGAAAGAAAAAAAAATTCCTTTTCATCGCTATATATGCTGGAACATTGCAACAACCAGGAAAGTCTTCTCAAGTTAAAATTTGAATTTTCTTTTCTCTTATACTTATATAGCATTTGAGGTTTTCTTTAGTGATATTATAATCAGTCATTTATGTTTTAAATTCTTCTGCTAATAATTTACTACATAGAAATTTTCATTATAAATGCTTTTTCACATTCTGTAGATTTTTTTTTTATCATCAATAAATTCTTTACTAAAACTTTTACATAAACCAATTATTTTGTGAATAGCTCTGAAATATAAGTTCCTGGTTCATTATAAGTGCTTTATAACATTTTAAAATTTGTATTGCGTTGTTTAAAACAAAGTGCTTATTCAGTCGTTCTTCTATTAACCTATAGCATTGAAACGAAATAAACAATATTGATTTATTCTCTGTATCCACAAACGATCACTTATAAATGTATTGAAGTCTAGATAGCATTTAGAACAATTAAAATAACATATTATTACGAACCGGGGTTCGAGGATTTTATACTATACGTCTCAAAGAATAATATAGTTCTTCAGGAGCACAATGGAAATTTTTTGTCTAATAACAATCCTTATAACACTGGATAAAAAAATTCAAATTCACAAAATAAATCACAGAATGCCTTCACACCTTCTACAGTGCTCAGACACAACTATCAGTCTAAAATAGAAGTAAATTATTCGCAAACACTCGCTCGTCCTATTCAACAGCCGAAGTAATCACAAGTCGACTCTTCATGGTCAGATCAATACCACTTTTCAACGGTCAAAACAAGACTAACTCAGTTTCGGTGAGGGACTCCCTATTTATAGGCCTCGCGGATCTTTCGACTTAAATACACTTGCGTCATAGATTGTGATATTAATAGATTTTTTAGTGTTAATTTCCAGAAGAATCCATAAGGTCACAAAATTGCCAAAACGGTCGCCAACTTGGCTTTATCGCCAAGATTTCGGGAAGTTTCCATTGATTCACTATTATGATGGAAGGAACGGCGTTGTTTGCGAATATTACAATTTTAAAAATAAAATAAATACTACCTATAGTAGTACAAACGTATTACATATTTAGATGTAAACTATTTATACTATTTTAAGTACTCTTCACACAAACTCCGTAAAAATATTGTTATTTTAATGGTTTGTCTATTCTAGAAGATGTTGGGAAAAAGACTTAAAATTTTGATTTTTTGCAATCTTAGAATTAAGAATAATTGGGCTTTTTTTGGTTTATTTTATTTATATGTTTATATGCTCCTTTTATTTTATTTTATTTATTTATCTGTCAATCTATTTATTTCTGTATTTATTTATTTTATAAATTTTCCATATATTTATGGCATTTTTAAAACTCATATATTTATTTTATTTATTTATGTATCCATTTATTTGTATATCCAATAATTTTATATAATTATAAATATATTAGTATTATTTATCTATTTACAAGGATTTTATTTATTTGTTTTAAATTTGTTTTTAGAATTTAAAATAAATAATGGGCAGTGTCCGCTTAGAGATTATTGTTTACATGGTTTTCGAAGACTATAGCTTCATTATAAATATTTAATTAAATGTTTTGCTGATCTTATACCATACCTGTATTTACCTTGAGTATTCTTACTGATATCAATGAGAACTCAAGAAGCAGTTCGGTTATTATATTCTCAATTAAATGTATTATATCTGGAAATAGAATCAGATGTTTATTTTCTTTAAAATTATTGTTTCTAGAATATTTTATTAATATCTATAAAATCTTATAAAACTCTAAATGTATTGTTCGCTTAGTAAGTTATTCTAACTATGTAATAGCTGTTTGCAGGTGGACATCTGCATTTTTAAAACAATGAAAAAAATGAGTGCACAAAACCAGTATAAAGCGTAAAATACCTGTATAAAGTAAAGAGATATTATTTACACACACACACACACATACTTTATACATTTAAAATATCTTTTTTTAGAATTCTTTTAAACAATATTTTGTCTGGCATATAAAATTTTGCAAAACTTCGCTGTATATTCCTAAAGTCTTAAAAGTATTACTAACATTATAATAAGTTTGCAGAGAAAATTCATTTTTAGTATGTTTAGAAGCATTTTAGTCTGAAGTAGGTCTATATATAAAACGCAGAGTTTAAATAGGGTTGCTTCATCTCATCTTACTTATTAAAAAATGTGCTTCTGTTAAAAGAGTGTGTTTTTATTCCCCACTTTCATCCTAATAAAAGGGTTGAAAGTAAGTTCGTACTTTCATTGTAAAATTTCTTTCTTAGCTATAGAAGCCATATTCGGATTCTAGTTACGCGTGACGTAGGGAAAAACATCTTTTTCTCCCCACTTCAGGGAATTCTCTTTACGCCTTTAGAAAAAATAGTTTAAAACTTGAAAGGCATATTCATATCGGAAGAGTAAATTTTTACTTCAAGAGATGGCAATGATACTTTACGGCTTATGATCAAACTCATCATTTTTAGACAAAAAGTTTATACATTGAATCTAATTTGCTTGTCTGAATCTGAAGGATTTTTTATGGATAATTTTTGATAGTGCCACCATCTTCTGGAAAGTTTGAATGATGTTTCAAAATGTATTCTACAATAATTTTTTGATATGACTCTTGTATTGTTGCAACATAATTCTTGGAACAAAACTGGAAAATTGTATAAAAGCTTAGTTTTTACTGTATCGTGCATCGATAGATATTTTTGAGAATAATTTCAAAGTTATTTAACTAAAAGGATTAAAATTTCTTTTTTTTTTTTTTTTCATGTCGGTCATTTTCAGTCTAATGTTAAGGATAGGATGAACATGTATGATGTGAATAAATGACAAAAAATGAGAAACACTTTTAAAATAACCAAAAATTTCCAGAAATGAATTAAAACCTTGTAATCAAAACTATTGTTGAAATACCTTTTAGTCCTGAGAATCGAAAATTAATCTAATGAATCTATTCCAGTTGTCTTGAGAAAGCGTTGTCTTTAAACTGTATACAAAAGAGAAAAAAAATGGTAGACGGTTTCAAAAATCAAGCTTATTTAGAATAGTATGAGCAATTTTACATTGATAATAATCAAAAAAATTTTAATTAAGAGATTTACTGTAAAGCTATCACGGACTTTTATGATTCCCTGATTCTTTATAAACCTGTGAACTCAAAAGCAACATGGTGACTATTGTCGACAGATCTTGTAGTTTTTAACCATGGTTAAATGATGAGCCAGATATATGAGCTTTTGTCAACTCTTCGAATTTCTACACAATGCTAATAGAAGTTTTCATGAGTGAATATTGTAACACTTTCATACAACTGTTGAATTTGTTTATTTTTCACTCCGCAATTAGAGTTGCTTACACCATAAGTGAGTACTAGTGCGCACATTGATGCGCAAAACTTAAGAACGGCGAAATTAGCAATTTAATGGTACAATCAGGCAGTATGGATGGAAACACCAATCAAAAAACTGATTACATTCAAGTAAGTACAATAGGGCAGTGATCCGCAACCTTTTTATCGCCGCGGACCGGTCAACGTTTGATAATTTTACCGCGGCCCGCTGAGGGTGGGTCACGTTGATTGTTTATATTTTAGATTGTTTTGATTTATCAATTTTAATTTAGTTACATTTAAATATGCCTTCAGGATAAAATATAGTTACACCAAAAATGAATAAAAGTGATTTAAAGTGGAATATAATAGAATTTCTGTGGAAAGTTGACCAAAAATCCGAGAGAAATGCACCACTTTAAATGAAATGGCAATAGTTTAATGTTCTTTAGGCGGCCCGGCACCATTTGATTCGCCGACGACCAGGGGTTGCGGATCACTGCAATAGGGCATGGTGGCATGACGTACTGTTTGAATTGTCGAAAGATCAAGCTCGATGGAGAAGAATGCACAACATAAGCTATTACTCTGTGTACATCAGTTTAAACAGTCAAGTTGTTATCTCAATATAAAATGTCCAGCAGGTAATCATGTAAACGACATATGAATGATTTTACCCGCGAACGAAATATTGAAGAAATTGAAGGTAATAAAAGTCTAACTAGAGTGCAGCTGCGTATCGCTGACTGTATTGTCTACCGAATTTAAAGCGCATTTCAAGTTATAGAAACAATTGCCCAAATGCCTAAAGGTTCAAAATTGGTTGTCCAACAGCAACCATAACAGAGGATTGCTAGAATATTGTCCTTCAAGTGAGAAGAGAGAAGAAGCAGACTAGGGAAAAATCGTAAGACACATACAACATAATACAGGAAAACATCTATCGTGTTTTATCACATTTAGGAGGCTGCACGTTGGTGATTTATTTGAAAAAAGATTTGTGACGGGCTTCCGCGTCTTTTCTTTAGCATCTCCTTAGGGTTCTTTGGGCCAGAATTAATGGCAACTCTTTTCCAACCAAATTCAAGAAGTGAAGTGTGTATAAAAGATGCAAATGAACAAGCTTTTAAATATCGGAACTCAGAGTAAACGTGATGGCAATGCAGGGCAATTGATGACAATGTATGGCAATTTGAGATAGTGGATGGAAATTGGCGGTAGTTGATGTCCAATAAAGGAATCGTGTTTTAAGTCTGAATGAGTTTTACGTGACGGTAATTAGAAGCTATAAGTGATTGAATATATGGAATTCAAGTTGCACACCAGTGCATGCACATAAAAACAATATTGAGCATAGGACAATATTGATTGATTCTTCAAACTACAATAAGGTAGGATTGACTGTTTAATATTAGAATCAAAAATTGAGTTAGAATTGTGTTTAGGAATCGTTTCGTCTGAATTAGATTAAGTTGCTTATTATCTATATATATTGTGTGTTGCGTATTTTCCATCGTAGATTCTCTCTCATTAATTAATATTATTTAATTTGTTAAAGGTTTAAGTTGAATATCTTAATAAAGTCATACTAAGATACCGATTCCTTCTAGTTCTTTCGTTAATCCTACACCTCTAACTCACGCCGACACTCCGAGAGATATTCTCCCGAGGGGGTGGACATCACAGATTAATACGGCTTTTGTCATAAATACTTGTTTATCAGGTGTCCATGGTAGCCAAGTGAACATGACCGCCAACATACTCGAGTTGTGACTTCGAGTCATGGTGCCACTAAAGACGCGCTTTGAAGAGGGGTGGGTGAACGAAAGCACCTCAAAGTTTACACTTTGGTGTGAGTAAGCGTGCCAGCTCAAATTACGTTCATCATTTGATAAAGATTCAAATTTACGAGGTTCGTGACCGATAACCGTCGTGAAGTTTCAAAGTGTGACATTAATGAGAAATCATATAAACCAGTAAGGCGTTTTTTGTAGTATTTTAATCGTAAATATTTGACATATTAGTAATAGTAAAAAGTACTCTTCATTGATAAGATCAGAGTTTGATTAATGATTCTGGATGTATAAATATCAGGAAAATGTGGAGGACATAGAATAACTTCATCAGCATCATCGAAAGGGATCGATTTCGAGGTAGTGGAGAACTGAAGGTATCCTGCTCGTTACCCGAATACTTACCTTCATATTTTAGAAGAAGATTCTTTCACTAAGGATTACTAATGCATTGGGGTTTGCTTTAGTAAAGTGCTTTGAAAGTGCCATGGTTGTTCAGTTACTCTGCATGTTTAAAAACGATACCATATTATAGTATAGTATAAATAAGTATCAAATGAAGGGTAGCGTTATACAATGCACGAAGCATCCGATAATGTTTCAAAATTTAAATTCAATCGAACGCATCTGGGTCACTTTAGGAAGCTGTTTGGGAAAGCATTCCTAATTTCTAACAATGATCTTAGAGTTGGGATTGGTGATGAGAAGTTAGAAGTATATATAATACCTTGATAACTCTTTGATAACTTAGTACTCAGCATGTACATACCATTTAAATCCTGCACGACAGTCAGGAGAGATAATTTACTGAACATTACTAAAACTGACATTTATTGTAACTATGTTCTTCCTCAAATGCTAGTTTTCTATGAGCATTATTATCATTATTTGTTTTGCAAATTTAATCATTTATTTCTATTAATAAAGGATATTTGTGATATAAATTTGAATCAATATTCGGATGATTTTTTCAAGTTATTGCAATTCTTATGAACATGGGTATACAAACAGTGCAACTTTAAAACTGCTTATTCAATTCTTTCTATTCAAAGCCTGCATGACACTAATACAGTTGAAAACAATCTAGAGATTACTCAAAAAATAAGGGATAAAAAAATTTATTTCAGAAAAACAACGCCCTACTATATCATAGAAAGCCGTTGCCAGTTCTCATGTGCATCACCTTGAGTTTTCCATTGTTTTCTATTATTATTTTCCTTTTTTATTGTATTGTTCGCTTTCCTAAACGTTAAAGTGGATTTGCCCCTAAAGAAAATTCTCCGGGTGTAAATGGCACGTCAGTCATCCAGAATGACAAAGGAAATCTACTTAAGCTTGCCTTGAGCTCGAAGGCACTATTTTGCTTTCATCTTCGACAGAGAAGGGATTTTGAGCTCTAAAGCTCTCCACTCAGAGACCTCTTCAGATAGACCCAGAGACGTCTGTCGCTTAAAAATATCTATAGAATGATTTTTAGGAATCTAAAACCGGAAGTACTTGTTTTATAAATGTACATTTTGATCGCCAAGTTGGCGATATTTCGATCTGAAAAATTACTATTTGAGATTTACCTTGCTAAGAATATACTGGAGTTCTTCAAAAAGGAAATGGGAAGGACTTTGAACTGAAAAATATTTATTTGGCTAATTCATATACTAAAGTCGAGAAAAGTTTTTATTTTGTTTTCACACATCTCATATATTTATTAGAGATATAAATATATACGTCCATTATTAGTTCCTAAAGCCGAAAGCCTTAGCTAAGTGCCTGCAGCTACTTATTTTTAACCTATATTGTCTGGTTATTCTTCTATTATTTATGCTTTGGTTATTTAGAATTATAGCTACTTACTATATATATATATAAAGGGTGTTTTTTGAGAGGTATAGAACTTTAAATTGCAATAAAACAACGATGTATTATTCGATTGACATAAATTTTTTATTCGAAAGATAATCTTGTGGCATTACATTTTTAATATGATTTCCGGCATAGGACTGCCACGGCTGGCTCGGATGTAGTCATATCTGGATGTCCCATTTTCGATGACTTTTTCCAACATTTGTGGCAATAACACGGCGGATATTGTCTTCCAAATGGTCAAGCGTTTGTGACTTATCCGCATAGACCAATTACTTTACATAGCCCCACAAAAAATAGTCTAGCGGTGTTAAATCACAAGATTTGGAGGCCAATTCACAGGTCCAAAACGTGAATTAGGCGATCACCAAACGTGGATTTCAATAAATCGATTATGGCACGAGCTGTGTGACATGTTGCGCCGTCTTGTTGGAACCCCAGCTCCTGGACATCATGATTGTTCAATTCAGGAATGAAAAAGCTAGTAATCATGGCTCTATAACGATCACCATTGACTGTAACGTTGTGGCCTTCATCGTTTTTGAAGAAGGATTCCACCAGCCCATAAAGCGCACCAAACAGTCAGTTTTTCTGGATGTAACGGTGTTTCGACATACACTTGTGGATTAGCTTCACTCCAAATGCGGCAGTTTTGTTTATTGACGTAGCCATTCAACCAGAAGTGCGCTTCATCACTAAACAAAATTCTCTTATAAAAATCGACCATTATTTTCGAAATAAAATTGCACAATTTGTAGGCGTTGTTCAGGCGTGAGTCTATTCATGATGAATTGCCAAACCAAACTAAGAATAAATCACTTGACAGCTGTTAAATCGATCGCCATCTTGGAAAGTAATGCCAACTTAAACTTCTATACCTGGAAAAAAAAGCACTCTGCATATATATATGTGGCATGCAGCCAAAAGCAAAACACAAGTCTTTGCGCGCAGGCGCATTGAATTGAAACTGAAACTAAAACTCTTGGACATTAGAGCAGAGTTAGAAAGAGAAAAAGAGAACGCGAGAGGTGCGCGAGCAGGCGTTTACCTTCTGAATATCATCGTCAAACTTATCTGTAAAAACAACTACCTTTTAATTAATTTTTGTTTAATATTAAAATAAAATAGAAGAAAGACCAACGTCTTGGACCCCTTGTTGTCTCCCACAAATTATGGGGGCTCGGCCGGGATAGATAAAATTTCGATTTTGAACCAAAGTCTGGACAATGAACAACAGCGTCCGTGAAGGAGACGCTCCGCCATTTTTCGGAAACTTCATTCCACCTGTGTAGAGGTCGGAACAAATAACAAAATAACCTGTGTAGAGGTGTATTTTTCAACGAACCATCGACAAATGTTCCGCCTGTGTAGAGGTCGGAACAAATAACAAAATAACCTGTGTAGAGGTGTATTTTTCAACGAACCATCGACAAATATTCCGCCTGTGTAGAGGTTGGAAAACCCATCGACGAAAATTCCGCCTGTGTAGAGGTTGGAACCACTCACAAACACCTGCGAAGAGGTGTCAATTCGAACAATTTCAAGAACTATTTTCATCTAACGATATAACCTGCGAAGAGGTGAAATCAGTGGAATCAACGTTTTTATTGGATACATCGTACGTGCGAGCAACAAGGGAGCCAGAAAAAAAAAGGTAGGATCTTTTCATATTTTTATAAAATGTATAAAAACGCTCTTAAAGAGGATCTCATAAGAGTTGTTGAGGAGCTAGACGGTACTGTGGAAAGTACTGACACTATAGTTAAACTAAAGACTAAAATTGAGAACAGTAGTACATTTGAAAGTGATCCAGATTTCGTTAAAACTTTAATTCAAAACTGTATAGATGAGAGAGTATCGCAAAACGAAAGAGAGGTAACTTCAGAACAAAAAATTGAGCTCATGAAACTTCAGTTAGCAAAATTAGAAAAAGAAATCGAACTTCAATTGGCTAAAAATAAAGCATTAAGTTTAAATCCTGCAGCTAAAGTCGAAGAAAAACAGTTCGAAACTAACATAGAAAATATGATAAAAAGTATAAAAACTTTATCTCTTCCTGTTCCCACCAGATCTGAAAATTTTAATCTGTTCTTCCAATCATTAGAACGCGCATTTTTAACCAAGAAAATAAATGACGAATATAAATCTGAAATTTTAATAAATCTTCTGGGCGAAAAGAGCTCATAACGTCTTACTGTATATTAAAGAAGAGAGGAATTAAATGACTATGAAAAACTAAAATCTATAGTACTCAGAGAATTCCAATTAACCCCTCGCGAGTGTTTAAACTCATTTAAAAATGCTGTAAAATCATCAGGCGAGACATACATCCAATTTGCTGCAAGATTGACGGCAAACTTCCAATATTATTGTTCGTTAAGAAAAGTTAATTCCTTTGAATCTCTATGTGATCTTATAATTTCTGATAAATTATTTGAAACTTTAAATAAGGAAACTGCAACTCATATTGGCATTCGAGAAGCAGAAGATTGGTTTAGGCCTATTGATTTAGCTAAAGAGTGTGATATTTATATTTCATCTAGAAGCGGATCACATAAAGAAATTCCTATTACTTATGGATATACCCAAGACCCCTTTAAAAATAAATCGCAAAACTTTAAAACAAAGATTAAAGAGAACTATCCCCAATATCATGAAAAGAGAAAATAAAAATTGCTATATATGCGGTGATTCATCTCATTGCGCAAGAGACTGTGAGAAGCGTTTTAAACCTAAAGAATCTAATGACCACATCCATAATAGAATAATCGTGAATACTTTGAAAAAGAGAGCGAAAAACAAAATAGCGATGAATGCGCAAATCTTCAATACGTAAACATTTTTGTAGAAAATCAGCCCGTAACAGCTTTGATTGATTCAGGTTGCCAGATCCCAGTTTTAAATTCCTCACTAATTAGAGTGCAAACACCTTCCGAAGAGATCATAACATTAAGTTCATGTTTTGGCGAACAGCGTATGGTAGAAGTTAAACCCATAAATATTTCTCTTAATCAACACTCTCTAGCTTAAGTGTGAGAACGGCAATATCACCGACCTTGACCGAAGAATTTATTATACATCCCAGTGTATATTCTGAAATAGAGAAACTAGGCCATGCAAAGAGCGATGTTTTATTAAGTGAAAGTGAATCCTCTTTGAGTGCAGATTTGGGTGTTCAGTTTAATTCAAGTGTTCCTTTTCCAAATGTTTCTGTTTCAAATGTGATAGAAAACTCTAGTTATGATTTATCACATGTTAAAAACTTTAATACTAGAAATGATTCGAGTTCTCTAATTAAGGATTATAAATGTAATAAAATTAAGATTACTAAGTTAAAATTGAGTATTGTAAGAGAAAAATGTTCTGATATAGTATTGTGTAAGAAAGTCAATGGTGCCATGAAAACGAGTTCCGTGGAATTTATCTCCCGCTCACCTAACCCTTTACCTATGAAGAGTAAACATCATCGGTTTGTGTTGCTCGAAGGATCTTCCAGCCCTGGCAGTGGAAACGAAGGAAAAAGAGAAATCGTTTTGAACAGACGTCAGAACTCTACAGAGGAAAATATCGATGCGTTCAACCAAAGATCAACTTGTTGAAAAAGATGTTCTTATGCCTGTGAAACAATGTTTTCCTGTGGAACCTTCCGGATGTCGAAGAGATGCCTTCACATGATGGAGAAAATGTCTAGTTCAGCAAAATTATGATATGTTTAATCTCTATATATTTGTCGTATAGTCCTTGTCTGTTCCGTTTTTTTTTTGTATGTTTCAGATTCTCCTCTGGTCTCCATGGAAGTACCGCTGCGGACAGCGTACGGTCAGAATGGACGTTGTGGCATGCAGCCAAAAGCAAAACACAAGTCTTCGCGCGCAGGCGCATTGAATTGAAATTGAAACTAAAACTCTTGGACATTAGAGCAGAGTTAGAAAGAGAAAAAGAGAACGCGAGAGGTGCGCGAGCAGGCGTTACCTTCTGAATATCATCGTCAAACTTATCTGTAAAAACAACTACCTTTTAATTAATTTTTTGTTTAATGTTAAAATAAAATAGAAGAAAGACCAACGTCTTGGACCCCTTGTTGTCTCCCACATATATATATATATATATATATATATATATATATATATATGTGTGTGTGTGTGTGTGTGTGTGTGTGTGTGTGTGTGTAGCGTTGGCTGAATGCTGGAATTGGTTTAATCATGGCTTCAGGAAACATCTTCTGAATGGACATTTAGCATTTTTATTTTGACACATATATCAAAAGTTTATAATTACAATGGTATTTCATATCAGAACAGGGAAGAACATGAACACGGATAAAGCATAAAAAAGCAATGATGATCACAATAAGCATATAAGCACATAAAACACAAAGGATAAAAGAGCTGCAGCTATTTGTACATTGTTACGTAGCCGAGGTGGAGACAAAAGAGAATGATAACAAAAGACTTTCGCTATTTATACCGGTAGTGAACATCGCGTAACTCCTTTGTAACAAGAGCTCTGATTGGTTTAAATAGTTGGAAAAGATATGTTTGATGTAATGATACTAGATGATTACGATTAAGATTAGGGCGTTAGTTTTTAACCTCAGAATTAAATTATTAAAAAGAGCAAATTAAAAGGATGCTATAGAGAGGGAATTATATCACACACACACGCACGCACACACACACACACACACGCTCACACACACACACACGCACGCTCACGCACACACACACATATATATTTAAAATTGGATTTTATTTTGTTTCTTTTAATAATATGTGTTTTTTTATCTCGGTGACAATAAAGTATTGTTTTGATACTAATGCAATCAAATTCTTGCAATAGATTATTTAGAGTTGTTTAGTTATACTGGTTTCGCACTTCAGTTATGAACAAATCAATGCCAAATTGTAAGCGAAAACTTATTGTAACTGTATTACCTAGTTGATATTTTCTTTTATATAAAACACTTACTATATTCATAATAGTTATTTGATTATCTAATTCGTGTGTTTGTGGTACTTGCGTACTATCTCAACAATGCCAACGTTCAAAATAACTCACCAAGTTAGCAATCCCGATTTCGTCTGTGTCGTTCTCCTGAATGGGCAACCATGTGTGCATCCTTGCATATAATATCGCCAATATGGTTGCGATAATACATAAGCTCCTTGAAATTCTTATGAATTCTTGCTAGAGTTAATAAAAATATGGTAATTTATTTGTCTTATTTACTCTACATTTGTAATGTGTTTAAAAATAAACGATTTAACTCACAAATCAGAAAAAATTTTAAGAACACACACTTCTAATTTCTCTAAAACTTACATTTACCTAATAATTCTTTGTATTTGCTTACAATAAATTAACAAATTATTCCAAATATGTTCTTATGAAGGTTTTAATAAAATCATTGGCGCATGTGTACCAAATTAGGAAAATATTATTTTTTAAAAATCAGATTTAGATTTTAATAGAATACAGTAAAAATGATAAAGATAATGTCTACTCCAATAGTTTTTAAGAAATAATATTAAGAAATATATATATATATATATATATATATATATATATATATATATATATATTTATGTATATATATATATATATATATATTTATGTATATATATATATATATTTATGTATATATATATATATATATTTATGTATATATATATATATATATATATATATATTTATGTATATATATATATATTTATGTATATATATATATATTTATATATATATATATATATATATTTATATATATATATATATATATTTTATATATATATATATTTATATATATATATATATATATTTATATATATATATTTATATATATATATTATATATATATATATATATATATATATTTATATATATATATATATTTATATATATATATATATTTTATATATATATATATTTTTATATATATATATATATTTTATATATATATATATATATTTATATATATATATATATATATATATTTATATATATATATATATTTAATATATATATATATATAAATATTTTATATATATATATTTTATATATATATATATATATTTATATATATATATATATATTTATATATATATATATATATTTTTATATATATATATATTTTTATATATATATATATATTTTTATATATATATATATATTTTTATATATATATATATATTTTATATATATATATATTTATATATATATATATATTTTATATATATATATATATTTTTATATATGTATATATATTTTTATATATATATATTTTTATATATATATATATTTTTATATATATATATATTTATATATATATATATATATTTTTATTGCATATATATATATATATATATATATATTTATATATATATATATATTATATATATATATATATATATATATATATATATATATATTATATTCATAGAAAATGCCAAATACACACTTCCTTTGCATGTAATATTAGCACAAAAATACTTTTTTGCTCACTAGAGTTTTAAATGTGTCTGATAATAATATAATATAAATATTTGGAAGCGAAAGATGAAATAAATAAATAACAAATTATTTACAACCCGAAATTTTGAGTTTATGTAAGTGTATTATTATTACTGGAAGTGATCTTTTAGCTTAGGATATTTTATGCCTTTATTTATAAAACTACCAGTTTTATCCTAAGACTATTCATTGTTAAGTATGTAGTAAGTAAAAGTACTTAACTAAATATATAGTTTTTAGTACTTATATTATATATTTTATGTATTACTTGATACATGTATTTTAAGTACACATACTACATATTTTATGTATTAATACAAAATTATGTTTTTAGTACATTTAGCACATACTAACAATTAAAGTTTGTAGGGCCAGGGCTTCCGTGATTGGTTTTTCGCTCTACGTATTAGGTTTCTGATAAATAAATTATTGTAAAGTTAATAAGTAACGCTTTATTGCATTAAATGAAAATCAATGTGATTCTCGAACAAAAAGCTTTATCTGCTTAAGTTTTAAGTTACATTTGAGCTCAAATGCGCTTTCAGTTTAGATGCAACTTAAAAGGGAATCGTATAATACAAACATTTCTAAATTATCGGTGAGCTCAGTCTGGTTTGTCATCAAATATCACTTGTCATTCAGTACGACAATTTTAAAGTTTTGAAGCATCATTTATCTTGGAATCGTTGGCATTGCATTTGAATTATGATAAGTTCTGGAAAACATATAAAAAAAATGTAATTCATTTATAATTCTCTTTCTGGCACATCACATTAATCATGATTAGTTCCTCATGAATTAGTAAAAAAATAGCAATAATCCTTCTATTGAAAAAATTTAGTAATATTTTCATTTTCCTAAAACTTTCTTGAAAACTCCGATTACTTGTTATAATATAATTTTCTTGATTGAGAAATTTAATTAAAATTTTTAAATTTAAACTTTATTTATTGTGATCATATAAAGCTGAATATAAAAAGAAAACTTAGAAAAATATTACAGATTTTTTTAAATTGTTTATTAGATAAATTTATCCGCCGCGTGGTCACAAATTTAAATTAAATATGATAATACATATAACAGATAAGATATAAATATAGGTATATTAATACCACATGCTATTCTAAAAAAAGTTTTCTTAATTTTAATTTTTAAAAGGGAACATACAACAAACACTACATTTTTAGACTAAACGATGACGAAATATTATTATTGTAAATACTCAATTCTGCTGAAATTGCATTTTCTAATTTTAAACCTGTTTCTTTCTCTAGCAGCTAATAAATTTCGCAATTTATTTTTGCTATATTTTTAAACAAAAACTTGTGATGTACCTCCTTGGAAGTACATTCCTCGAAGTATCTGCGTGAGCTAGGGTGTAGGATTAACGTAAGAACTAGAATCATACATTATCTTAATATGACTTTATTAAGATATTCAACTTAAACTTTTAACAAATATAATTATAATAATTAATATGAGATTCTACGATGACGCAATACGCTACACACAATATAATTCAAACCAATCTCAATAAGCGAACGCCTAACCCTCAATTATACTAATAAGTAATTAATCCTACCTTATATTATTCTGTAATGCTACTTACTTGTCTTTATCTGCAATGGTATGCAGCTTGACGACTAACTTCTAGTCGAACACCAATAAGTTTATCCACGACACGTAGAACTTAAATCTTGAATAACGAACTTCAATACTCAGCCAATACCACAACGCACTTTGGTGTCGAACATTCCTTTACACTACCATTACATTTGCTATCATTGCCCTTATTGCCATCCTCCCTTTACTTTAAGATCTATATTTATCATATTATTTACATCTCTTCCTTCTCGTTTCTAGGATTTGGTTGGAAAGAGTTGCCATTAATTCTATTAAAGAACCCAAAGGACTTGTTAAAGAAAGACGCGTAAGTCGTCAAACTAGTATTAAAAATTTTAATTCAATTTGGAGAACTCAGATTCATTCACTGTACCAAACATTTCACTAATTTGAGTAGACAAATGATTATTTTATTTAATATAGATTATATTGAACTATAACTATTTTTTTTCCGATCTGAAAATGAATTTTCCTTTGTTTTGAGTAATAATATTTTTAATGTACACATAAGTCGATTTTATAAACTCTATTATTGAAATAAAAAATAGGTACACAATTTTTTTTAATAAAACGATCACAGCGACAAGTTTAAATGCCCTAAAATCAAACAATAAAAAAAATCTTGGCATTTTTATTTTCTTTTTCAACTAATTTCTAAAAATATCTAAAAAAATACCGGTTTGCTTCAAATTTGTGCAACTCCACAAATTTCTGTAAGAGAAATCAATACTTAGGTATTATCACCCAGCAATCACCAACTCTATACCTCGTCAAATGACAACCCCGATTATCTATGTGTGTTACGCTGGATTGACAACCGTTGCTTCATTTCCTATAATGTCTACCAATAGGTTGCGATAATACGTAAGTATCGATAAATCTGTATTTTAATTTATAAAGAAGAACCTTGATTGTTGCTCGAAAATAGTTTACAGATGGGTCCCATAGTTAAAATATTTAATGATGCAAGGAAATCGCAAAGAGTTTGTGGATAGAATACGATTATTGCTTTCTGCTCGGAACTTTGTCAACCATTAAATATCCTGTGCTCCTTTCTGTGAGACTCAAATAAGGATAAATTATAGACAATTAACTAATTTTTTGTTATTGACAGCAAAACACATATTCCACGACTCCTAAATCATGAATTTCATCAGGGAGTTTGGGATAGACCTGAATTTAAACAAAGATCTGGTATTTTTAAATTGGTATACGAGATATTCGAATTTTTTCATTAACCCTTTTACCTACTGAAGGTGTAACGTCGCTACTCGAACATCAACATCTAGTCGGTATCTTTTGTTGGACCCGACACCGACACGTGCATCTTGCACCTGCAACACAACCCCTTTTTGACCCCAGGAATCTGGCTCGTCTGACGGAAGATGAGGAGAGATGCTTTGAACTTGCACGGGAGCGGTGCCCTTGAATCCCACCTCCTCTCCACAAAATATTGGACTCTAACAATCTATAAGTAAATTTAATAACTTTAATGTATTATTTAGTAAATAATATTCAATAGTTGTGACGTAAAATAAATTCCATATTTTAATTAACAAAGAATACGCTACCGTTATTTTTTTTCAAACGTTACAGCTTAGAGTTTTGGTGGCGCTTTGGGATAAAAAGTTAGCATTCAGGACCGTGAGAGGAGGAAATTTTGGGGTTTTACGGACGGACCGCAACGCAGGGGAGAAAAGACATCTTCCGGAAGCCGTGCTGCAATTGAATTCAGCTTCGGAGAAGAGCGTCCTGCTCAAAGAAGATCAAACATACTCTATATCAAACTGATGAAACTGATCCTCCTGATCTGTTTTTACGGCCACAGTGTCCGAAGGGAATAGTGATTTCGGAAGCCGTGCTGCGGTGAATTCAGCTTCGGAGAAAAGAGCGTTCTGCTCAAAGAAGATCAAAACTGATCTATAGTGTTAACGGCGAGAGCGGTGATCGAAGGGAAAGCGATTTTCGGAAAAGCCAATTGTTCCACACGGAAGAGGTTCAAAAAGAACTACTAGTGCCCACTTATTGCTGCGCTTATAGAATTGCTTCTGACAGCTTAAGCTGAGTACTGCTAAGCGAAGCGGGTGATTACCCATGTTGCACTGTTTTGAGTTGCTGGCTTTGCATATTACTATTAAAGGAATTTTGGTTAAAATGTTCTTAACAAGTTTTGAAATACTTAGTGTTTTTCTTGCACTGGGAACAGTGTTATTTTGTTTCTAAGAAGGAGTTGCAATTGTATTTCCAAGCATATGTGTGCAATTTTAAAGCAAAAAATTTATTGTGTTTTTTAAGTCTCTTGAATGAGGATTTTGATTATTTTTAGTGTTAAGTTTTTCTTTTTGTGTATTTCTGTGTGTCATGCATGGGACCAGTGTTATGTGTATTTAAAAGAAGAGAACAGTAACAATAGTACAAAATTTAGCGTAACATTTAGTGATATTGTTTAAAAAGGCTTTCCTTGGTAAAGGGAAAAGCAAGAGCAATACGTAA